>CM075490.1:1507500-2107500 GCA_037950665.1 Hypophthalmichthys nobilis
CAACACGACAATGATCCTAAACATACCGCCTAAAATCGCTTAAAAGATTAGTTCACTTCAGAATTAAAATTTCCTGATAATTTACTCACCCCCATGTCATCCAAGATGTTCATGTCTTTGTTTCTTCAGTCGAAAAGAAATGAAGGTTTTTGAGGAAAACATTTCAGGATTTTTCTCCAAATAGTGGACTTCACTGGGGTTCAACGGGTTGAAGGTCCAAATGTCAGTTTCAGTGCAGCTTCAAAGAGCTCTACATGATCCCAGACGAGGAATAAGAGTCTTATCTAGAGAAACCATTAGACATTTTCTAAAAAAAAATAAAAATTATATACTTTTTAACCACAAATTCTCGTCCTGCACTGCTCTGTGATGCACCACGCATTACATAATCAGGTTGGAAAGGTCACGCGTGACGTAGGTGGAAGTACCGATCCAGTGTTTACAAAGTGAATGTGCAAAGACTAAGTCAAACAGCCTTTACAAAATACAGGTAAACCAACAATGTCGGACGATTTTGAAGTTGGAGGAGAAAATGAGATGGAGTTTTTCGCCCTACCGTGATACTTCTGCCTACGTCACGTGTGACCTTTCCAACATGATTACGTAATGCGTGGAGCATCACAGAGCAGTGATTGAAAAGTATATACATTTTTATTTTTTTTAGAAAATGGCCGATGGTTTCTCTAGATAAGACTCTTATTCCTCGTCTGGGATCATGTAGAGCTCTTTGAAGCTGCACTGAAACTGACATTTGGACCTTCAACCCGTTGAATCCCAGTGAAGTCCACTATATGGAGAAAAATCCTGGAATGTTTTCCTCAAAAACCTTCATTTCTTTTCAAATGAAGAAACAAAGACCTAAACATCTTGGATGACATGCAGGTGAGTAAATTATCAGGAAATTTTAATTCTGAAGTGAACTAATCCTTCAAGGATAGGAAGGTGAATGTCCTTGAGTGGCCACGTCAGAGCCCTGACTTAAATCCTATAGAAAATATATGGACTTGAAGAGAGCAGTCCATTGCTGCTCACCACGGACTGAACTTGAGCAATTCTGCAAGGAAGAACGGGCAAATATTCTCCAATCTAGGTGTGCAAAGCTAGTACAGACATATCCAAAAAAAGTAATGGCTGTAATTAAAGCAAAAGGTGGCTCTACGGAGTATTAAATCAGGGCACAGATGACTTTTCCAACCCTGTTCTAGTTTTTATTTATTTTATTTTATTTTTATAATTGTTGCCTTTTTCTTTTCTTTTTTTGTTGTAAGGCAAAATTTGTAAATAAAGCTGGAAAAGTTTTTTTTTTTTTTTTTGGAATGGGTTTCAATTTCAGGCTGCATGACAAATAAAGTAACTATTTCAAAGAGGTATGATGATTTTCTTATAGGCACTGAAATTTCACTGATTATCATGAATTACTTTAGAATATCAGGGAATTCAAATGTCACTGACAGAGTTTAGCTGATCAGCTGTGCGCTATCATCATCATCATCATCATCAATCACGTGTGTTAATTAGCCGCTCAGATGAAGTCTGAATTGCCTGATCTTCATTTCTCCTCCGCTGCGCTCACAGACGCTCAGAGCTTCGGCGTGAGCTTGTATTTTCACACTTAAAATGATGAATTCTCTCGCAGCGCTGATAACAGGCATAATATTTCAAACTGAAAGCATTTCTGAGGACGTGCATCTGTTCTTACTGTCGTTTAGTAAATCTATGAACTGCCGTTCAGAGCTTAACTGGTTTCTCGTGACCCTGAGAGGAATAAAATCTCCACAAAAAGGCTTGAAAATAAAATCGTATTTATTCAGTCCCAGAAAACCACATTACGCTGGACAGGAGCTGCAGGAGAGCGTTTGTCTGAGAGCTTCGAGACTGAAGTAAACTGATGCTCTCTATTAGAGCTGAAGGTCTGTTCGCATCGAGTGCAAACGATGGACAAAACAAGCCTTAAAATCAAAACCATGCGTCCCTATGGACTCCTTCACCTGCTGTGCCAATATTGGACTATTTTTTGTCCTGTTTTTCTGATTGTCTGAAATATCCACTGACTAATAAAATAAGTCAAACTTCTGAATGTTTCAAACCAGCAAACCAGACCTTGAGCTGTTGATATGAGCAAATAATATTAAAATAAATTTATGAATAAAAATATTAAAAGCTGCAATAATGCTTTTGATATCTGCAAAACTGTTGATATCGTCAGAAAATAGCAAAATAAACAATAAATTATGAACAATAGCAATAAAATAAAAACTGCAATAAAATGCTTTTTGATGTCTGCAAAAATAGCTAAATATATAAATAAAATACAAAAACAAATTAAAACTGTGATAACATTTCATTTTGATCTGTTGATATCTGCAAAAAAGCAAAATGCCTAAATAAAAGCAATAAAATGTAAAAAATAAAATTGACTTTGAGCTGTTGATATTTGCAAAAAAAAAAAAAGCAAAATGAATCAATAAATTAAAAACAATACAAAATATGCTAAATAAAATAAGGGCATCAAAATAAAATTTCAATAAAATGTTTGACTGAGTTGATATTTGTGAAAAATCAAAATAAATAAATAAAAACAATAAAATGTGAAAGAAATTGTGATAAAATATTTGACTTTGAGCTGCTGATACCTACAAAAAAATAAATAAAAACAATAACAGTAACAAAATGTCTGACTTTGTACTGCTGATATCAGCTAAATAAAAAAACAATAATACAATTTTTAAAAATGTGAAAAAATTGACTGAGCTGTTGATATCTGCAATAAATAAATAAATAAAAGAAGCAACACACACACACACACATATATATGACCATACTGTGTCATAAAAATGTAAAATATTGATTTTCTGTGTATAGAGCAGTTGTGTATGACAGCAAGAGTTCATTTGTACTGAATGTCCGATATGAATACAGTGGGACTCTTTCTCATGTGATGCTGGTAAATTGCAGTATTTCTCTTCGTGCAAACAAGCCTTGAAACCCCAAATCGACAGATATGTGTTCAGTGTTGCTCATGCGCTTGTGTGAATGAACCAAACATAAACTGATGATTCTCACATTTACCTTTATTAACACAATTACAGAAGATTTTTATCCAGTAACAGCATTAAAGCACAGCCTGATATAGTGAATGTTGAGTCACACACACGTACGCACGCACGCACGCACACACACACACACACACCTGTGGGTTTGAAGGTCTGGAACTACAAGTCTTGAGCATTTCACATCTATAATCTATAGATAAAGCATTTTTATTTATTTCCATTTACACAACGAGCCGCGTCAAAGTCGCCCGTGACAGAAAGCGCGAACATCGCACAGCCGTGAGAGAGAGGAAATAACTAATATATGCAGGGAAAAAAAATCAATCATCCTATGATTAGAATTTTGCGTCAGTTCACGGAACGTTCAAGGACTTTTCCATTAGTCTGAACAGACACATAGAAGCCACATCATAGAAACAACCTCACACACACACACACACACACACACACACACACACACACACACACACACACACACTCTCTTCCAGATTGAGTCCTGATATGCATCCAGTGTCAGAAGTTTCGGACCATCATGTAGATGTTATTCTGATCTCAGAAATCTTTAAAAACTCACTTTCAGACAGTCTCTCTCTCTACTGGAGTCTTTATAACTCATGTTTCAGGATGGCAGTAAACTATGATTTCTCTGACAGAAGCATCGAGGGGAAAGTGTTTTTTATTTTCTCTCTCAGATGTGTGAAAAGTGTTGACATGCCTGAACTGATTCTGCTCTAATAATGACCCGTCAACAGCACAGATACACCCCAAAATCACAAGACAAATACAAGAAATAAACAAAATATAGGACCATTAAGATTTAATTGCATATTCACACAAACAAAATAAATCATTACGTTAATTACGACTATGATTATTTTTAGAAAAAATAATATTTAAATAAATTATGTTAAAGTTGATGTTTTAATTCAGTATAATGCATGTGTTTAATTGTCATATTTGGTCTAAAACTACAAGTCTTGAGCGTTTCACATCTAATCTATAGATAAAGCATTTTTATTTATTTCCATTTACACAACAATTCGTACAGCAGTGAGAGAGGAAACAAAAACAATAAACATTTTATAAATTATATTACATATATATTTATGCTGTGTAATTCAGAATTAATTTTATTTATTTATTTTTTTAAATGTTTTTTACTGCATTACAGTTTGAGAATGACATTATATATGAGAATTTGAACCCGGAAATGACTTTAATAGTCCTAAAATAGTTCCTTACACAAATATATATATATTTTCTTCTGATTTTGGGATGAAACACCAAATATTTTCAGCAAACAGTGTTTTCTTGAGATGCTGTTGTAAAGATTAAAGACGTCTCTATAATATATTCCTCTATCACTCGCTCTGTGGATTACAGCGGACGGCGTGCAGCGGTGAGAAAGAAGCGAACACGACTGTTTTTACACGTGTGTTTCCGTGCCTATGATGTCACACTAACCAGCGACTCGCACAAACACAAACAGACGAAAGCAAATCGAAACATTTCACAACTACACCACGAGCTCAAATAAAAACCATTCCTGAAAATAATTCCTATGATACACGATATCACGATATGATTCTAGTCATCCAGTACGAATGATGATTCTTTGATTATAAATAATGTCATTTCTCAGTGTCGTCAGCGAGGTGTTTCGGACGGGATCTTCAGACAATAACAAGTGAAAAGGAGCATGAGTGAAATGTGTGTTTGAGAGCGAGTCTGTGTGTTTTTAGAAATCTGCACGTTTGCATGCAGCTGGAATGATAGAGTAGTTTCAGTGAATCAACTGTGAGTGATTTTGTGTAAATCAAACAATAGAAAAAAATGATATCAGCCTGTCTGAACAAAACCTCGCTTGACCTTCAAGCGCAAAAATGCGCAAACACACGTCTCAGTGACCTGCAGTCCTTTATCATCTCCATAAATAGTCAAAAAACACTATAAATAAAAAGAGGAATGAAAACAAACACCGACGGGTGTGGAGAGTGTAAACGCTAGGAAACAGCGGGTTAAAGGTCACGGCGACCCTTGACCCCTCAGACCATGAAGCGATGCTCCCTGCCATCGTGGGCCATGAGGATGACGTTGCGGTTGGAGGTCCAGATGAGCCGGGCGAGTTTGAGGGCGTTCTGAGATCCGGGCGACGCCGGCTGGACCGGAGGAACCTGATAGGTTTTGATGCAGCGGAGCTGAGGAGCAGAATTCAACATCCCGATGCTTCCTAACAGAGACGTGTTCATCTGAAACACACAGAGAGAAGAGCGTTCCTGAATGTCGGAGAGCCCAGGACGAACACTCACTGCTGTGATCATTAGAACTGATCTGAAAACACCTTCTACATTTCATATCGGCTCCTGAACTTGAAAACAGGAAAGAGGGTGCAAACCTGGAATTCAACTGTGAATGTAAGGTAGAATAAAAACAGTTTTCAAACAGCTTTTTTTTCTTTTTTTTTTTAAACCAGAAAAGCAAAAATGGTCAAGACAAAAATTAAATGTCAACTTCCTTGAAAGCTTAAAAAATGTTTAAAAGGCCTTGCTAGATAGATAGACAGACGGATCGATAGATAGATGGATAGACAGACAGATGGATCGACAGACAGAGAGAAAGATAGATGGATCAATAGATGGATTGATAAATAGAACAATAGATAGATAGATAAGATGGATGGATAGATAGACAGATTGATCGACAGACAGAACAATAGATAGATAGATGGATTGACAGACAGACAGACAGACAGATAGATAGATAGATAGATAGATAGATAGATAGATGGATAGATGGATGGACGGATGGACAGACAGACAGATAGATGGATGGACGGATGGATGGATGGACGGATGGATCTACAGAGACGGATGGATGGATGGATTGACAGACAGATGGATTGACAGACAGACAGACAGATAGATAGATGGATAGATGGATGGACGGATGGATCTACAGAGACAGATGGATGGATGGATGGATGGATGGATGGATGGATGGATGGACGGACGGACAGATAGATAGATAGATAGATAGATAGATAGATGGATGGACGGATGGATGGATCTACAGAGACGGATGGATGGATGGATGGATGGATGGATGGATCGGATGGATGGACGGACGGACAGATAGATAGATGGATGGACGGATGGATCTACAGAGACAGACGGATGGATGGATAGACAGATTGATCGACAGACAGACAGAACGATAGATAGATGGATGGATGGATGGATGGATGGATAGATGGACGGATGGATCTACAGAGACAGACGGATGGATGGATGGATGGATGGACGGTCAGACAGACAGACAGACGGACATTCACAGACAGCATGTTCTCGTTTGTCTTGTGGTGCTTGAATGGTTTAAAAGCATTTGTGTGAATAAGAGCGATCATATATTGTAACACAAGACAAATTATATATAAAAATGGATGCTGCATTAATTGCGTTAAATATTTTTAATGCGTTAAACTAAAAGAATGAATCACACGCTTTAACACGCTAATTTTGATAGCACTAATATATAAACAAAAACATGTAAATATTAAATCTTTCCCCGCCAGCATTTTTGATCATTTTCACAAATATTTTATTCTAGCTTCAGTCGTTTCCTCTTCATGGGTTCGATATTTCATTCAGTAACTTCAGGCAGTTTTATGCTGTTCAGTATCTGAAGATCGTGTTAATAATTGACATGTGCGTCAGCAATGCTTCTATCGCGGTTTCTTCTTCGCCTGTGTTTTGATCCGAGATTCTGTACTCTTTCATGGATTCCGTCAATGACAGGAAAGAGTTAAATATATAAGAATTCAGACTTGAATGAACTATAAGAGTGAGCTATTTTATGTTTGTATCTGACATGAAATGTCAAGCAGTGTCCTGCAGTGTGATGTGAATATAGACGGATGACGTCTCGTGAGCGCGTCTGTCTTGAGCAGGTCTTTCAGAAACGAGTCGTCTTCTCTTCCCGTGTGTGTGTGTAAGAATGTCTTCCAGGCTAATGGTATCATTACTGTAAGGGTAAACCAGGCCGTCTGAATTGTGTGCGTGTGCTAATGAATTCTCGAGTCCTCCAGGGTCCGCAGGCGTCCGGGGCTGCCGCCTCTCGGTTGCCCAGGCTGGGGATGAGGGCGACTGGCCGTCTGACACCGCTGTAGCCCTACCCCTCTCTGGAGCACTAGAGGAACACGCAGCCCACGACTGAGTGTGTGTGTGTGTCGTGCGTTTTGAGGGTTTGTAGACTGACTGACTCATTGTGTGGGAACTCTATAGCTTCCTGTGTGTGTGTGTGTGTGTGTGTTTCACTTATCTTACATGGTATCATCTCATGTTCAGATTTGTCATATTTGTTCAGGTTTTTGTCTGTTTTCTGCAGTCTCGTGTGATTATCTCTCTCTCGCTCTCTCAATTCAAGCAGAATTAATTCATGTGTAAATTGTTGAATTTCATGCCAAAGCACTGATAATATAAATATAAATACAAATATAAACAATATAAATATATTAGAGAGTATATATAGTTTGGGGGTCCTGCCTTTTATGCTCTTTTAAATTAATGATAATTTCATTATAATTAATAATTAATCATTATGTTTTTAATTATTATATTTTGAAAGAAATGCAAATAAAAACTTTAACTGGTATCAGTTATAAACAAACACATATACATATAAATATGTAAATGTAATTAATATATACATATATAAATTTATATTAATTACATTTACATATTTATATTTAAATATACATTTACATATTACATTTAAATATAGCCATTCTAAGTCTCTAAATGACACAAGTAACTTCTTCAAGCTAGAGGTCAGGGGTCAGAGGTCAGGGGTCTTTACCTGCCAGAAGGAGATGTGGCTGTCAGCGTTGGAGTATGTGGCCAGGTAACGTCCGTCCGGTGCGAAGGAAACCGCTGTTATGGGTCCTTTATGCCCGTGAATATGCTGCGGAAATAAAAACAGGCACAGTTTATATATGTTACAGTAATTTCTACAATTATGTATTCATTACAACAGCATCATGACTGAACTCAGTTTGAACAGACAATTTTCAGACTCTAAACCTAAACACCAGACACCAACAAATAAACACAGGCACATAAATGTAGGAATCTGCTCACAGTCGTCTGTTTAATCGCCAGTAAATGTGTGTTTGATCCAATCACATGCTGAAATGAACATCAGCTCATCTCTGGGAATGACAAACAGACGGTGTAACGCAATAATCCGTCCTACCTGTCACGAGAAACGCCCGTCTGCCCTCATAATGGAGCGATTGGATTAAAGATGCGCGCCTTTATGAGAGCACACAACTAAAGTCATCTCTTACAATTAAAGATGAAACGCAATGAAAACAGCGTCACCTGACCCCCGTGTGTAATGGAAATCTGACAGCAGGAATATTGGCCTGTCGGATCTCGACGCCTCATCCAAAACTCCACCAGACGGCAAAACACACGTTCAAGATGGTTTCTTTTTATAAAAATAAGCTATTTATGACTTTCTGTGTGTGCTTTAAAACCCATGAAGACAACGTCACACACACACAGCTGAATAATAAAGATATCCTAATGTATTTGATAAGTAATGTTAGCAACTGTTAATTTCAAATAATTACATTTTATCCTGACTCTTACTTCCTATGTCAGGCTTTACACTGTTAAGACTGTAATGATCGACAAAACAAAGTCTGAATGGAGTCTGTGCGCTAAACGGTTCAGGCTGAATTAATTGCGGAAGGTTCAAACGGTCACTTCCTGTTTAAGTGGGCGAACCAGAATACGCTGCAGTGTGAACCAGACTATATGATGAGACTACATGTATGAACAGCATATCGACCAACACAAGAGAAGCTGATGGGAAAATGTGCTGCATCAGGAGATTCGGACAAAACACACACACTGTGTTTAATTAGTAAATGCAGCAGACGTCTGTAGTGCGGCTGTCCACTTCACAGATCAAAGGAGGGACAGATGGCTGTGCGGACCGACCGGACACACACACACACACACACTGGAGGACGTAACTGTCTTCATATCAGTGTTTGTGTTTCAAATTCTGATGAAGATCATGTGATCAGTGATCGTCCGTGTTGAGAGCATTATGGGATGCACATATGATCTGATCGCCAGGGTCCCCAGACGACGATTTCAGAGAGATTTGATCTTCAGAACTGTAAACAGCCTAAAATCAATCCTTCAATCAATTCAGCTGTGAGGCCGAATCTAACTGTCTCAAACACTCACACACACTACACACACACACACACACACACACACACACACACACACACTCACACACACACTATCACTCGAAAGATTGGTCAAACTTTTTTTAAAAGGACGAAAATAAGAAAAATAAATTAAAATGAATTAATTATTTATTTATGTGTGTTACTACTGAGTAAATTAAAATTATTCTTAAATTAATTTTGTGGGAAAAAATACTAATACTAATTTAGCATGCCATTCGGTTACCTCGGAAATAAATTATGATTCTGTTTTTGTTTTTGTTTTTAATTTTTTATAAGAAAAATAAATAAATTAAATAATATTTCTACAAAATTCAATTTCAATTATTTAAAATTAAGTTGGTAGAAAAATAAATTATTTACAAATTAATTTATTAGGAAAATTAGTTCCTTAAAATGATTTATAAATTAATTTATAGGAAAATAATAAGTTAATTAAAATTATTTTTAAATTAAAGTTGTAGAAAAATAATGTTAAATTATTTATAAATTAATTTATTAAAAAATAGTTCTTTAAAATGATTTATAAATTAATTAATAGAACAATAATAAGTTGATTAAATTATTTATAAATTAATTTTGTAGAAAAATAATGTTAAAATGATTCAAAAATTAATTTATTAGAAAAAATAGTTCTTTAAAAATATGTATAAATATTTTATAATATTTTATTTATAAATATTTTTACATTTTTATTATTTTTGTCCTGTTAGAATAATAGTTCAGTGATAAAAACTTTGAAATAATACAAATGGAAGTCTGGGAATGATGTAGTAATGAAAACGTGAAATGAAAAAATATAAGTAATATTATATATATATATATATATATATATAGACAGTAATTTTCAAAAGTTTGGGGTCAGTAAGGTTTGTTTTTTAAAAATGAATACTTTAATTTTGCAGGGATGCATTAAATTGATCAAAAGTGACAGTAAAGCAGAAGAGCACAACTGTTTTCAACACTGATAATAATCATAAATGTTTCTTGAGAATTAAATCATCATATTAGAATGATTTATGAAGGATCATGTGACACTGAAGACTGGAGTAATGATGATGAATAAATTACATTAGTATAAATTCATTTTTTAGAAAAGATTTTAATATCAAGAAAAAGATTTGTGGAAGTCTGTCCACAGTTTTGATTGACAGTGTGTGTGTGTGTGTGTGTACAGATGTCTGTCTTATCAACTCAACCCAGAGTCAGTGTGTTTCTCAGTAGGACTGACACACACACACACACACACACACACACACACACACACACACAGCTCAGGCTCATCATGTGACCCCAGCTGTGACATCACGGCCACCTGGGCTCGTGCTCATGATGCTGGACCGGATCGATCGCACAATCTCCAGCTCTGCAGGGCAGCGTTTCCCATCATGCATCTGTGCCCGCTCACACCTGCCCTCTGCCCTCCAACAGACACCTGCACGGCAGGTGAACACCACCCGACCGCCGTACATCCATACTCAACACAGAGAGCGTCTGCTTACCTGGCATTTTCCAGTGCGAACGTCATAAAGGGCCACTGAACCCTGACGGGCGCCGACAGCGATACGATAACTGCGATCGCAATACGCCACCATATAAAACCTGCAGAGAGAGAGATTGAAAATATCTGAGAGAAAACACAGCTGCATACCGACTCACAGCTGCGCTCCGAGCAGGAAAACATCTGCAGATGAGCTCAGTTCATTCCAGAACGGTTCATCAACCACGGTTTTAATCATCCCATTTTTGGCTCTTTATTTTATTTTTTTTACAAAATTAATGTAATTAAGAATAATAATTTTTTTTCTAAAAAATGTATAAATAATTTTAAATAACTCCTAATTTTTCTACAAAATTAATTTTGATATAGTTTTAAATAACATTATTTTTCCCCAAAATTAATTTATAAATAATTTTAAATAACTCGTAATTTCTTTACAAAATTAAATTTATAAATAATTGTAATTATCTCATTATTTTTTCTACAAAATTAATTTATAAATAATTTTAAATAAATCATTATTTTCCCCACAAAATTAATTTATAAATAACTATAAATAACTCATTTTTCTTTCAAAATTAATATTATAATAATTTTTAATAATCATTTTCTACATCATTTTCATTAACTAATTTTCCCCACAAAATTAATTTATTAATAGTTATTAATAAAAATTCATTTTAATTTGTTTTTCTCCAAAATGAATTTCTAATTATTTCAATAAAAATTATTTTTGTTATAAAAAATTCTAATCAAAAACACAAAATAATTTATTTCTGAGATGATTGAATAACATGCTAAATTAGTACATTAGTATACTAATGTTCATAAAAGTTAATGTTGCATACTTCATATACATTATAACTGTAGTATGCAAATTGGTTTCAGCCCTATATAAGGATTTAATCCATCAAATAAGCATCAATCGCTGTCACCTGAGGTTTGACCTCTGACCTTTTAAAATCAATGAGCTGCTCGTTTGACCCGTCATCAGTTTATAAGTTTATCAGTGTCCAATTAATAAAACTGCTGCTGGTGAAGCTACAACACAAAAATCACCACTACTAATTACTGAATTAACTTTAATTACTCAATCTGGACATTAACCGTCATATTCACTGCTTTACTTCTATAATCTTTACATGAGAGTAGAAATATAAAAACAATATTCAGTCTCTGATGTTGAATTTTAAGTTTTAAATAAACAAATAATCAAAGACAAGAAAAAATATAATGAACTAAAACTTAAATTTAGAAATATTTTTTAAAAACAAAAACTAATAAAAATGTAACTAAAATTAAAATAAACAACTGAAACTATAAAAATAAAAGCCAATTCAAAACCTGTAATAGTATATAAATGATGCAGAAGCAGCACTGGATGATATTAATGTTAGTTTTACTGCATGTCGATGAACACACGTCACACACACTGACCTGCAGATGGCCGGGAAACACTCGGACAGGCCTTTCTTCTTCACCAGAGACCCTTCAATACAGTACATGATGATGTCCATCACCTGCAGGACACACGTTCACGTCTGCATCAGTGACATGCATCAACTAGACAACTAACTGCCACTGGGCCTGTTGTGAGTCACATGACTTCAGTGTGAGAATGCTCATTCAGACTCACGAGGAGAAGACTGACTGTAGTGTGTGAGTGTGTGTGTGTGTGTGTGTGAGTGTGTGTCAGTACCTCCACCAGCAGGTCCACCACATCCGACGGCATTTTTTCGATGAGAATCTCGATGACTCGCAGGATTTCGGTTTTGGCCCGAGCGAGAGTCGTGGTGTGAACGTTCTGCTGAGACTGAGAACCCTGGGACTGCATCGCTGTGTGTCTGTGAACCTATACACACACACACACACACACACACACACACAAACAAACATATTTTGGGTTTTCATGTTTTATGGGGTCACAATGATTTTTATACTGAACAAACTGTATATCTTCTAACTCTACATTTAAAAAAAAATCACTTAGTATGATTTATAAACTGTTTTCCTCATTAGGACCAAAAAATACTGGACCCCCCCCCACACACGCACACACTCACAGATACTCACACACACACAAACTCTCTCTCACACACATATATACTGAGACACAGACACACACACAAATACAAATAATCACACACACACAATCATAAATACTCACAAACACTCATACACACACTCACACAAACACACAATCATACTCACACACACTCACTCTCACACACACACACACTCACTGTCTCACACACTCTCACGCACACACACACACACACTCTCACGCACACACACACTCACTCTCATGCACACGCACAAATACTCACAAACAGTCATAAATACTCAAACACTCACACTCACAGATACTCACACACACGATCATAAATACACACTCATACACACTTACAGATACACACACACAATCATACTCACACACTCATACACACATACTCTCTCTCTCACACGCACACTCACTCTCACACACACTCTCACATGCACATACACACTCACTCTCTCACACTCACACACACAATCATACTCACACACACACACAATCATACTCACACACTCATACACACACTCTCACATACACACTCACTCTCTCACACACAAACACACACACTCACTCACTCACTCTCACATGCACACATACACACACACACTCACACTCTCACATTCACACACACACACACTCACATGCACACATACACACACACTCTATCTCTCTCTCAAACACACACAAACACACACACACACACACACACAGACACTCTCTCTCACACACACACAAATGTTTATTCCTACCTCTCTTGCGATGGTGGTGATGAAGGCGGGCGGGCGTGCGGTGGCGATCAGTGAGAGGGCGTGACGGGCCGAGCGGGCGGAGTCAGCAGCGGGGCTCAGAGGAAGACCCATTGAGATGCTAAACACACAAATATAGAGTCAAACCATTAGACACACATTATAATGTGAGCCTGGGGTCAATGGAGTCACTCACACACATCACAGCACACACACACACTGATCTACATCTGTAAGAGGCCCCATGTTAACAAATCACCCCGTGTGTGTGTGAATATGCATCAGGACACACAGAGCGACTCGCGCATGATGTGATCAAAGTGTGTGCTGGGACTTTAATGTTCTCGGTGACACGCGTGGCTAAAACACGCGACAGAGTCGAAACCCTGCTGACCGCCGGCTCGCCAGAGAGAGAGAGAGAATGAACTAACCGGGTTATGCATGAAAAAAATTACAGAATAAAAAAGCTAAATAAATGTTTTATTTAGCTTAAGTCATGAGATGCAACTTATTCAAGGAAAAACAAATGTTTCCATGATATATAAAAAATACAAAATGTTATATTTATGAAAAAAAAAATATCACTTTTACTGATCTATGAATTTATATATATATATATATAAAAATTATATTTAAAAAAACAATTTATTCAGATAAACAGTGAACATTTCTACGGTGAGCATGTTTTTATTTAAATAAAAGAAAAAGTAAAAAAAACAAAACAAAAAAAAAACTGGTAGAAATCCTAAGAAAAACGCTCTTTAAAAGGTTGAATTTAAAAAGAAATAAATAAAATAATTATATTATATTATATTATATTATAATATATACGTTATGCATCCAGCAAAAAATATTTTCAAAGGGTTGAAGTTTTTTTTTAAATTATATTATATTAAATTATATTTGTATATTATATATACCTGTATGCATCCAGATGAATAGATATTAATAGAAATAGATAAAATTAATCGATATTAATGCATCATATTAAATTAAATATTTTATTATATTTGTAATCTTAAAAAAAAGAATAAATGTTTGTGCCAAAGTAATAAGGAATATAATTTAATTATATATATAATATTATATTATATACTTTTATGCATCCAGAGAAAAAAATATCTTCAAAAGGTTGAAGTTTTTAAAAAATATATTAATATATTATATTATATTATATTCTTTTATACATCCAGAAGTTTTTAAAAATATATTATTATTATATACTTTTATGCATCCAGAGAAGTTTTTAAAAATATATTATATTATAATATATACTTTTATGCATCTAAAGGGGGAAAAAAAAAACTCTTTAAAAGGTTAAAGTTGTATGTGTATTCTTAAACAAACAAACAAACAAGAAAAAACAAACAATAAAGGTTTGTGACAAAGTAATAAGGAATACAATTTAACGTATGAATACAAAATGAATACAAAGGTTACATTTCTAAGAATTTGTCATGTTTTAAACTGGGTCTATAATAGATATTTCTATCCAGTATCTTAAATACGGTAAAAGTAAAACAATAGTGTACAGTGTTTCTGTAACTGTGATCTCTCAAAGTGCAGCCGAAGCACAAGCACACAACCACACTTGAGTTTGAAATGATGGAGGCAGAAGAGAGATCTGGGTAAGAGAAGGACAGCGTGTGCGTCCCATCGTGAGAAAGCGCTCAGATCTCTTCACTGAAAGGGGATTATTCCTAAAATCGCCCCGTTTCTCGTGCTGAAACTCAATCCAGCGAATGTGTCGATAACTTCTGTTCAAAGGCAGCGAGATCTCGTCTTCCGTTTTAATTCCTCGCTCGTGAGCATGGCGCAGGTTTCCGGAGAAACACGGCTGATCTTAACACGGCTGATCTCATGTGACGTGCTTTAAATGTACTAAAGCTCCTCTTGACGTTCAGACTTCTGCTCTGAAATACACTGAACGAAAGAACAAAGAAAGATTTATCTGCTCCTCGAAACTCAAACAACGCCAGTCATGAAAATCCGCAAATCTTCACGATGACCTGGTTTCTGTGAGCTTTCAGGATGTTTCCTACGATTCAACAGATTTCTGACAAATGAGAGTTTGACAACAACACACAAACTGCTTAAAAAGGGGAAATACACAATATAATATATAGCAAATTCAAATGTATTTTCACAGAGAACTGACAGTAATATGATTTATCTGTTTACATCTGTCCAAATTATATTCAGAGAATCAAAGTGAATGCTAAAAGCCATTTCAAGCTCAGTTGTGAGTGATTCTGTCTAGTTCAGTTCTTCACACGAGTCACCTGAAGCTTCACAAACTAGAGATTCAAAGCAGCTTTAACACTGGAGATGTGTAACTCTGGCACGAAGTAACTGAGAGTGTAAATGAGCTAATGAACGAGTCTGTAAAGCCGAGAGCTCTCGCTCCGCCAATATCTGATCAATCACTTTGATCTCAGGAGCGGTCAGCATAAAATATGAGCCGTCAGGGGAGAGAGAGAGAGAACATGAGAGACCAGGACACTGGAGGATCTTGTCCTGTGTTGAGTGACTGAGATAAATCACATCTATAAACAACAGAACAACACTAGTGTACAGTATACTAGAATGTTTTTCCTTTTCAACTAAAGTCAGAGAATGAAGGTTCTTTGACCTTTAGAAAAAGTTGATTCAACCTGAGGAGGTTATGATGACTCAGATTGTAGTTATTGATAAAAATCTGTATTTTCTATAAATGATAAAAAAAAAAAAAAAATTACATTTTTTCCTGTGTTAAAAGATAAAGCAGCAGATAAACACACACACATACACACACATATAATATTTATAACATATTTAGGTACATAAAATGTATATACACATTTATTTATTTTAATATATATTAAAATAAATAAATTAATAAATTATACATATTAGTGCTGTCAAATAAAATTAATCACATCTAACATACAAGTCTATATATATATATATATATATATATATATATATATATATACACACACACACTATGTATATTTACAAACTTTTGTTAGATGTGATTAATCGCAATTAATTCAATGTGACAACACAAATATATTATATACACATACACACAAATATATTTATAATGCATTTAAGTAATATTTTAAAAATAAATGAATAAATAAATGTATAACAAATATTATATATATTGCGTTATACATACTTTTATGTTAGATGAGATTAATCATGAGTAATTCGATTTGACAGCATATAAAATAAATTATAATATATAAAATATAAAAATATAAAATATTTCATACATTTTAAAAATATAAATACATTTATATATATATATATATATATATATATATATATATATATATTAAAAAATAAATTTGTAATTATATATATATATTAAAATATAATAAGTTTAAGTAATATATTTTAAAATAAATATATAATATAACAAATATTATATATAATGCGTTATACTTATGTTAGATGTGATTAATCAAGATTAAGATAAAATATATATATAGTTTATGTATATATATATATATATATATATATATATATATATATATATATAATACATTTAATATATTTTATATATAACAAATATTATGTGTTATACATACTGTAAATATATATATACATTTGTGTAAATATACATTTATATAAATGTATTTATTTTAATATATATTAAAATAAATAAATAAATGTATTATATATATATATATATATATATATATATATATATATATAATACTGTACACACATTTCTTACTACAATTAATCGAATATTTGATATGTTTAAAAGTAGCTACATTTCACATGAAGTTAATTAAGATTATATAACTCATTTAGGCAGCACATTACATTTGTTGTCTCTGTTCTTCTAATTCAAACCATCTTATTTTTAACTGCACTTGTACAGATTCCCTAAAATATTCACCTGGTCACATTAATAAATATCAGCCTCTGCTATAAATAAGCTCCATGAGTGACGTACAGTAGACTGAAGCTGCTAAACGGAAAAAGCCGTCCAGCGCCTCACTTTTCGTCTCTCTCTCATACTAAAGGTCTTCCAGTGCTGCTAAATGGATTTGCCATTTAAAAAGCAGATAAGGTTGCTCTGTTTCAGTCTGGGGGTCAAAGAAGAAACATCATCATCCTCCCGGTGAAGAGAAAGAAACCAAGACGTATATATCCGTCTCATTTCTTCTCGTCTAGGCCGTACGTTCACTTCTGGCCGTAATCACGACTGAAAAATGAGCGCCATTTTGCTCTAACGGCATTAGCACGCACTACACGCAGACATATTTGTACTCATAATAAATTTTTTTAGGATCAGGTTTCGTCTTAACGAGGTGAGCATGGGCTGGGGGGGTTCAGGCTGGACGTTAACCTCGTTTGCGGGAGTTTCGGTGCGGAGGTTAAGGCCCAGACGTATGGGTTTCCTCTTACGGTTCGAGGTCTCCACCATCCTGAGGCCGAGACATCATTACATCATATTAATGGGCTCCAATCGGATTAAAGCCTGCCTCTCATCTGTCAAGGGGGCCGGCGCAGGAAAACACCGGGGCGAGGAAAGTCTGAAGAAACCGTCCAAGCAGCTGTGAAGGATTTCAGATACAGCTAAACTGATTCTTAGTTGAGTCTCGTAACCGATAACAGTTGATGCTTAAGAATTTTTAGCAAATTCCATTTTATTTTCCATTCCAATTTTTTTCTGGATTCAGTTTTTTTCCATTTTAAATGTTTTAAATTACTTTTCAATGGTTGCATAAAATTTGAGTAATCAAAAAGCATGTCTAATTAGTTGAAATCATGAAACTTGTAAAATTTAAGAACAATTTATTAAAAGTATAAGAAAAATAACATTTTTAGGGCCCAATGAAATACATGGTAGTTTTCCCTAAAATCCATTTTATTTTTTAGCAAATTCCATTTTTTTCCCGTTTAAATTTTTCTGGGTTCAGTTTTTTTCCATTTTAATTTTTTAAAATTCCATTTTAATGGTTACAATAAAAATTTTAGTAATTTAAAAAGCATGTCTAATTAATTGAAATCATGAAAATTATACGAATCAATAATTTATTAAAAGATTTTAAAAAATTCAGCTTTATCAGTTTAAATTTTTCTGGGTTCGGTTTTTTTCCCTAGTTTTAATTTTTTTTAATTCCATTTTAATGGTTACATTAAATTTTAGTAATTTAAAAAGCATGTCTAATTAATTGAAATCATGAAAATTTAAGAACAATTCATTAAAAGTTTAAAAAAAATTACAGTAAAAATGTAAAATATATTTATAATACATTTAAGTAATATATTTTAAAATAAATAATATATATATATATTCGTTATATTTACTTTTAAAGTATTTGACAACACTAATATATTATATAATATTTATACTAATATGTTATAACACTATATAACATTTTATCTCATAAATATAATAATAAATTATAATACAATTAAGTAATATATTATAAAATTATATAAAATTAAGTAATATATTTTAAAATATATTTTTTATATATTTTTAAGGGCCCTATAAATTCCATACATAAATCAATTTTAATGGTTAAATTAATATTTTAATAATCAAAAAGCATGTCTAATCAATTGAATAATAATAAAAAAAACTTAATTTAATAATTTATTATTATTATTATTTACAATAATAAGACCCTATGATTTTTTTTTTTCCCCCAGATTTTGGATTTATGATTTTAATACAAATTTATTATCAAAAATGGTGGTAATCAAACAAAGGCATAAAACGCTAAGAATTTAATTAATCTTTTAAAATGTAATCAAATTAAAATGAACAACTTTTATTTTTTGGCAAATAAAGTGCTGCACAACAGAGGTTTAGTGTTAAAATAAAACATGGAAGAAAAACTATGATATTCATTAAAAAATAAGGTTTTAATAATATTATTGTTATTATTACTATTATTAATATTTTTGTAATGTTTAGTTTCGAACTTTTATTTTGGCGGGTTGTAGTGAAGAGCTTTGAAGTGATTCCATTTTTAGAACTGGATTCTGTGATTCGGATCCTGAAAGCTCTAATGTACCAACATTCTCTGAGTGTTACTGCGAGTCTCACTTGGACAGCTGTTTCTCGGCGTCGGCGCAGAGCTCCAGCAGGCCCATGAGAACAGCCGACACGTCCATATATGGCTCCCACACCGTGAACCCTCGGCCAATCAGATCGATCGCTGTGCGGCGGATGGTGCTGTGGGGGGGCAGTTTGGGACTGGGCGGCTGCAGAAGGAGGAACGTCAAGGCTTTACCTGCGAGAGAGACAGAAAGAAGGTTATTAATATCCATATTGACTGGAGACGTTATCAGGACTGTCCGTAGGCGGCAATATTGATGCTCAGCTAATGTAGCCTCAGTCACATCACACATCATGTTCTCACGCGCATACAAGTCTGAGAACACATTCATGTAGGTGTCGAATTTTATATTTAACCCCAGGAATCAAGTTTAATGTTTTATGTATGTGTGTGTGTGTGTATACTGTATATATATATATATATATATATATATATATATATATATATATATATATATATCTATATCTATATCTATCTCGAAAGAGTGTAATGATATCTGGAGTAATGATGCTGAAAATTCAGCTTTGATCACAGGATATAAATTATATTTTACTATATATTCACATAGAAAACAGCTATTTTAAATTGTAATAATATTTAACTATTTTTACTGTATTTTTGATCAAATAAATGCAGCTCTGGTGAGCTTCTAGTGTATATTGTATTGTATTGTATTGTGTTCGTGTCCATCAGTTGAGCTCTAACGAGGGGTTTGTTCACTCGGTCGCAGGCCTCTATTAGTCAACAACAACCACACATGATGTATCCATGGCAACTGTCAATATGTGTGGGAGGGTGAGGGGGCAGAGGTCACCACATGTGACCTGGCGCGCACACACACACACACACACACACACACACACACACACACACACACACACACACACACACTAAAGCGGCGTTCACACTGACAGCTATTAAAGCGCTGGAGCTTGTGTAGTAGATGCTTCTACTCGCAGATCATCATGCGTCACTGCTCATTTGCATAAAGTTGAACTATGCTACTCGTTGGGAAAAAAAAAAGAAAGAGCTGTGATTGTGTGTTTTGCATGCAAAAACATTTAAACACATTTATCTTGTGTATAATGCATGTTTTGTGCGAGAGAACACACTAAATCTGTCGCACATCAGCTGATCTGATCAATGTTCATGTTGTTTGTTATAGATCAACTGCTTAATAATCACAGACACAATTATCTGCCGCGCGCCTGGATTTATCTGCGTCTGCTCTCGGGCCTGTGGCAACGGCAACAGGTCGCTTGGTAATTACCGCGGCAACGGAGAACAATGAGGTGAGGTAATTGATGCAGACAGATTCCAGCCGAAGCTTTCAGCAGATACTAACTTCATTCCTTCTGTGTGTGTGTGTGTGTATTTGTTCAGATGTGTGCTGGAAGCATTTCCAACACCTGATTCAACTTTAAAGAAGTAAAAGATTTTTATTAAATGTTCCCATGGAAACAAATAGAAAAGTGAAACTAGATACACCATTTTTGTTGTATGTATTGGTGCTATAGAGAAGAAATGCATATGTATGTATTAGGGCTGTCATGCGAAAATAACATTACCTTTCAAAGGATCCTAATGCTAGGAATATGGATTCTGATATTAATGATTCATGTACAGTCAGATGTTCTTTGTCTATGTGTCAGTAAATCAAATCGGTGACTAAACGGTCAACTTCACATTGTTTCTCTTAGTAGGATAAAAACAATCTGTTATTTAAACGGTGATTAAATTATATATAGAAAGCGATCAAACAACGCTCCCTTTACAATCACTGGAGCTGTCAATCAAACAGAGCGAGTTCTGGACTCGTGCCAAAACTCCCGTTTTATTCAACGAATCTCGTAGTTAAGTCGCGTTTCCACTGTTAGTTACGATGAAAGCATTCGTTAGTGTGCAGAAATGACGAGATCACTGCTTTCATGCGCTCAACAACATGTCTGTGATCAACTACAATGTTCATCACTGCAACCTTTCATGCCACGATCTAAATATAATGCCATAGATCAAAATGTGATGCTATAATCAACACGATTAGTTAACCTTGAGAGCTGTAATAGTAAAAATGTGCTAAAAGTTTTCAAGAGAGTAATTCATATTGCAAATATGTCAGCCAATCACAGTAGTGGGCGTTTACATTGAAGTCTCACAGCAGACACGCCCCTTAAAACAGAGCATTCAAATCAGAGGCTAGGAAAAATGCCTTTTATTTCTAAATTATGACAGTTTTTGATGTAAAAATCATACTACATTAACATGTGCACCCCAGAAAACATTCTAAAACAATGCAGTTCATGACCCCTTTAAAACAAGCTCTGTGATCGTATATGAAGATGATACAGAAACTACGTTTCTCAGTTGGATAAAGTAAACCAGCGTCTCGCTAGTAAAGTTTTGATGGATGCGGATTGCAATCAGAGTAAAGATGATTGCGGTGACGTACAGGAGTCGTACAGTAATCACACGTGTGTCTGTTATATTGATGCGCAAACGAACCGTGTATGTGCGCTCTCGACGCACTGATCGCACATTGCATTTATGCACATATGACATAATTCTGTACATTCACGTTGTTTCCACACACATTCAGGATAATGGTTGGATTTGTCATGTGTATGTTGCTGTGTTTAGTAATTCTGAATGGATCCGTGTGCTGTAGTAGGGTTATAATGCAGTCAGATCAAGGCTGCTGGTTGGTTTAAGGGTTTTTTGGCATCCCCATGTGGTCCTGTTTAGTACTGCAACATGACTTGTCTAAAATGTAAACAAGCTCTTTGCTGTTGCACTGTACACATACTGTACACTGTGAATTCTAAAAATTTGTTTTTTCTGCAATTTTTTTTTTTTCATGGGTGCTTTTGGTGTGCATAATGAATTATTTGGACTATCATTTGGTTATTTAGTGTCCTATTGGAGTCTCCAAATGTCATTTTTTGGAAAAACATCTAAATTTACATTGAAAAAAGCTTGCAGAAAATACAGTTTTGTGAGAATCACCCTTCAATCCTTTCCTGTAGCTCAGTGGTTAGAGCATGGCACTAGCAATGCCAAGGTCATGGGTTTGATCCCAGGGATTGCACATACTCAGATACAAATGTATAGTATAATGCAATGTAAGTCGCTTTGGATAAAAGCGTCTGCCAAATGCATAAATGTAAATGTAAATGCAATCCGATAGTTTACTTTGCTGGATATAGCAAATGATGACAAAAAGAACATGTTAAATAAGATAAATGGTGTATTCTTATTTTCATGATAAGTGTGCGATTAATCACGATTAAAATTTTTAATCTATTGACAGCCCTAGTATGTATATAGTAGGGCTGGGAAAATACATTGATTCTCGATTCGCTATACAACGATTCTGGATTGATTCTGATATTTTCTCTCTCGAATTGATTCTGAGTTTAGTTTTAACAGCAGATGGCACTCTAGGCTAGTTTTTAACTGCACACTCAAATGCTCATGAAGAAGAGTGCTGAAGAGCGCTCGTGCGTTCGTCTGAGTCATGTAAGTGGTTAACAATACTTTGCTCAGAATGCTTTTATGACGTGAGATTAATGTAAACAGCCCGCTGCGAACACCCTTGTAATTCGCTTCAACCTTTTTGAACTTCATGAATGATTATTTTAGGTTTAAGTGGTGTGTGTAAAGGAACTGGAAGTAAGCAGAGTACGGCTGTTTCTAAAACACATAGTGCCATCTGCTGTTAAAAAAATAAACTCAGAATCAATTCGAGAGAGAATCACGATACACCGGAAAATATCAGAATCACTCCAGATTCTTTGTATCACGAATCGATGTATTATCGCAGCCCTAGTATATAGTATATGTTTGTACCGCCAGCTTGCAGTGTGTTTGTGTTGGTCAAACTCTCTCTATCACACACACACACACACACACACACACACACACACACACACTGTGATCTGAACTCCGGGTGTCTCCTCGTGACCGGACTCATCCCGCCTGTCATTTCAGACGTATCAAACCTCCCTGTGCCCTGAACCGCAGCACCTTCTTCCTCCAGCGCTCCAGGGATTCGGCTCTTTGTTCTCCGCTGCAGTGGTGTGTTCCGAGCAGAGCCTGGAGGTTTAAGAGTAGTGCGGTTTGTAGACTAAGCACACACCGCGCTCTGACTAATCCGGCCTTTGATTCTGGAACACTGCGGCAACAAATCCATCGGCCGTGGAAGTGGAGAGACGTGCAAGTTTAACCTTAAACACTGCTCTTAAAATCTAGGAATAAACTCGGATCATTAAATCTCCCGATGAGCTTTAGTCAGGATTACTTGATTAGAATGACTGCTGACTATTCAACTGTAATAAATTTTGCTAAGTTCAGGAAATTGGTCGAGAAAATCTCCAGGTTAAATTTCACACACAAAAAAAATAAATAAATAAAGATATAGTGAAAAATTATAAAAATATGCTAATATTACTTATCGAAGGATGGTTTCATGATTAATTTACACAGACATTTGTCACTAATAATTGATCAAAAGCTGTTGAGCCACTTTTCCTTCCCTCAAACGTCTTTACACTTCCTGTCTAAGTGGGCGGCACTTTGTCAGAATAAGCTGCGATGTGGACCAGATTCATGATTAAATGAAGCCATACGGAAACACTTACACCTCACTTCCTGTCTGGACAGGAAGAAGTAAGCTATACAGCCAAGACAGGAAATCACCTGCAAATTTACTATGTCTTGGAGCTTGGGCCGTCCCAAACAGGTTGAGTCCATTTTTCAGAGCGGACATCTTTGTTTAAGACTTGACTTGGTTTAAATGGATGAATTAATATTGACAAAACATCAGCTGGGCTAATGAGTGGTTAGTTAAAGCAATAAACATGCCACATTAGAGGCCGGGCCACAGGAAGCTAATTAGGGTGCGACGAGAGAGCGAGAGAGAGAGAGAGAGAGAGAGAGAGAGAGAGAGAGACAGCTTCTAGCCATTAGCTCTAACACCCACAAACGTTTTACTGGAAACCGTCATACACACACACACACACACACCGTGATATTAAACGACTGACTCATACAGTCATATAAGATGTTGGTCCTATTATAGTTAGCCTGTGTTTCCAGTGGCCTTATTACTGCAGGACCCTCTGCCCTCCTCTCTCTCTCCGTCTGTCTGTCTGTCTCTCCGGTCAAATCGAAAGTGAAGTTAAAATCAATAGAGTTGAGCTGGAAAGAGAGCCGGCAGATGGAGAGATACAGAGAAACACAAAGGGTGTCTAAACAGGGAATGCCTTCAGCACACTGGATTTACAGCAACACACACATACACACATCAGAGCTACACTGCATTAATGTGACATCACTTCCTGCCACTGCAGTGCTCACTTCTTTTACTGCATTTACTATACGAGGTGCTTCACTTCAGCAATGCTGCATGAAATTTTAATATTCTATATTTAATTTGCCAATATAGACATTGGTGGATATTGATTTATTGTCAATTATTTTTATGTTATGATCAATAACCAATAAGATACATATGAAAATATTTGGATATACCAATTTTATAATATCTGATATTTTATATACATCGTTTTACAGTAAACGTGTTACATTACTCACTCTCTATATATATGTGACCCATGCTGGCAAAATGAGTGGGAATGCGCACTTTCGAGCTACAGGCAAAAAAAAAAAAAAAAAAAGTTCATTAAGCCCTCATCTAGCGATCCTATTGCTCCAAACAGCAATTAAACATCTAAAATTATCTTTATTTGTATGTTTTCTGAGAGGAGCACCTTTCCTTTGTCCATGAAAAATGCAGTTTTTCTCTGCTCTCTTCACCACTCGCGCTTCCCCTCATCACAAGTTTGGTATCGTTTTAAAGCACAGCATTCCAACTTTGTGAATATTCATAGTGAGTTCTCTATGGCATGAGTCTGAACCAATGAAATGTGATTTTCAAACTCATCCTGAAGTAAACAAATCGATCTCACACGCGCTGACTAACCGAAGCGCACACACAAAAACGCCTCAGACAGCGAGCGATCCCGATATACACATATACACAGAGTGCTTCAAGTAAAATAATGAAAAATAAGTTGAATATATATATTTGGTATATTTATACACAGATATTTGGTTTTTGACGAGGTGTGTGCCAAATTAGCTGTTATTACCAGGGATTTTAAGGTGTGTTTGCTAGGTGATTTTATTTTGGAACCTTCAGAAAACTTTCACTCGATTTTTCTCCAAATTTTTGCTGACTCTGTTCTCTGATTCCAACAAATAATACATCATTTTGAAGGTTTTTTTTAATAGAGATTGTGAAAATAACAATAACTCATTTTTGAAAATGTGCTCATTGCGACTCGTTTTGCCAGCACAGGTCACATGCATATATATTTACAGAGAGAGAGCTATACAAACTTAAAGTGAAATCAGAACATCAAAACATTAAAACACTATGTCTAGTTCGAGTGAATATTTAAAAAAAAGTAAATTACTTACTTTATATTCTTATTACAGTAATGCTAATAAAAATGTCACTCTCATTACTTTCACTTACACTGAGTTTAATCAAGTGCATAAAAACACACTGATATTAGAACCTAGCACTGAAATCTGTGCAGAAACACCTGAAGTGTGTGTGAAAACTGCTCAATATGTTAAAATGTGCAACTGTCTAATTGCTCCTCAAGACCCTCGAGACATTCACAGTACAAACTTACCAACACAAACACACACACACACTTACTCAAAATGGTGGGATGATACAAAGTCTCTTTTGCCCCTGGGTACGGACTAATTGAAAGAATCTATCAGACACACACACACACACACACACACACACACACACATGCCTGGCCTTTCAATTGAAAAGTGCTTGAGAACTACTAGAGTGTGTGTGAGACATCTGAAGTGTGTTTGTGTGTGTGTTTTCTTAGCTGACCTTGTCACTGCCCTCAGGCAAACAGCTTTGTTTCTTTATAAAGGTAAAGAAGTAAGACTCATGTGTCCACTTTGAGCTCAAACACACACACACACACACACACACACACACAGGTTCAAATTCTCCTAAAGGTCTCAGACACTTTGACCATGAAACTGACCTTGAAGACAGAAAACACTTCAAACACACACACACACACAGTGTCTACAGCGTAATACCCACACTATCACAAAAGCTGTATCTCAATCCACTCCTGAGGTCAAAAGTGCAATTGTCAAAAATATTTCAGTGCACTGAACTAATCACTTCCCAGAATGCACCATAAAAATCAGCTACACACTACTCACTAAAAAATATTCAAAGGCAAAATTGAAGATAATTTTTTTATAATTTTATATATATATATATATATATATATATATATATATATACACACACACACACACACACACACATATATATACAGTATCTCACAAAAGTGAGTACACCCCTCACATTTCAGCAACCATTTTATTATATGTTCTCAAGGGACAATTGGATATACTTTAGAGTAGACAATGTGCTGCTTGTATAGCAGTACAGATTTACTGTCCTTTGAAAATAAGTCAACATACAGCCATTATTGTCAAAATAACTGGCAACAAAAGTGAGTACACCCTAAGTGAACATGTCAAAACTGTGACCAAAGTGTTAATATTTTGTGTGAGCACCATTGTTATTTAGCACTGCCTTAATCCTTCTGGGCATGGAATTCACCAGAGCTGCACCGGTTGTTGCTGGGATCCTCTTCCACTCCTCCGTAATGACATCACGGAGCTGCTGGATGTTAGACACATGGCGCTTCTCCACCTTCCGCTTGAGGATGCCTCACAGGTGCTCAATAGGGTTCAGGTCTGCAGCCCCAGACTATGAAGCTACCACCACCATGCTTGACTGTAGGCAAGACACAATTTTCTGGGCGTCGCCACACATGCTGGACACCATCTGAGCCAAACAAGTTTATCTTAGTCTCATCAGACCACAGGACATGGTTCCAGTAATTCATGCTCTTGGACAGACAGGTTGTCTTCAGCAAACTGTTTGCGGGCTTTCTTGTAAGCCAGCTTCAGAAGAGGCTTCCTTCTGGGACGACGGCCATGCAAACCGACTTGTTGCAGTGTGCGGCGTATGGTCTGACAAGCTGACCTTCCGCTTCTGCAACCTCTAAAGCAATGCTGGCAGCACTCATGCGTCTGTTTTTTGAAGCCAGCTTCTGCACCTGACGCACAAGGCACAAGGTCTCAACTTCTTTGGGCTGTTCCGAGTGGAACCCGTCTTGGAAAACCTCTGTATGACCCTGGCCACTGTGCTGTAACTCAGTTTCATGGTGTTATCGATCTTCTTATAACCTAGGGCAACTTTGTGGAGAGCAACAATTCTAATTCTCAAATCCTCAGAGAGTTCTTTGCCATGAGGTGCCATGTTGAACATCTAGTGATCAGTATGAGAGAACTGTACTCAAAGCACCAAATTTTAACTGCTCTAATACAAGATACACACATTTGTATGGTCCTGTCAAGCAGACAAAAACATGAACATGATGAATAGGACATGTGGCTTTGCATGGTTAACTCCTACGGGTCGCGCCGGCGATACCACCTTACTTTTTTTCTTATCAGTGTGAAAGAGACTCAAAATACTCAGCTAAAATACTCATTCTAAAGTGTTAAGTGTGTACTTTTATTTGTGTACACTCACAAAAAAAAAATCAAAACATTGTGCTTTTCGCAAAATAAAGAAAACATGATGTGCGATCTGATGTCTCCTTCTCAGTGCAGTCGATTCGGAAATGCGTTTTTAAATGAACTGAAACTCAGCAAATACTTGCCACACAGACATGAGAGACATGTCTACATAATGCTTAGAATGTCTACTTTTAAATTAAGCAAGTCAAATCAAAAACAAATATTCTCAGTTTATGTAATTCGTTAGAAACCAAGGAGATGTTTCTTCTTTTCCTTCTCACTTCATTATCTGTAATGAGCTGAGACCGCCACACCCCCGTGCCGTTCACATGGTAAATAGTTTAGGTGAACTGTCTGCATCGACACGCCCCTCAGTCAATGCCACAAAAAACGTTGGACGTTGGTCGCGTTTTGAGGATGGCGCGGTACTCCGGTAAAGAGGCCCTTCAGATGATTCTGGACAGCGAGAAGAATTCACCTTTTCCTCTGAGGAAGATTGAGATGAAGAACGGTTGCATTTCAAACAGCGAATTGACCACCGACAAGGATATAAGTTCGGGGTAAGTGGTTTAGTGTTATATATAACTCTTTCTATGATAATATAAAACTAGATTTTCATACTATATTTTGCCTAGTTTTGGCTTGCTTTTGTCAGCTTGCGGGAAATATTGCCTTACAATCTCCCTTACAAATATTTAAACTTATTTGTATTTCACTTAATATTGGTTAGCTTATGACACCGCAGCTAAAATACTGCCTCGTGCCTAATGTAGCTTGTTTGCGAATATCTGTTGGTGTAAGGTAATATGATGTGATTCAGAGCAAGTATATTTTAGCCTACGGTAAAATAATGTGATAAATACAAACATGTACATCTATTTTTCTCACATATTAGTGTAGCAGAGTTTGTGCTGAATACAGCTAAATTACTTGTTGGCCAAAAGTATGTAGCTGAAATAAGCACAAATGTCAGGGCATGTCAAAACATCTCAAGGGCCCCAGAATCACTCAGACCCCTGGGGGTTAAACAACACACAACTGTTATCACTTAGGGTGTACTCACTTTTGTTGCCAGCTATTTTGACAATAATGGCTGTATATTGAGTTATTTTCAGAGGACAGTAAATTTGTACTGCTATACAAGCAGCACACTGACTACTCTAAAATATATCCAAGTTTCATTTCTATAGTATTGTCCCTTGAGAAGATATACTAAAATAGTTGCTGAAATGTGAGGGGTGTACTCACTTTTGTGAGATACTGTATATACATACAAAAACAAAACAAAAATCTTGTGTTGTCAACTCAGTCAACTCATGAAAACTGCAACTAATTTCATTATAAAATAAAACTAAGAGAATAATAATAAAAACTAAAATACACACAAAATAAAATACTTATCATTTAACTATAACATAATGTTGTTTAATCTTGCTTGTGCCCAAACTGGTGTTCAGATTACATTTACTCACATCACAGTGAACTACAGTGTGGAATGAGACGCAGCCCAACCGTCTAAAGAGGAAACAGTGAGATATACAGTAAGTGTGTGTGTGTGTGTGTGTGTGTGTTATTTTCTCTAACCTGAGTTGGCTGAACTGCTGGTCTGTGACCTCTATAATCATCATTCCAGCTCAGGGCACTAAACCCTCTCAAAGTTCAACACTACAGTAATGAACTGTGTACTGCAGGCGTCCTGAGGGACCCAATCTGTTAATCACTGCGTTAAAAAGAGCCTGAGTCAGCAGAAAAGCCGTCTGAGTGACGCGCCCGTCGAGCGGCTGCGTGTGTTTTTGAGCAGGCGTGTGATTATTGTGAACACAGAAATCACAGCGAGAGGAATTCATTCCTGCCCTCTGCTCTGTCTACAGCAATTAAAGACACGTTATTACTCATCATAACGAACTGAAGTGTGTGTGAGAGCCTGGGCCTCGTGTAGTCGCTGACGCTTTACAAATGATGTAATTCAATTAGAAACAACATTGGTAGCACTTTACAGTAAAGTCACATTAGGTTACATCAGTTAACTAATATTAACTAAATACTTTTGTTACTGTATTTATTAATCTTTGTTAATGTTAGTTAATAAAAACACAACTGTTCATTAGTGGTGGCTGATGTGTGTGTGTGTGATGTTTGTACTCACAGGTGTGACGGGCCAGTGAATAGTTGGATCCGCCGCTGGTCAGACCGAAGCCCTCGGGCGCCTGAGTGCTGGTACGAGCACGTGACGGGAGTTTGGGGGGTTCGATCTCTGCTCCAAACTCAGCCCCGATCACGCCCAGCAGGACGATGGCTGTCGCCTGTTTCCTCCTCTCCTCATACGAGTTACAGATCTTCTTAGCGTTGGGTGGAAGGTTAGACAGACAACCTGCAGACAGACAGACAGACAGAGATAAAGACAACATAAAACAGCCGTACTGTCACATATTTCTGAGAATGTTCAGTGGATAAATAAATAAAGTAATAAATAAATAAAAAAGAAAAAAGAAATACAAATCAATTAAAATAAATCAATAAAAGTAATTCTTAGAAATATAAATATTAAATCATTAAAAATAATGTAAAATTAAAAAAATAATAAAATTAAATAAATCCTAAATAATTCTAAATTTAAGTAAATCCTTAAAAAATATTAAAGTAAAATAATAATCAGTAATTATATGTAAATATATATCAGTAAATGTATGTGTATGTAAATATTTAAAAATAATAAAAAAATAAAATATATATATATATTTATTTTTTATTACTATATATATATATATATATATATATATATATATATATATATATATATATATATATATATATATATAATAATAATATATATATATATATACACACACACACACACAGGAAAAGAAAATTAAGAAAAAATAAAAAATAAATAAATAAAATATATTTATAAATGTATTTTTTATTTTTTTTCTTCCAGGAAATAAAATTAATATTTCATATGTTGCTCTGGTCAGATGAAACTACACAGTACCAAAGGTCTGAATTTACTGTAAATATGTGAGTTTCTATAGTGACACCTGCGTATAATACGTCCAGCGCTTGTGGAGCTCCGGCTTTGTGTTCCTGCGTCCTGTAAGTGTTCTGAATGGAGCACAGTTGGGTGTGTGTGTGTGTGTGTGAGGGTCATGGTCAGGGCCTTGTGCTGGAGGGACACGTGCTGCAGCCTCAACACACACACACGCACACACACAGTCATTAAGAGACCCGGAGGGGTCTTTGCTTGCGGAAGTGTGGGGTGCGGTCGGATGGGGGCTTCTTTTGTTACCAAACGTGTGTGTACCACAGGAGCCCCTCAAACACGGGACGTGCAATTAGTCACACACACACACACACACACACACACACGCAGACACACACGCAGACACACACGCAGACACACACGCAGACACACACGCAGGCCTGAGGCCACAATACAGGCACATATGATGATGTAGAGTGTGTGAATGAAAGTGTGTGTGTGTGTGTGTGAGAGAGAGAGAGAAATGGACAGATCCATACAACAAGGTGAAGCATTCGCTGCACACACACACACACACACACTTTTCTAACACCGGTTGATGTTTTCATGTAGTTTCAGGTTCACAAACCTACAGACCTTCTACTGAACTGCAGTTTAACAAGCTGAAACTCAAGAAACTAGAAGCTCGACAGGAATAATCAGACTTAAACATAAACTGACAGCAACATGAAACAAACACGATTATCTCACTATCTAAATGAGAAACACTTCATATTCAGTAAAGCTAAGGAATATACGCAGGAACTACAGACCAACTCAAACCCCAAAGGAAAAGCTAAAAAACGTGATTTACTTCTTAATTTAGAAGGTTTAGTCAATTAAAATTGTCTTCTGGAGACTTTGTTCCCAATACGTGGATAGAAATTTGAATATAATATGAATATTAACACTGTCTGAATGAGATCCAGGGTTATTATTAAATAAATAAATATTTGATTTAATCTAGTTGCAACATTTTACATTTTTATGCACACTTAATGTGCATTTTGTGGACCTGCTTGCAACTTCACACTGTTATAAAAATTATAATTAATAGTAGTGTCACACAGACTGTAAATTAAAGTGTTTTAGTTAGTTTCATATCATAAACAAATGAGTAATAAATAACAGCCCTCAGACAAAAGACAACCCCAGAACTTAGTCTTAATTTCTGTCTATTTCTAATAAAATTGTATTTTTTCATTTTTTCAGGTCTAACCTGATTGGCTCTGTTAATGTTTTCTGCTCTGACAGGATGACCGGCCACATCTCGACTGATTCAATTTGACCTCGGCCTCTTTCTATTGGCTCTCAGCTGACCTCTGACCTCTCAGCACTCAGAATCAAACGAGCAGCTCTCAAAATGTCCGCATCAAGAGCGCAGCCATTCACCTACAAACTTACAACATCAACAACACATTAAGAACGATTCAATCTGAAATCATTAAGAGTTTGTTTTGATTTCTTAATTGCTTTTGCTCCTCTTTTGTAAGTCGCGTCTGCTTAATTCATAAATGTAAATCTTGTTCAGTTTAGTCTAATTTCACTTTGTGCATTTAGAGGTGTCGCTCTTTACTCAAAACATGCAACTTTATTTTTTAAGTTTTTAATATTATGATTTTAAACTTTAAATGTATTGTCCTTATGTATTCTCTATATTTACTGGTGTATTTATTGTTTTTGTAATCATATAATGCAGTCAAGGAGTTTTGCAGCAAAAGAACATTTCGCCATCTTCAAAACAAATGAAATATGTGACAATAAACTGGTTCATAGTTTCACTGCCAAGAGAAATATCTCTCAAACACAATATAAATGCATTTCCATGCTTTAGTTATTAGAAAAAAATCTTCCACACACACACTCTCTCTGTCTGTCTCTCTCTCACACACACACACACACACACACACTCACTTCAGGTTGTGTGTATGATATCTGATGTGATACGATCATCTTTGTTTAATCAGTATCTGTGTGCTTCTTACCTGCAATATTAAAGATAAAATCAAAGATACGACAACAAAACAAACACTGAAATATTGATAATCCTCTGAGGAGCAGCACAACACCTGTGTGTGTGTGTGTGTGTGTGTGTGTGTGTGTGTGTGTGTTGTGTTTCTATATGAAAACGGCTGCTATTAATATTACAGTTAGCAGTGTATGGAATGCACAAACACAAACTTCAGCACTGCACTTCTACAGCGGCCTCAAACGTATTTGTCTGCAGGATCTTTCCTTTTCTACATCATGTTTGAATCAGGTGTTTTTAGTGGATGTATGAAGTCAAGGAAACACAGGTGCATTTCAAACCTACAAACTTTGTTTATCCTTCTTTACAATAAATTACACTTGCTTTAATATTTTATATGTAATACAGTGACATTTAGATGTTACTAAAAATACTATTTGGTGTCACAGGTTTTAAAGGCCATACATTGTGACGGCGATATGAAAGAAACGGCTTTTCCATCTGCAGGTACCTAACATGGCTGCCGGCGTCGATCTGTGTGTGTGTGTGTGTGTGTGTGTGTGTGTTCAGTTGAATCAATACCGCGGTGCTGCATTCAAGGTGAAACCAAATCAAACTGTGATGAGGAACACAGCAGACACAAAAAACACAATTCACATACACACATCACTAAAGCATATACACAAACTACACACACAAGGTTGACAAATACTAATAAAAGTTAAATAAATAAGATTGAATGAAAGATGTAGCATTTAAAAAAACTCCAAGAAAAAAGAAAAACAAATATTTCTATTTAATACATTTATAAATATATTTAAATTATAAAAATGTAATATAATATAATAATTATATATATATTTATTGTTTTTTTTTAGTGATTTCTAGAATAAATAATTACTTTACAGTTTTTTTTTTTTTTATCTCAGAACAATGTTATGTAAAATAATTGTTACTTATTCCAGAATCCATTTAAAAATACATTAATATTTTAATATAATATAATATAATATTATATTTTTTAATGAATTCTGGAATAATAAATTACTTCATAGTTTTTATTTTAGAACAATGTTATGTAAAATAATTGTTACTTATACCAGAATCCATTTAAAAATACATTAATATTTTAAAATAATATAATATAAATATATAATATAATAATATGATATAATATAATATATATTAATTACTTTATAGTTTTTATTTTAGAACAATGTTATGTAAAATAACTTATTTACTGTATACCAGAATCCATTTAAAAATACATTAATATTTTAATATAATGTAATATAATATAATAATTATATATTTTGTTGTTGTTGTTAGTGAATTCCGGAATAAATAATTACTTTATTTAAGAACAATGTTATGTAAAATAATTGTTACTTATACCAGAATCCATTTAAAAATCCATTTATACTTTAAAATAATAATATAATATAATATAATTTTTGTTGTTGTTAGTGAATTCCGGAATTCATAATTTATAGTTTTTTATTCCAGAATAATGTTATATAAAATAATTGTTATTTTAATAAGCAAGTTGTGATCAAATCAGAGGATAAAGTTTAAAATGCAAATAAAACACATTCTGGTTCAGTGATTGCAGATGATCAAATGTTATTGAACTTTATTTTGCATGATGTTTTTATTGGTTCTTCTGATGCATTTAATCCACCTGCATCATTATTGTCATCTGTCAGTGTTTATCAGTCGGGCTGTTCACTGCTTACAACCACAATAATATTACTGAAAAGATATTGCCATCATTTTTACTTCGACCATTATAATAGAAGAAAATGGCTCTGACGATCTGCTGTTTTGTAATATTTCACGTCGGATGCAATAAGCAACAGAACAAACAGTCTTCAGGATGGATTACACGGTCTCTCGCTCTTTCCCTGCGTCGGGAACACAATATTGATTTATGAACAGTATCGACGGCGTATCTTTAATACCGGCCGATCTATTGTAATGTCATTGCATGTGAATCACATTTGCTCTCTGCGTCTGAAGGAAATCAACTAAAAAGGCCGGACAACTGCACCGTTTCTCCACGTATATCTCAGTTTTTCATTTCCATCTGAAAAAGAGGTGGATCGGGGTGGACGGATAATAAAATTATCAAAGCGGAGAGAGCATCAATTAAACAGAGAGAGAGAGAGACAGAGAACAATAAGAAAGATGCAGCAGACGCTCCTTCACGCTGTGAAACAAATCAATACCATCATGCACCCCGACGGCAGCAGAACTCCGAGGATTCGCTCCGACATTCCAGCAACAATCGCTCGGCATTCGCCAATCCCGCACCGAGCATGCTCCGACATCATGGATTATCAGCTCCCATGATGCACTGCCTGCTCAGCCAGCCCGCTCGGCCATTGATCACCGATACACAGGCAGGTAACATTTGATAGCAGGGGATTGTGGGAAAGGATTGATCTTTGCCGCCCTACAATACAAGAACAAATCTCACGCTAGGAAATAAATGCCGTTTTTGCTCTGCTCTTTATATCAAAACAAAAGCAAAAATCCCGTTTTGTCAATTCAGTTTTCGTCTTTCTGTATTCCCGACCTGGAATCTATTTGTCCTGAGGAGTCTTGAAACAAAAGACGGAGGAGAATTCACTTAGAAAGCGTCCGGCGAGTGCAAACGCAATTTATTAGCGAGGAGGAAGAGGACGTGACCTTCTCTGGCCCTCGTTTCTGAAGGTTAAACACATTTTTATACTTTAAAACACACGCACATGATCCAGAGCTCATATCTGGAGTTTTCTAATCAAGTACAGCGAGAGAATGTCGGTGAATACAGAACAGACTATGACCCACAACACACACACACACACACACACACACACAGAGTGTGGCATGTGCCAAAGTGTTGCATCTGTTTGCATGTTCACTGTCAGTGCTTTTCTTACACTCTGTGTGTGTGTGTGTGTGTGTGTGTGTGTGTGTGTGTGTGTGTGTGTGTGTGTGAGAGAGAGAGAGACAGTTCAATAGTGCGACAGACGGCCGGTGTGTGTCCGCTGAGACTGGGGCTCGAGTGTCCATGATAAAAGAGTCCACAAAGCGTTTCTGACCGCGTCTCTTTTCAATACAGACCCCTCCTGCTCGCCCGCTTTCACACACGCCTTTATCAATAGGCCGCGGCGCTGAATAGCACAAACACTCTCTATTTGGCTTCCAGTCAATTAAGCTCTAAGCTGTCGGTAAACAAGACTTTTAACTTCCTTCGAAAGGCCTGAAAAAATTGGAGACACGCGATTTCAACAAAGAAGAGGCGAGGAGAAAGAAGAAAAAAACGGAGGTTCGTTGTTTGCGGACAAGCATGAATAACAGAGATTGAGATGTATGCACACACACATAAAAACAACTTCATTAGTGCAACTGACCAACAAACAACACTAATAATAATATCAATCCAACACATCTTGATGATCACTTCTGATCAATTTAATGCATTTTTGCTAAATAAAAGTACTAATTTCTTACAAACTTTTAACATTTTAACATTCTACTAACTACTATGTAACATTCTACTATGTAACATTCTACTAACTAACATTCTACTAATTGTAACATTCTACTATGTAACATTCTACTAACTACTATGTAACTCTACTAAGTGTAACATTCTACTAACTACTATGTAACATTCTACTAATTGTAACATTCTACTAACTACTATGTAACATTCTACTATGTAACATTCTACTAACTACTATGTAACATTCTACTAATTGTAACATTCTACTAACTACTATGTAACATTCTACTATGTAACATTCTAACTATGTAACTTCTACTAACTACTATGTAACATTCTACTATGTAACATTGTACTAACTACTATGTAACATTCTAATTAACTACTATGTAACATTCTAACTATGTAACATTCTACTATGTAACATTCTAACTATGTAACTTCTACTAACTACTATGTAACATTCTACTATGTAACATTGTACTAACTACTATGTAACATTCTAATTAACTACTATGTAACATTCTACTAACTGTAACATTATACTAACTACTATGTAACATTATACTAACTGTAACTTTCTACTAACTACTATGTAACATTCTAACTGTAACATTCTACTACTATGTAACATTCTACTATGTATTTTTCTACTAACTACTATGTTACATTCTAACTATGAAACATTCTACTATGTAACATTCTAATATGTATCTTTCTGCTAAGTACTATGTAACATTCTACTATGTAACTAAGTATCTTTGCAACTACGTGTCAACTAACTCTCATTAGAGAGTTAGTAGTCTGTAGTAGACTGTTAGGTTAGGGTTCAGGTTAGTAGAATAAGTTGACGTACTTGTAAGTTACTTATAGTCAGTAGAATGTCTGATGGGGAGCATCAAAATAAAGAGTTAGCAGATATTAGGCCCTAGACAATCTACTAATACTCTAATTAGACTAGTTGACATGTAGTTGCAAAGTTACTTATAGTTAGTAGAACGTCTAAAGTGGACTATCAAAATAAAGTGTTACCAATCCAAAACATATTGATGGGTAAATTGAGTCTCATCCTACATTATTACCAAGTAAATATAGTTAAACTCAGAAATATGTCACATTACGGAAGTTAAATTGGTTACAAATGACTGATGAAGGAATAACAAAACCAAACCATTATTTCTCATAGGTTGAGCATGTTGTCCTGTAAAAGCTCAGACGCTGCACTTCTGTGGCCGAACAGAGAAGTTTCTTGCATGTGTGTCATCTGAACCTCAGAGATGAAACTGAATGTGTGCAGAACAGACACGTTCAGACACCAGACGTGCTGCATGGAGACACCAATGTGAGTGAGTGTGTGTGTGTGTGTGTGTGTGGTGGGACAGACGTCCCCACAACTTCCAGTAAGGTAAAGCGCCAGTGGGGTTGTGGGTGAGATCAATACTGTGGCTTCCAGCATCAGACAGACAGACAAGTCTCTGTGCAGATATGAGGACTAAATAAACCGAGTATATGGTCAATATCAGAGAGACTACTGGTCTGGACTAGTGCAGTCTGGTCTGGTCTGGCCTATGGTATACCTGCAGAATCAAAATGATATGTAAAGTAACCTAAGTTAGTAAGTTAATTCAATGTGTTACTTGCTGTTTCTATTATTTCTGAGTGAAAAATGTTTCCAAACTACACCAAATTCTTTTCCAGTGTACTGGATTAAAATCTAAGAACAAAACAACATACCAGTCCTGTTTTAAAACACTTGTTAGTGTCATCACTGTTAGAGATGTGTAGCGCTCCCTGCTGGTTAAACTAGTAAACACATGCATGATCAGAGGATCCACAAAGCGCTCAGCAGAGATTGTTTGGTTTAGTATCATGTTGTCGGGATGGGAAATGCTGTCCTTGGTCTCGTGCTTGAAGTGTCTATTTTCCATTTTTTTTTAAATAGTGCATTAGAAACAGACCTTCACCTCATATCACACTGAAAGCGTATGTGACATGTAGCACACTTATAACTCAGTACACACACACACACAGAAAGAGAGAGATAGAAGTAGATTCCATTAAAACTGAAATGTAAGTGGCCGTTTAAGAGAGTGAATCTCATCCAATTTAACATTCACAAAAGACGGCAGAGCGACTCAAAGGAAACAGCCTTGAAGGCAGAAAAGCAAGATGATCACCTCCTAAGCCATGATGGCTCTTTGAGGAACGTTACCGCAATTAAGTGATTTCAGCAAGAGAGAAAGAAGGTACGACCCTTTTAAGGGCGAGAAGCTTTTATTTCCTGTCTGTGAGGGTGTTTTCTTGCTCCCTTTAAAGGGACAGTTCACCCAAAATTCTAAATCATGTACTCATTCCAAACATGCATGACTTTCTTCTGCAGAAAAATTAAGAATTCTGTAGAATGTTCATGCTGCTACTGTATGACTTCAGAAAATCATAAATATAGTCATATGAACTAGTTTTATGGTGCTTTCTTAAGTTTAAATATACTTTTATTGTACATGAAAAGCAGCCTGAACTTTCTGCTAAACACATCATTTTGTGTGCTACTTAAGAAAGAAAGTTATATGGTTTGAAAGACATGAGGGTGAGTAAATAATGACTGAATGTTCATTTTCAGGTGAAAGATTCCTTTAAGAATCAAAAAGAATGTTAAATCAGGCCACTTTGAGAGCAACGGAACTTTCAGAGCGAGTGCTGATGTCATCAGTAAACTGGAGCGCAAACGCAACAGAAGCATTAAACGAAATGAACCAGAACACACACACAATCCTTCAATCAATTTTGCAATCTAATTTTAACCCAAGCTAAGCAAGAAGGAAACAAACAACAAAAAAAGAGATAAGGAAAGAAGTGGTCAATAATCAGCTCACTTGATAAATGAATTAATGAATATGAAATATTAATAAAATTAATTAAAATGAAGAAGAAGAAAAACAATGTATGAAAAAAATGACGAAAAATAAGGAAATGGAGACAAATATGCAAAAAAAAAAAAAAAAAAATGAGTGGGGGAATAAAAAAAAATTGTCTATGGTATGACTATTTATCAAGTGTGTGTGTGTGTGTGAGCAGGTGCAGACTCTGTGTGTGTAGTCAACACTAGCTGGTGTTCAACTTTGTCAAATCAGTCAAGAAAGTGTCTATTAACCTCAGTGTGTGTGTGTGTGTATGGTTGTACCCGAGCAGGACCATCTGTCACCCCCTCCTGCCCCTTTTACCCCCTGATGGGAGCAGGCGTGCTGCTCTCTGGGCTGTTTCAGGGGGGTTTAACCCCACAACATCCTGCCAGCAAAAGAAACTGCCCCACTAGATGCCCCCCCACCTCTGAACTCCACTCAGTAGCGCTGTTTACTAAAGTACTAGAGCTGCTGATCAAACCTCAAGCATTAAACATGAGTATTAAAGGTGAGTGTGTGTCATCCTGAAACCACCAACAACACCCTAGCAACTGCGCAGGAACAGCCTAAAACACTCACAGCACCCTAACAACTGCATAACAACAGCCTAAAACATTCAGAGCACCATAGAAACTGCATAGCAACTGCTTAAACATTCATAACACCTAACTGCAACTGAACAGCAACAACCTAAAACACACAGAACACCTTAGCAACAGCACAGCAGCAGCCTAAAACACTCAGAACACCCTAGCAACTGCCTAAAACACTCAGAACACCCTAGCAACTGCATAGCAACTGCTTAAACACTCAGAACACCCTACTACAACTAAACAGCAACAGCCTAAAACACTCAGAACACCTTAGCAACTGCATAGCAACTGCCTAGACATTCAGAACACCCTAGCAACTGCATATCAACTGCTTAAACACTCAGAACACCTTAGCAACAGCCTAAAACACTCAGAAAACCCTAGCAACTGCATAGCAACAGCCTAAAACACTCAGAACACCCTCACAACTGCATAGCAACAGCTTGAAACACTCAGAACACCCTAGCAACTGCATATCAACTGCTTAAACACTCAGAACACCCTAGCAACTGCATAGCAACAGCTTGAAACACTCAGAACACCCTAGCAACTGCATATCAACTGCTTAAACACTCAGAACACCCTACTACAACTAAACAGCAACAGCTTAAAACACTCAGAAAACCCTAGCAACTGCATAGCAACAGCCTAAAACACACAGAACACCCTCACAACTGCATAGCAACAGCCTGAAACATTCGGAACACCGTAGCAACTGCATAACATTCTAAAACATACACAATCAAAATATCAAAGTACACCTTAGCAACAGTAGAGTAACAACAACTCAAAACACCTTAGTAATGCCCTAAAAACCACCTAGAATATCCTAGCAACTGCATAGCAACTGCCTAAACATTCATAACACCCTAGCAACTGCATAGCAACAGCCTAAAACACTCAGAACACCCTAGCAACTGCATAGCAACTGCCTAAACATTCATAACACCCTAGCAACTGCATAGCAACAGCCTAAAACACTCAGAACACCCTAGCAACTGCATATCAACTGCTTAAACACTCAGAACACCCTACTACAACTAAACAGCAACAGCCTAAAACACTCAGAACACCTTAGCAACTGCATAGCAACTGCCTAGACATTCAGAACACCCTAGCAACTGCATAGCAACAGCCTAAAACACTCAGAACACCCTAGCAACTGCATATCAACAGCCTAAAACACTCAGAACATCCTAGCAACTGCATATCAACTGCTTAAACACTCATAACACCCTACTACAACTAAACAGCAACAGCCTAAAACACTCAGAACACCTTAGCAACTGCATAGCAACTGCCTAGACATTCAGAACACCTTAGCAACTGCATATCAACTGCTTAAACACTCAGAACACCTTAGCAAAAGCCTAAAACACTCAGAAAACCCTAGCAACTGCATAGCAACAGCCTAAAACACTCAGAACACCCTACTACAACTAAACAGCAACAGCCTAAAACACTCAGAACACCTTAGCAACTGCATAGCAACTGCCTAGACATTCAGAACACCCTAGCAACTGCATAGCAACAGCCTAAAACACTCAGAACACCTTAGCAACTGCATAGCAACTGCCTAGACATTCAGAACACCCTAGCAACTGCATAGCAACAGCCTAAAACACTCAGAACACCCTAGCAACTGCATATCAACAGCCTAAAACACTCAGAACATCCTAGCAACTGCATATCAACTGCTTAAACACTCATAACACCCTACTACAACTAAACAGCAACAGCCTAAAACACTCAGAACACCCTAGCAACTGCATATCAACTGCTTAAACACTCAGAACACCCTACTACAACTAAACAGCAACAGCCTAAAACACTCAGAACACCTTAGCAACTGCATAGCAACTGCCTAGACATTCAGAACACCTTAGCAACTGCATATCAACTGCTTAAACACTCAGAACACCTTAGCAACAGCCTAAAACACTCAGAAAACCCTAGCAACTGCATAGCAACAGCCTAAAACACTCAGAACACCCTAGCAACTGCATATCAACTGCTTAAACACTCAGAACACCCTACTACAACTAAACAGCAACAGCCTAAAACACTCAGAACACCTTAGCAACTGCATAGCAACTGCCTAGACATTCAGAACACCCTAGCAACTGCATAGCAACAGCCTAAAACACTCAGAACACCCTAGCAACTGCATAGCAACTGCCTAGACATTCAGAACACCCTAGCAACTGCATAGCAACAGCCTAAAACACTCAGAACACCCTAGCAACTGCATATCAACAGCCTAAAACACTCAGAACATCCTAGCAACTGCATAGCAACTGCTTAAACACTCAGAACACTCTAGCAACTGCATAGCAACAGCCTAAAACACTCAGAACACCCTAGCAACTGCATAGCAACAGCCTAAAACACTCCGAACACCCTCACAACTGCATAGCAACAGCCTGAAACATTCGGAACACCCTAGCAACTGCATAACATTCTAAAACATACACAATCAAAATACCACAGCAATCAGCAACTTAAAAACAGTACACCTTAGCAACAGTAGAGTAACAACAACTCAAAACACCTTAGTAATGCCCTAAAAACCACCTAGAATATCCTAGCAACTGCATAGCAACTGCCTAAACATTCATAACACCCTAGCAACTGCATAGCAACAGCCTAAAACACTCAGAACACCCTAGCAACTGCATAGCAACTGCCTAGACATTCAGAACACCCTAGCAACTGCATAGCAACAGCCTAAAACACTCAGAACACCCTAGCAACTGCATATCAACAGCCTAAAACACTCAGAACATCCTAGCAACTGCATATCACCTGCTTAAACACTCATAACACCCTACTACAACTAAACAGCAACAGCCTAAAACACTCAGAACACCTTAGCAACTGCATAGCAACTGCCTAGACATTCAGAACACCTTAGCAACTGCATATCAACTGCTTAAACACTCAGAACACCTTAGCAACAGCCTAAAACACTCAGAAAACCCTAGCAACTGCATAGCAACAGCTTGAAACACTCAGAACACCCTAGCAACTGCATATCAACTGCTTAAACACTCAGAACACCCTACTACAACTAAACAGCAACAGCCTAAAACACTCAGAACACCTTAGCAACTGCATAGCAACTGCCTAGACATTCAGAACACCCTAGCAACTGCATAGCAACTGCTTAAACACTCAGAACACCCTAGCAACTGCATAGCAACAGCCTAAAACACTCAGAACACCCTAGCAACTGCATAGCAACAGCCTAAAACACTCAGAACACCCTCACAACTGCATAGCAACAGCCTGAAACATTCGGAACACCCTAGCAACTGCATAACATTCTAAAACATACACAATCAAAATACCACAGCAATCAGCAACTTAAAAACAGTACACCTTAGCAACAGTAGAGTAACAACAACTCAAAACACCTTAGTAATGCCCTAAAAACCACCTAGAATATCCTAGCAACCGCATAGCAACAAATGGTGATCACACTCAAAACTTTTACATGGTCAAACACCACTCATAATTCCACAAAAAACAAACAAACACTCTTTTCTCAGTTTCCTGTAAGCTCTCAATCTCTTTGCCATGTTCAGGTCACAGGTTTTGCTCTGGACATCAAAGCTGAATTTTTAACATCTGTCTGTCTCTGGCTGAATTCCCCCAGTGTGGCTCCATTGTGCTGAATTATTAATTTCCTTGTGTTTAATGATCTTGGAGTCTGTTCTCTGTCTTATGAACAACACTGCCCTGTTACCGTGCCATTATGACATCATCATCAGAACTAAATCCAGATCATCACGTGAACGACCCGTGACCGCTGAGCACACGATTGTCTTCATGCATGAGGTCATTCTTAAAGAAACAGAGCACTAAATCTGCCCATTCGTGCTTTTGCGTAGTCAGACGTTTCTCTGAATTCTCTTCAAACTGTTACTCTGCATTGACCTGAATGACTACATGGACCAAAGCAAGTTTACAATGTTGAGTATGAGTGAAAACTATTTATGAATGAAGTCGCCAATCATGATGCCTCATCCTTCGTGATTCCATCAAGAACATCAAACCAAACACCAAGACTCAAAGACCTGCAAAATCATTCATCATAAAATCATGTATTCCATGGTATGACTCCACTGAAGAGCAGGAAGAAAATAATAGAAATCATGTTGCACAGATGTTAAGACCCTTCAGTGTGGAAAAACTGACATGTGCAAACAGACAAACAGAAGGTGTTTGGTTTGATGTTCTTGAAGGAATCAAGTGTGATGATGCAGGTCAGAGAGCTGCTGGAATCACTGCTTATTTTTCATTTATTTGGGCTTTTATTGGGTCACTGTTCGTTTTACGAGGATCCAGAACAGCCCGAGGGCAAACGCTCACACACACACATAAAGTCAGCAATGGAAAACCTACTGATGAACAAACACTTGTGAAGACACAAACAAAAGCGCACAAGCTAAATCTGTCATGAGAAGGTGGTTTTCAGCTGTAGTTGATCTACAGGGTTAAAGAAAACAATCTACACCGTGTGCGGTGGTCAAAGGTCATAACACAAGAGCATCGATAGGGAAGAGAAGAAATCAGACAGGTAAAAGCTCAACTCCTACATTCAGAAGATGAGCTATGAGAAGAGACATGAAGAGAAGAAAAAAGTCGAGACAAGAGGAGAAATGAAGAGATGAGGTTATAAGAAGCTGCGTTTACATGGACCCCAATTATACGATTGTAATCAGAGTAACAGAAGAGTTGAATTATAAAGTCACATGTAACCACGTCAATCAGAATGAATTGGCCAAAACCAGTTGAAATTTCATTTGGATTGTAAGGGGTGGTTTAAACCTTTTCTAATCCGTTTGACAGGACATGTAATCGGATTAAAAAATGAAACTGGAAAGTTCTGCACATGTGCAATGACATAGAAATGGCGTAATGACACACGAAATTAGCTGTTGATGTCGAATATAGTGTCATTCTAAAATTCTCATTCCATTCATCGTCTGTGAAGTACTGCAGGACAATGTTGTCCCAAAAGTCCTTGCTTCGCACTCTCATCCACAGAAGCCTTGTTTTGGGCGCAGGAAGGAACGTTTTTACTGCTTGATGAATATAAGAAGCATGGCACAAAGCTTCATGTGCGTGTCCTCTCCTAATCTGGACCCGAAATAGATATTAAGACCGCTTTTAAAACAAAGAAAAGGAGGATGGTTAGTATGAAACAACAGCGGGAAACTCTGTATATTCGTGCAGTGTGCACATGTCAAGTGAGAAGGGAAGGGAAGGAGTGAGAAGGGAAGGAGCGAGAAGGGAAGGGAAGGAGTAAGAAGGGAAGAGAAGGAGCGCGAAGGGAAGGGAAGGAGGAGAGAAGTAAAGGAGCGAGAAGTAAAGGAGCAAGAAGGGAAGGAGCGAGAGGGGAAGGAGCGAGAAGGGAAGGAGCGAGAGGGGAAGGGGCGAGAAGGGAAGGAAAGGAGCAAGAAGGGAAGGTGTGAGAAGGGAAGAGAAGGAGTGCGAAGGGAAGGGAAGGAGTGAGAGGGAAGGGAAGGGAAAGGAAGGGAAGGGATGAGATGTGAAGAGATGCTACAAGAAAAGATGAAAGAAAAGAAGAAGCAAGTCAAAACAGAAGAGAGGAGAAAGAGAATAGGATGACAAGAGACTATATAAGGTGATACAAGAAGAAAAAAAACGAGAAGCAAATCAAAATGGAAGAGAAGGAAAGAGAAGGTACAAGAGACAAGACATGAATAAATGAGGTGATAGATGAAGAAAAAAATGTGACGAAAAGAGCCAAAACAGAAGAGAAGAAATTAGACATGATGAGAAGAAATGATGACGAGATGAGACAAGATAAGATGATACAAGCCAAAAAAAAATAATGAGATGAGACGGGAAGAAACAAATCAAAATGGAAGAAAATGAAAGAAGATATGAGATGAGACATGAATAAATGAGGTGATACATGAAGAAAAAATTTGAAGAAAAAAGAGCCAAAACAGAAGAGAAGAAATGAGACAAGATGAGATGTGAAGAGATGAGATGATACAAGATGAGATGAAAGAAAAAAAGTGAAGAAACAAGCCGAAACAAGAAGAGACATGAAGAAATAAAGTGATACAAGAACAAAAGTGTTGAAACGAGTCAAAACAGAAGAGATGAGACAAGATGAGACGAGATGAGAAGTAACAAATTAGAATGGAAGAGAAGAGACAAGATAGGAAGTGATGAGGTGATACTAGAAGAGACGACAAGAAAAGAAGTAAAGAGCCAAATCAAAATGAAAGAGGATAATGAGTGAGAAGAAAAGTAAAGAGAAGTGATAAGGTTAGTCAGCAAAAGACAAGATGAGCCGTGAAGAGACAAAAGAAGAAAAGAAGTCAAGAAGCAAGGCGAAATGGAAGAGAAGAGCATGACAGGTGTCATCACCTTTGACCTCTGACCTCTGAGAGGCTGCAGCGCTCTTCTCATGTCCTTCCTGTCATTCTGTGTCCTGAATGAGCACGTCGAGCCGTTCTGAGTCAGAGACTAACTGTGCTGCGTCTGCGCTGTCACGTTTGTAAAATGATCATGTATTTGTAAAGAGGTTACGCAGCGCTAACATGATTGTATGTTCGCAGACTGATGATGCATTTGAGAGCTGAATTCTGGGCTGTTGTGGCTCCTCATGGAGGAGTTTTCCATCTCTGTCAAGATTCGGTGGACGACTCATCCGTCCTGGGAAATATTAGACGTTCACATACACACACGCAGCATGTGTTTTAAGAAAAAAACAACCTTTCACAACACAAATGAAAACGCACACACGGATGCTCTGCTCCTACTGGACTAAAAGAAGCTCCGCCTATTCCTGTAACCGTAATCAAGACATCCGAGATGGGGGTGGATTCACTCTGACCTTTGACCTCTCCAGCTCCTAACATGACAGTGACTGCACTTGTCAGGCATAACATTATGACCACCTTCCTAATATTGTGTTGCTCCACAGACACCAGGGAATACCGTTTCCATGAAGGGTGTACATGGTCTGCAACAATGCTTAGGTAGGTGCTACAGTAGCTCGTCTGTTGGATCGGACCACACGGGCCAGCCTTCGCTCCCCACGTGCATCAATGAGCCTTGGCCGCCCATGACCCTGTCGCCGGTTCACCACTGTATACCAATGTATACTGAACTGTCTGAATGGAACTTTTAGGCACACAAGTTACATTTCCTGTTAATTCTCACAGCTGTGGTTCAAGAGCCTGATTTGATCAGATGATCACAGAAACGAGAGCTCTGATCATCAGAGATCAGCGAGAGAAACAGGAGCAGATCTGATATCAGATCAATGCAAGCAGAACTGAAGCATGAATGTGAATCTGAGATCTGTCATAACAAACGACACATCTCACACACATCCGAAGTCATCAAGAAAGTCACAGTTCTCATGCAGGTCTGTCCTGTTCTAGCTGGTTAAGGAGGATTAACAGGAGACACTTTCACCACATTAATGTGAGACACTGATAATCTCTCCATCGATTCTCCACTTATGTGACAGTCTCTCCATCCAAACATCCTTCTATCTGATGTGAAAATCTACAATAGTAACCCATCTTATGTCCGTTATATGACTTATTTCCCAGTGAAAGAACACATGTAGGCTGGGACTTGAGTTTATTGAAGTGAACTGATGTGATGATGGTGTCAATTTAGTTTCAGTTCCACATGCATTTGCACTGAATCATAAAAATCTGGTCTGAACAGGCCAACAAGACAATCTTGTGTGCACAGCACACACACACAGTAAAGCAATCACTGTTTCTAGCGCTCGTGAAAAGCAGCATACGCTGCCGTCCGTCTCTCTCTGCTGCAGTCCAGTCGGCTCTCTGCATCCAGTCAATAACACAGACATGCATGACGATTTATCATTTTCTACTCTCATTTTTCACTTATTGACATTGTTTTTCCATTTATTCTGCAGAATTAAATCAGTAAGTCCAGACGAACCGATTGCTGCCTGTGTCTCACACAGTCTTACTATAATCCTTTCTTATGTCTCTTCTGCTCACCATGGCTGCATTTATTTGATCAAAAATACAGTAAAAATAGTGAAATATTATTACAATTTTAAATAACTGTTTTCTATGTGAATATATAGTAAACTCTAATTTATTTCTGTGATCAAAGCTGTATTTTCAGCATCATTACTCCAGTCTTCAGTGTCACATGATCCTTCAGAAATCATTCTAATATGATGATTTGATGCTCAAGAAACATTTATGATTATTATCAATGTTGAAAACAGATAATATTTTTGTGGAAACCATCATACATTTGATTTTTCAATATTCTTTGATGAAAATTAAGTTTAAGAGAACAGCATTTATTTGAAATAGAATCTTTTGTAATATTATGAACTGCCACTTTTGATCAATTGAACGATAGCGTATGCAACACTTTAGTTTAGGGTCCAATTCTCACTATTAAGCAACTAGTTATTAGTATGCATATTATTAGGATATTAATTGTTTATTAGCACTTTTAAAGCAGATATTAATGTCTTATTCTGCATGACCTTAATCTACATCCCTTAATCCTACCCAATACCTAAACTTAACGAATAACTTACTAATATTAATAAGCAGTAATTAGGAGTTTATTGAGGGAAAAGCAGTAATTAATAGTGAGAACTGAAACAAAAGTCCTAGTTTAGGTTAATGATAATAACCCTCGTTCTAAAGTCATTAGAAAACCACCTGAACTGAAGTAAAACAGACTGAGCAACTACAGGAATATTGATATGAATTAAAATATGCCATTATGTCCTAAAGTTTGTACTCAAAGTGAGCTGCTCGACAAACAGACAGAGACTGATATATTCACTCCATCTGTGCGCTGTTCAGGGTCCGAGTAATGATGTCTGTGGTGTGGGGTATCATGGGAGATGATTAGGGTCTTCCTTAGGGTCTGAAACCCTGTGTGTGTGTATGTGTGTGTGTGTGTGTGTGTGTGTGAGAGATATTTCCCTTCTCCAAGGTACTGAAATGAGAAACTCAGGAATCTCATCCTGCAGGAAGAACATGCCGTTCTGCTGCCACTGCCACACACAAAGAGAGACAGACATGAGGGCGTGTCCTTACCTGCTGTGATGTCATCATCCGTCACGTCCATCTCTTCCTCTGGAGCTTTGGTCTCAGTGGGCGGGGCTTCAGCAGGGGGCGGGGCAGGCTGGGAAGTTTCTGGGGCGGTTCCCGCTGCAAACACAAATAAATCAAAGTGAAAATGCAGAATGACAGAACGAAATGACAAAGTCTCTTTTCCGCATATTTCACACGCAACTTTTTTTGTGCTTTTGGCATTTTTTTTAGTTACTGTTTTTCTATTATTTAGTTTCAGTTTTAGTTATTTTAGTTTAAGTTAAACTAAATGAAAATGAGAATGTTGCTTTGACAACTAGCTGAAATAAAATGCCTTTTTATATATTTTATTTTATATTTTATAGCTAACATTTATGTTATGTCAAGTCACGAAATGGTTATTTAACGATAGTTAACGATAATAACCCTGGTACTAAAGTCACTGGAAAACACCTGAACTGATGAAATCTGACTTGAGAAACTACAGGAATATTGATATTAATTAAAATATGATGTCATGTCGCTAACAGAAGTCAATCACAGTATAACAAATGAAAATGCAGTTGTTGCTGCGGCAACGACCAAATTAGGAAGAACAGCATTTTTCTTGTTGTCTCTTTTCCGCAAATGTCGCTAACTTCTCTCGTTTTCTGGCAACCTTGTTAAAAAGCTCATCAGGGTTTATTGGTGCTTTGCATTATCGAGGCTTTATTAAGCTTTAGCGCCTGATTACCACCATTTTTATTCTGCGCCTTCAATCGGTGCTTATCCTGGAATTACCAATTAAAATAAGCTTTTCATTAAAGAGGCTGCAAATGAATCAATGCTGCTTAAAGGTGAGAATGAGCTAATCTAGACGGGGCGCTAATTAATGAGTCCCCCAGACCCCCGCGAACCCTCAGCGGAGAGAGAGACGGGTCTGGTGTTTAAGAGCTGTCAGACTGATCCAGATCTGACTGACAGAACACACTCACAGAGAGAAAAACACACGCGGAATAGAAGAAAAACAAACTCGCAGAGACCGCAATCAGATGTATTTGCATTACTGTAACACACACACACTCATACAGACACACTCGCACACACACAAATACTCACACACACTCATAAATACTCACACACTCTCTTACACACACAATCAAAAACACTCACACACACACTCATACACACACACACACACTCTCTCTCTCTCTCACACACACACTCTGAAAAACATCTTGAATTTTTTCAGTTTAATAAAAACTAAAATAAGAATAAAAAAAGACAGGTAATTACTTTTTATCTCACAATTTTTCACGTTTTTTTCCTCAGAATTTTGAGATAACTCTCAATCATGATTTGTAAGTCAGAATTGCGAGTTATAAAGTCAGAATTGAGTGATATAGACACAATTGCGAGAAAAAAGTCAGAATTGTGAGTTTATATCTTGCAACTCTGACATTTTTCTCGCAATTCTGACTTTTTTTCCTCACAATTCTGACTCTTTCTTGCAATTGCGTGTTATAATGTTCAATTGTGAGGGAAAAAAGACATGCAAATGTGAGTTTATATCTCGAAATTCTGAGAAAAAAAAGTCAGAATTGTGAGATGCAAACTCATAATTGCAGGAAAAAAAAGTCTGCAGACAAAAAGTCGCAATTACCTTTTTTATTTTTGTTTATTTAGTGCGGAAACAAGCTTCCATAAATAACACTGTGGTTTCACATTAATATGCTTGAACACTTTAATTTACCTTTGAATCATTAAATAGTTTATGAATTGCACCATATAACAAAAAAAGTGCGAAAACATGTTTTAAAAAGCCATTTAAAGACTCAAATGTTTTGAGCGAACAAAGAACATTAAATGGGAACAATGAAATTTAAATGTTAATCTAGAGATTTAAGATCAGAATTCTAATTTCATAAAAAAAAAATAATAATTTAGAATTACAAATGATATTGGGCTGATGTTCACCACATTAAAAGAGTTACAGAAACAGTGAATTGGAGCAGATAATCACAACTGGCTAATCTGGTCTCAGTTTGAGGCACTTCAGACGCCATATTGACAATATCCTCCCAGTTAGCTTTGATAAAGTGTGTGTTTGTGTGTCCTGGTGTCTCAATTAACCTGCGGCTGACCAGAGACACATAAGAAGAAACGCACACCTTTTCTCTCCTCATCATGAAGGAACAGGTGACAATCAGACATGATTGAAAATATAGGCAGCAAAATTACTTAAAATATCTCGTTCGGCCAAATTGTAAGGCAGCATCTCATATCGAAGAAAATCACACTACATTTTCTTCACAGAAAAGGCAATCGCACAGCAACCACTGCTGGGTTTTGTGAAGGAACTGGTTCGTGAATTGATGAAAAGCTAATAATTAAATGTTAGAAAAATGTTACATGTTCAAAATTAAAATTAAAATATAAAGTCAATACCTTTTCAAAAAGGAACATTTAAAAGAATTAGGGAGAATCGTCGATACATTTTTAATAATTTGCTGCCATTTTGTGAATATTGTGTAATCATGTAATCAAAAAAAAAAGTAACTGTAGTTAAATTATTTAAATAATCTTTAAATATTTTAAAATTTTATGTATTTAATTTTTGGAATCCGATGACATTCTAAATTACATGTAATCAGTAACTAAAACCATAAAAAAACAAAATGTAACGAAATAAAACAAAATATGAAAAATGTATACTATAATTTTCATTTAGTTTAACTTTACTAAAAATTTAACTAAAATTAAAATACAAAAATAAAAACATTCAAAATATTTAAAAAATATTAAAATATTAAATAAAATGACACTGGTTATTGTCCAGCACTGACAGCAAACAGCCAATATGGCAAATATTCATAGTTTAAATAGGAAATTCATTAAATATTGAAAAGTATGAATTAAAATAGACATTTTGGAATAAGTCGAGTCTCTCATGCACCCTGTGTAGTGTGTTCCAAGTCACACACTTATGAGGGTCCAATTTCAAAGATATAGGAAATAACAAGTCGGCTCATTAGTGTTTGAGCCAAATATCATAATGAATTCATGACACAAACATTAATTATAGAAAGTCAGAAAACAATCACTAAACTGTTTGTTTATTAACCGTGATGATGTGACCCAGGCTGTTCAAGCGTGTGTGTGTGTGTGTTTGGTTTTGATGGCTTGAGCTGTGATTGTGAGTTTTGTGTGTCTTCAGTGAGGCATATAAACACAAGAAGACTTCACAGCATGATATGAACACACACACACACGGCGAGCGGACAGCAGCTCATAACTCAGAGATGTTGGTGTCGGTTGGGTAAAATCGGCCTCCAGCAAGGTCAAACGCCTGTGTCAAGCATGACACACTGCTTACACCCGGCCTTGTTAACCCCATCCTCCCTCTCCCTCCATCCTTTGTCTCTCTCGTCTCTCTGTTCACAAGGGAACGCTTTAAAATTCAGCCCAGCTGCAGTCAGGACGTTTCTCAGCACGCCGGCCGCGGTCTGATTCTGATTTTATACTACAACACACAGAATATAACGGTATGATGACGATCATTTCATGAAGGTGCCAAGAACAAAAGGACATCAGAAACACAGAGGAGTGACTTTTGTTTCTCTGTGAAAATATAAGATTCGAGCTTGTGCTGGAATGTTTTCTGAGCACCTTTAAAAGGTGTCACATGATCAATTTAAATCATTTTAAACTAAAATGATGCAAACTGGAATATTCTGGGATATTCATGACTTTAAGCAATAGCTGACCTAAAAATGAGTATTTGTCAACATTTACTCACCCGCATGTCATTATAAAACCACTAACAGTTTATTATTGTAACAAAAAATAATTACTGAAATCAGTGTTTAGTTAGTTTTATTATGTTTTATAGCATAGTTAGTATGGAGAATGTTTTTATTTTCATATATTTTGCTTTCATGTTAATTTTAATGTAATTTTTAGCAATTTCGTTCTTGTCATCTTGTCATGTGCTTGTCATTTTATTAATTAAAGTAATGCTAGTTAGGTTTAATTTATTTTATTTCAGTTTTAGTTTTTATATTTAATTTTAGTTTCATTTTCTAGTAATTTTGTTTTATGCTTTTGTCATTTTATTAGTTTTATTTATTTATTTATTTTTTAAATATTGCTACTTAGATTAAATTTATTTTTATTTCAGTTTTAGTTTTAATTTAATATAAGTTTATTGTCGGGCAACATTTGTAATTTTCGTTACTAATATTTATATTTTATTTTATTTCAGCTTCATTTCAATGAACAGAAATGTTTTTAATAGGTTTAAATAATTTTTTTTTAGTATATTTTAAAAATATTTTAGTTTTAGTTTCCTGGCTGAAATCAAAAATAAAATATTTTAATAGATTTTAATAATTAAAAGGTTGTTTTAATACAGTATTAAAATAACTAAAACTAAAACTGAACATAAAAACTATATAGGCAAAAATAAAAATGACAAAAACAGACAACAAAATGTACTTTAAAATTAAAACAGTAAATATAAAACTAATTCAAAATATAAATATAAACTATAATAGTATATGAATGATACTAAAATAACACTGATTCACACTGAACTTTTTCATACAATAAAAAGGAATAGTGACTAGATCTGTCAAGCTTCAAAAAAGACAAAAATGCATTATATTCCAAACCTTATGAAGTCATAAGACAACTGTGAGGAATATACAGCGATTTTATCAAATCTCATTCGTTTTTGCACATACAGTTTTAAACTAAATGCATCGAGACACAGGGTTCAATGCCGACAAAACCAAATGGCATTTGTATCTCATAAATTATCAATACATAATGCAATATAATGCATTAGGAATAATTATCATAATGTTTTGTGGAAGCGCAAATTAAATTTGAGAGATCTGTAGTGGAGTGGAAGATTTTCAATGAATAACAATTAAAATTTCTGTCCGTTTTTGCATGTTTTTGTTATAATAAGGTGTTTTGGTTTGTTTTCAGTGTGAATTCTTCTCCGAGGTAATTGACAGCTCGTCACGGACACTGTCGATAGAGCTTAAGCTGTAAATAACCCAGAATATTCCTTGAAGATAAACGGCTGGTACGGAGGGTTTGAGCGTGTCTTTCACCCTCAGGGTGTGTGTGCAGGAAAACTGTGTGGGATTATAGAGGCACATCCGTGGGCCTGACCGCTCTCTCACGGAAGAACCGCCTGAGGCCTGTTTTAATCACCTGCTCATCCGTCCCTCCCACCGCTCTGCCCCTCTACCTCACCGCTCATCACCCCAGGGGATGCTGGGAAGGGTAAATCCCAGCCGTGAACATCTAACAGGAGAGCAGAGCTTGAGTAGTGAAGGTGAGAGAGAGAGAGAGCGACTGAATGACTACAACAACCAAAGATAAACAGACAAATAAAATAAAAAATTAAACTAATTTATCCAAAATGTTTGTAATGCATTTTTTTTTCTTATTAGTGTATTGTATTTGCATACTTAAATCGTGTACTTGAGTATGCAGAGATTCATACATCTGAAGAGAGGAGACATACGTGTGATGAACATTTGGCACAAAACTGTTGCTGATCTTACAAAAAAGGCACTCGAATGTAAAAATTATTAATGTAAAAAAATGTTTGATTTCAGGGTTAGACTGTAGTCATATGAAACAGAGCTGTATGGTTTGTTCTTTGTAAAAGAGCAAGTGTCAGGAGCGAGAACTCCTAAAAAGTGAGTGAAGTTACAGAAAGAAGTGATGGAGGGAGGATGAGAGGATGGAGCAGACAGAAGTCATTCATTCATTCATTCAGATGATCAAAGAGACAACAGCTGCTCGAGTGGTGTGTGTGTGTGTGTGTGTGTGTGTGTGTGAAGTTCATGGAGGTCTGGCTTAATGAAGTGACAGGTGAATAGAGCCCAGAACAGAGGATCACACACACGCACACACACTCGTACACATACACAAATACACACATTCTTACACACACAAACAAACACTCTTACACAGACGCATGCACACACACACAAAAGCACACACACTCACTCTTACACATGCATATACACACACACACACTCACACATGCACGCGTGTGCGCACACACACTCACTTACACACACACACACACTCGCGCTTACACATGCACGCACACACAGACACACACTCTTAGACACACACAATCTTACACATACATGCGCGCACACACACACTCACTCTTACACATGCGCGCACACAGACACACACTCTTAGACACACACACAATCTTACACATGCAGGCGCACACACACACTCACTCTTACACATGCGCGCACACACTCACTCTTACGCATGCATACACACACTCTTACACATGCACATGCACACACACTCTTACACATGCACATGCACACACACACTCTCTTACACAAAAGCACACACACTCACTCTTACACATGCATATACACACAAACACACACACTCACTCTAACACACACACTCACACGTGCGCGCACGTGCGCACACACTCTCTTACACACGTGCGCACACACAAACACACTCTTAGACACACACACAATCTTACACATGCATGCATGCACACACACACTCTTACGCATACACACACACACACACACAAACACTCTTACACATGCACACCCACGCTCTTAGACACACACACTCTTACACATGTGCGCACTCACACACACACAAACAAACACAAACACACACACACTCAATCAATCAATCAATCAAAACTTTAAAAATGATTTTATGGCATCAATCTAATGGCATGAAGCAAAGCAGTTCTCCATCAGAAGTGCACACAGAAGCGGTCATCATTTTCGTGTGTGTGTGTATTTTACGCCTCCCTTTCTACATCACATTTTATTTTGCTTATTTTCTATTCAACCATTTCCTGTGACACATTCCACCATAGATATAATATAAAGCCCATCACAGAACCCCAGAATGCACCTGTCTCACTTTCACTGCATATGTCTGGTTTTTCTCAAAGCCTGTCGTTTATTCCACATGTTTTTTGTGAACAGGAAAAGGTCATTTATTCATTTCCAGAGCAGCTAATGCCCAGCATGCATCTGTGTGTTTCTGTGAGAGGGAGAGCTGACCTTTAACTGCAATAGCAGCAGAGACACGCTTAAAAACACCAGCGCTTGACCGCCATCGGTAAAAGCCTTCAGTCGGGCAAATCAAAAACCTGTGTGCTTTCAGGGCTGCTGCTGACGTGACACACACACCTAAATGCCTGATCTGTGTGTGTGTGTGTGTGTGTATTGTATGATTCAGGAAAGAGTAAAGCTTGTTATTGACTCGCAGACCTCCACTGCCAGAGCAAAACTCTCAACACATTTACACAGCCAGTCACAGAGCTTAACTTGTACTTGTGCTTGTGTTTTAACTTGCTAGTCAGGTGGTTTTAGGGGGCGGAGCATTCTCATTCTAGAGAGCACGTGATTGGACAAAAATCTGTGTGGTGCAGGATGAGTCATCAGTATTTGTGATCTGTTTTCCCATAAGAGAAAGACTTTAAATCATAGATGTGTAAATCTGCTTGAGAGAAGCAAGTATTAAGAAGTTAACAAGCTTACAAAAAAAAAAGTTTAAAAATTTAAAATTTTCCAGTGATGAAAGACAAAATGCCAAATATTGCGATTCAATTTGATCTGTTTGAATTTAATCTGCATCACATTGTTTCCATTTTATGGTTTGTATGGAAAAACATAAAAACAAAATATAATTCCTGATTATAGATTTTACTTTAATGTAATGTTTTTTTCTCTTTTTTTTGTGCAATAACTCACCAAAAAAAGAAAAATCCAATTAAAACTGAATAATTTTAATCACAAATGTATGTGATGTGTATTTTTATGCATATTACTGCATTTGCATACTTAAATTGGATAATAAAGTATGCAGAAATTCAATAAAACACTAAAGCACAATTAACATTTTAGGTTTTATGGGACAGCACTTAGTTTACTGTCTATTTTACAGTTCAAAATCATATAATTTAAAGGTTTATTTTTTAATAATTATCGTTCATAACTGTTTATTTTACACACTGTAAAAAGAATTGTTACATTTACGGTAAAAAACCCAGCAGCTGTTGTTGCCCGAAATTTAGTGTAAAAATACGCTAGCAACATTTTAGATTTTATGGATTTAACTTAAATTTACAGTAAAAAACGTATTTCATTAACTGATATAATGTTAATTTATTGAAGTACTAATATCTATTTTGTAAAACATTAATAATATTAATGTTTTATAAATAATGTTTTATAATAAACATTAATTTAACAACATTAGATGTAACATAAAACCCTAATGTACATAACTGATTAGAAAAAACTAAGAAAAACTAAGAAGAAACAGTTATTTCAACGAAAATACATCAAATGTGAAGTGTCACGCAGGGAATTGTGGGAATGTCAATGTACGGTTTTTCACTGCAAGTTATACAATGACTTGTTATTTTTCACTTCCAAAAACTGTAAATTTAATGGTATTTTACTGTAAAATTACATTAAATGTACAGTTAGATCTATTACAGTTAACTTTCTATAAACCAATGAACTGTTTTTCATTTATTTAACCGTTTTCATCATTTACCATTAAAATCATGATCATATTTTACTGCGTAGAGTATTCAAATAATAATAAAATAATAACAAAAAACAAAAATAGTTCAATTCAATTAAAAATGAGCTATTTTATCCCAAATGTGTGTGAGCTGTGTATTTTCTTTTTTTTTTTTTGCTTATTAGAATATTGTACTTTCCTTTAATGTAAAGCATTTTTTATCTTATTTTGTTTGTTTGTTAAAAAACTTAAAATTAAGCCAATATCAAATTAGTTACATTATCGTCCAAAAACGTTGTCTCCTCAACAAGACACGTGATTAGAGAAATGAAACAAGAGCTGCAGGACGAGTTATGCATTTAGTGATTTGAACAAACTCCTGAAACTAAATATGACGAATGATAATAGTGATGCTTGACCTCATAAAAAGGTTGATAATCAGTGCTGACTTAAACATACGGGCTGTGAAGGACACTGCATGTGTGTGTGTGTGTGTTTCTGAACATCTCGTTGTAAAACATCTCAATAAAAGAGGAAATACTAAAATGGCAAAAGACAGTCGTACTGTTACACACTCAATAAACGTGTGTGTGTGCGGGACAGATCGCTTTCACTGACCCCTGCAGTCCTGTACCCTGCTGAGGTCACTGCTGCCACGGTAACATTACACTGACCAGCAACCGTCACCATGGCAACCGTTCCCAGGGGCCACTGCTTGCCTCCCATCAACGGCCCATAGAGACACACACACACACCAAAGCTTTCTTGCTGTAAATGACTTTAGACACACACACACTGATGTTACATATACTGTAGGTGACATTGCGGCTCTGTTCTAAGCTCTAATGAGTCGTCTACTGCCTACACAGACAACTGCCTTCTAAGGGAGCATCTTAGATGAAATAGATGAAATAGTGACTGATTTGTAAGACATCTTACAAGACAGCATAATTATGCTGCTAACCATTTAGGTGGTTTTTAATGATTGTCTGTTAGCTTTGAGATCGTCTAGAGTAGCATTCAAAAGTTTGGACACGGTAAGATTTTTAATGTTTTTGAAAAAAGTCTCTATTGCTCACCAAGGCTCCATTTATTTGATCAAAAATACAGTAAAAATTGTGAAATATTATTAAAATTTAAAACAGCTGTTTTCTATGTGAATATATAGTAAAGTGTAATTTATTCCTGTGATCAAAGCTGAATTTTCAGCATCATTACTCCAGTCTTCAGTGTCACATGATCCTTCAGAAATCATTCTAATATGATGATTTGCTGCTCAAGAAACATTTATGATTATTATTAATCAGTCACTCTGACTGGTCTGCAGCTATTCAGCCCCATACGCAACAAACTGCGATGCACTGTGTATTCTGACACCTTTCTATCAGACTCACATGCTCTCTAGAATGAGAATGTCCCGGCCCATAAATCCACCTACCGCTGACTAGCAAGCAGAACATAGATCGAAACATCCTGTTTCAATAGGAAATACATCAAAACAGGGGGAAAAACTGTGCTCAACAACTTCTTAAAAAGTAATAAAGTATAAAGTACAAAAACAAACAGCAAACCTGTGCCTGAGATGATCTGCTCTTAGAGGTTCAGAACAAACCCTAAGCAGGATGTTTGAGGAACATCAATACAACACAAACACTGAAATAAGACCTCAAGGGCGGGAGGGAGGGAGGGATCGAACTCGGGTTTGGACCAAACAATCAAACTGAGTGTGAAAACAGCCTCAGACACATTATACCCTGTGTTTGTGTGTTTTCACACTCCTCATCTGCTTTGATGAGCGGCGTGTCCGGAGGTTTTCTCCTCAGTAGGTGGTGTGAGGTTTGAGATGGCCAGGTTTGTGCTGGTAAACGTAACTGAACGTATCTGTGATCGGGAGTGGAAAGCAAAGTATTTCCCATCACCGAGATCCTGGGGTGAATCTCAAAGATTCCTAATTCACCCCAGAATCTCCTCGAAAACTCTCCTACAGTTCCCAGGTGCTGGAGTGTTTGTGCTGGTTCATCTGTGGCCAACTACTTCAACGTCCTTGGGAGACGTATCTGACTTCCTGTGTGTGCCAGGAAGTACAAAACATGCTCTGACATGTTCATTTCTGTTGTGTTAATGTAAAAACTTATGGGTGTACTGGCTAGTTTCACAGAAATAAATAAAAGTTTATCAGACAGACAGAATATTAAAGGGGTGGTTGATTATGATTTCAATTTTTTAACTTTAGTTAGTGTGTAATGTTGCTGTTTGATCATAAACAACATCTGCAAAGTTACGATGCTCAAAGTTCAATGCAAAGGAAATATTTTCTTTTACAGAAATCGCTGTTTAAGGACTACAACAAATGGCTGGTAGGGACTACAATGAGCTTCTTCCCGTGTTAGTGACTTCACAAACCCTAAAATTGACATAAACCCCGCCCCCGAGAACACACAACAAAAGGGGCGGGGCCATGTTGGGCTGCTTTAGAGAAGAGGAAGAGTTGTTGTAGTAGAGTGTTGTTGACATGCCGTCATTTTACACCGGACTGCTTCACAAACGAGGGTCAATTCAACACAAAAGATTAACATGACGGCACATGCTAGTGGATGAGTTGAATCAACTCCACAGCAACTACATAAATTTAACCATTCAGAAACATCCTAAAAGTTGTAACTTCTTCCTGAGTCTCTCCATCAGTGTCGACCAGCTTTGTTGTTGTTGAGCGACCAAAGCGTGAGCTGTTAAAGCTCCGCCCTCTTCTGGAAAGGGGCGGGAGCAGCAGCTCATTTGCATTTAAAGGGACATACACAAAAACTGTGTGTTTTTGCTCACATCCAAATACGGGCAAATCTGTCTTATTAAACTTGTAATATATAATATTATAATATATAAACCTGACGTGTGTGTGTTGACTGAGATTGATAACTGAAGTTGAACCGGCAGGAGTGTTCAGTGTAATACTTACGGGAGCTGACCGCGTCCACGTACTGCGGCAGATACGGCGCCCACATGTCAATGGTGTCCTTCCTGCCTGACTGACCGATCCGGCGCAGTTCAGCCAAGAGGAGAGCCTGGGCTGCCTCTCGAACCTGCAACACACACACACACAGGTTTACACACAGACACTGCAGCGTTCCTGTTGAAAAGGCTCTCTTTTAAGAAAGTGCAGTTGAAGCCACAGCAGCCGAACTCAAATGACAGACCGCTGAGATGAAGCTCACGAATAAAGCACAAGCCTGAAAGAAGCCATTGAGAGAGATGGAGTGTGTGTCTTTGTCCCGCGGGGTTAGCAGGTGCTAAAGCTGCAAGATACGAATGAAAGTGAATGCGAGAAGAGAGAGAGAGACAGAGAGGAACCCTTGGAGAAAAAGGATTAAGGATGCTTAACAGAGCGTTTCTTTTTTTCTTTTCTTTCTCTCTCTGTCTGTCTTTCTTCATTTCTCTCTCAGTGTGGCGTACGACACCTCTGCGGTCACGGGCGTCACACTCAGATTGCTTGGCACAGTGCTGCTCACAAAAACAAAAGACTTCTGGTAAATTATGAATAAAATATTAAAGGATTTTGTTTTGTGCTCTACTAGAACAGGTTTTCATGCTTGAATGTTGATTATTTTCCTCATAATCTCCATTGTTGCAGCTCCTCTCTTCCCAGTCTGTCAGTAACGCTCTGTTTAGTTCCTGTCTCTATGAAGCCCCTCCTTCTGAAAAGCACAATGTGCTCTGATTGGTCGACTGGAGCAGTGTGTTGTGATTGGTGTTTGGGAAATGTCCCGCCCCTTACCATAACCGCCAGTTTCAACACACTACTAACTAACTAACTCAACCAGGCCCCGCCCCTTTATTCTGCGCATGAATTATTTAAATGAGGAATATTGTGAAGAAAACTCAAGACTACAATGGAGGCGTTTCAGGGAGTTCAGAAACACTGACACTGATATAGAGAAGAACTTTGGAACTTTCCAGAGCTTTCTTGAGCTCAAACAGCAACATTAAACACTAAAGAAAGATGAACATGGAAAAAAGCTAAATATGACCCCTTTAATATTATTGTAAATTAAAATAATCATGTAATAATTATCATTACAGATGAACAAGATAAAGCTAAAACTAAAAACCTTAACCAAATACAATTTCAGTAGTTTTTCTAGCAATTACTGTAGGTTTCATGTTAACATAACTACATTAGTTAACATGAACACAAAAAAATCCTGGGTTAAAAACACCACAAGTTGGGTTTAATATGGACAAACCCAGCAACTGGGTTGTTTTGACCCAGAGATTGGGTTAAATGTTTCACCAAACCTGCCGAGTAGTTTTATTTAACCCAACTATTGTTTAAAAATGACTATATGTCTGGCTTAAAATGAACCCAAAATATGTTGGAAATTAAAAATCAGACACATAATTACTAGAGGAAACAATAATAATCAAAAGATGAACATTTATTAATTAGCAATTTAATAAATGTTAATTTCCAACATATATGGGGTTCATTTTAAGCGAGCAATACAGTATTTTTTAAACAATAGTTGAGTTAAATAAAACTACCCAGCAAGTTGGGCAAACATTTAACCCAACCACTGGGTTAAAACAACCCAATTGCTGGGTTTGTCCATTTTTAACCCAGCATTTTTTAGAGTGTACTAACACTTCTACAGCATTTATTAGGTAATTTCAATATTTACTAATAAATAAATTAACTAACAAAGATTAATACATTTTTTTATTGTTTTTATTGTTAATAAATAACAATAACAAATACTGCAACAATATTTTTTTACAGTATTTATTCATCTTTATTAACATTAGTTAACAAAAACACAACTGTTCATTGTTAGTTCATATCAGCTGAGGTCCAATAATATAAAATTAAATAATATGAACAGATGCAACTTTTAATTTTAATAATGAATAAATATTGAAATTAACATTAAAGGTGCAATATGTAAGAATTTTGCAGTAAAATATCCAAAAAACCACTAGTCCAGTGTTATATATTTTGTTCACTTGAGTACTTACAATATCCCAAATGTTTCCAACTATTTGTAAATCGTGAGAAAATTGCAATTTTAACCAAGGCTCCGGGACGTGTGAGGAGTCGCCTGTCAATTGCGTCATACCCGCATTACCCTCGGTTTCCGGTTTTATTTTGTAGAAACCATGGAAACACCAAAGACGCTATAATATATTACACATTTTAGGGAACAACTGTTTTGATATATTTATAGACAGAAAACTAATTATTGTTATATAGCTCAACACGTTTAGTCTTATTGTTTAAATCTAATTTTCTTGATTTTCTGCGAGTACCATGCTTTACCATGCCTCAGAGAAAAACACTGTTTTGTGAAGTAGCTAACATAGCATAATCAGATGCAGCTTTATTTTTATTAACAGTAATACAGCATTTTCTCCATCATACAATACGATTTAAAATTAATTGCATGTCATTTATCAACACAAGCCATCCAGCATTTAATATGATATTCTAAAATCGATCTATCTTACTGCAGTGTGTCTCAAACAAGTGTCTCACAGCAGCCGCCGAGCGAATGCACAGAGTAACGTTATAACATCATTTTCAACAGTCAAATGTATCTAATATAATAAACAGAGCTGTGTTACCTCAAACTCATGACCGGAAAAGCGGAAGCGGCGCCGGCGACTGCGACATAATAAAAGTCCCGCTGCTCGTGAGGCGTGTGTTGCGCAATCGCTCCAGCGTCCTCGTTCAGCTCCACAACACTCGCTCCTGCTCTGCTTCATACTACAGTAACGTTAATAATCGCATCCATGAACATGATTCCTTCCCGAGTCCTATCCTGATCATTTCCACCGGCTGTGAAGTGAAGACCACATGTCCCAAGATTCCACGCTCAAACTTGGGGTCATCAAGCTACGCCTTAGTTTTGAACAGGCCTCTAGCGACCTCTAGCGGACAGAAAATATTACATATTGCACCTTTAACTAAGATGAATAAATGTTTTATAAGTATTTTTATTGTTAGTTCATGTTATCTAATGAAGTTAACTATGTTAACAGACTGAAAACGTTAAAATTGAAGCAGCTGCAGTCATTTTTTTCTGGCAAAACAGTACATAAATGCTACTGTTCAGCATTATGTTTTTGATTTTTAGTTTAATGACAATTGTGATGCTCAATGTATCTCTTACTGCTAAAGATTATTTCTCCTGACATATTCTATATTAATGTCAAATTATGTGGCTAAACATCACTCTATGGAGAGTTTATGACTTACTAGCTAAAAGTAAGGAAATTAAGGACTGTGCAAAGAGAAAAGGATTTGAATAAAAGAAACAAAAGACATAATTATTGAAATATCAATAATAGATTTTAATACCTCCAGGCAGCGGTCCTGCCACCTGCGTGCCAACATCTCCAGTAGAGGAGGCCTAAATTTATCCAAACCCAGCAGATCAGGAAGCATGACACAATGCATGGCGGCAAGCTGACTCCAACCTACACAAACACACAATCACACAGAGTCAATCACAACGACTCACAACAGCCAACTGCTCTGAAGCCCATCCTTACAGGACCCTAGAGAAACCACAGAGAAACATGAGCATCATGAGGGGAAAATGAGCAACATCCACCACAGAATCACATATATCAGAAATATATGGAACAGCTGTTGGAAAACACGGTAATGCACTTTCTGAGGAGAAAACTGACTCAGCTTCAAAGAAATTACATTTCTTTGTGAAACAGGATCAACAAACTTACCTTATATTAATATTCTTAAAGCTACTGGACATTCAGGCCATCGGTTTATATAAACTGATTAAATTCATGAAAACACACTCAAACTGAAAAAATCTACACTGGATCTCTAAGAATGGAAAGACGTGCGAAGCAGAAACTCTGAAGCATTATTAAAAAAATATCATTTAATATATTTAATATCACTGTCTTTTCTAATCAACTTGTGGAAAATTGTTGGCTCTCTTTTAAATTAAAATTTCAATTACAATTGCTAAAATTTCCATTACTAATGTTCAAGATTTTGTAACACCAAGTTCTCGTTTGTTAACGTTAGTTGGTATATTAACTAACAATGAACAATGTGTTTTACAGCATTTATTAATCTTTGTTGTTGTTATATCTACAGTGTATACAGTACAGAAACAAGGATTTAATTACTTTACTCGTAACGAAGTTTATTAAAACACTGAGGATCTGAAGATAAACATGTGCATGTGAAGTAAGCATGCAGTCCAAGACATTTACACACAGACAGACAGAAAAACAGACAGACAGACAGACAGAAAACGACTACAAGCACGAGGTACAGTAGAATAGAGGAAGTGAACTGAACCTAGAGACAGAACCAATCACACTAACACAAACACACAGGCACTGAGCGCGAGGCGGACGGAAAGCACAGGGAGAGAAAATGAGCGCGGCTAGAGAAAAGAAAGAGAGAGAGAAAGAGAGAGAAATAGAGAGAGAGAGAGAGGCCTTTATTCAGAGAGAATACCTTCATTGACTGAGGGAGAGTAAGACACTCCTGAAGACGGAACAGCGACGGCAGCTTGAAAAGAGAGGAAAAGATATGTGAAACAGAAAGAAAAAGAAAGAAAGAAAGAAAGAAAGAAGGATAGAAAGAAAGGCCTCCAGCAGCGTTAGAAGAGTAAAGCAGCCGTTATTAAATGAAAATAAACTGAATACATGAACACAGGAAATACCTAGAAATTAAAATCTAGAAACTAACTGGTTATTATGGCTTGTTAGTATGACTATTACAAAAATGTATATATATATATATATATATATATATATATATATATATATATATATATATATATATATATATATATATATATATATTCTAGTTTTATAATTATTTACTATGTTAACCACAGTTTCCATCAAAATATGACTGGGTCAACACCAATATTTAAGACAAAAATGTGTATAAACGTTTAAGAATAATTGGTAACACTTTACAATAAGGTTCCATTAGTTATCATTAACTAACATGAACAATGTGCAGTATTTATTAATCTTTGTTAAAGTTAGTTAATAAAAATAGTTAATAAAATATAAATTTTTGTTTCATGGATTAGTAAATGTTGAAATGAATATTAACTAAGATTAATAAATGCTTTACAAGTATTTTTTATTGCTAATTCTTGTAAACTAATGTAGTTAACTAATGTTAATAAAAGGACATTTTTGTAAAGCGTTACCAAATAAATGCATTTTTAAATCATAACTTTTAGACACCTTTTTGTCTTTGCTGTTTCATATTAAATAAGACATATGAAAGTACAAAAATTAAAATTTCTGTACAGTTAATACGAGATCATTAGGCAGCTGCTTAAATAGTTCTTATTTGACTTCAAGTCAGTATTTTACACAAACAGTTACAGTACTGTCGAATCATCAGATATTAATAAACATCACTAATATTACTGTTATTAAAGTGGTTTTCAGGTGGAAACTTTTATTAGCATAGTAAATGTTCGTGCTGAAATGCATTCTACTGAAACCTGGAAAAAGATGGATAAAATATGGTTAATTCAACAAAAAAATTGCAATTGAACAAAACCAAACTACAGATGCTTAAATATATACTGTGTGTATATAGTAGAGCTGCACGATTAATCATTAAAAGATGCTGATCTCGATTCAAACACCCATGTGATCTCATTCCTAAATGACAGTGATTCGACTCTATCGATTAAACCTTTGGCGAGTACGATGCAGCAAACATTCAGATTTGCATTGTCATGAATTGATATGAAACAGCTTTTCTAACACACAGTATCATTATTTCGGTCTTACAATAATTACTGAGATAAAAGTTTATAGTTCAGATATAAACACTGATGTCTGACAGTAGTGATCAAAATAGTTTTAAAAAGTAACGTGACACTTCAAATAAAGATTGTATCAGTTACACTGTTACACCAGTAGGTGACGACAAGTGACTGTTAAAATATGTATTTGTCATTGAATCATTCATTCAAGAGATTCGTTCAAAAACACTGATTCATCCAGTAATGAAACAAGTGAAGTCTTTATGATTGAGTCATTGAATCATTCACTCAACTGACTTAAAATTAATTATTTTTAATACACTGCAGCAATTAAATTGATTAAACTACATGTTATTTGTTATAATCGTGATCTCTATTTATCCAGAATCGTGCAGCTCTAACATATCTAACATATATATATATATATATATGTGTGTGTGTGTGTGTGTGATAAAATCAATCTAAACTGAAAACCAATGATAGAGTATTACGCTGTAGTATTCCATAGTAGCCATTGCAAAAAATTAACAATTATTTAAAAAGTAAAATAATAATTATAATATATCACAAAATTCAAATTCTCCCTGACTATAACAAAAGAAAATAAAATGACAAAAATATACCTACGCCTTTCCTTTTGACAAACTAAATCCAACCTTTCACAAACGGCAAAAGCAGTTCTTAAAACACACATTCTTCAAGAGGTTAAATGGTGAAGATCTACAGCTGTGACTGAGTGAGCAAGAACTACAAATCCCATGAGCGCTTGAGAGAGAGAGAGAGAGAGAGAGAGAGAGAGAGAGATGGCAGAGCGAAGCCATGCATGCAGACAGAGAGACAGGGAGCCGCGGACCTGCAGTGAGAAAAACCTCAACAAACAAACAAACAGAGTGGAATGTGTTTTTCTACAAGCACATCATTTTCAGTAAGGGTTGTGATCGCTAGCTGTGCACATTCAGTAGTGGCTACAAGTGACGTCTTGAGGGGACATTTGTTTTTAACAACCATACAAGTTTGATTACACCATCAAAATATGAGGGAAGAACAAAACACTAAACTTTGTTAAGGTCTTTATCTGACAAAATTAATTGGCAAAATAATTTAAATAATTGATTAAAAAAAAAATGGGGAAAAAAAACATTGAAACAAACAAACAAACAAAAAAAAATTAAATTTAAATACTTTTTTAGGTATACCTGTAGTAGCCAAAAACAATTTGAACCAGACAGAACATGCTAGCATTTTACAGAAAATATACATTTTTAAGAAAGAAAGAAAAGTGCACTAAATATAGAAAGTACAAAAACACTTTTTTTTTTTTTTTTTTTTTAATAAAAAAGAAAATCTCTGTGGATAATAAAAAAAAATGCACATTATTTTTTAAAAGAAATGCATTTTCTGTAAATATATAAAACATAAAAATTGTATGAAATAAGTATTTTGCAATATAACGCAATTTTGTGGACTACTTATCTGTTACAATTAAACTGTTAAAGGATTAGTTCACTTCAGAATTAAAATTTCCTGATAATTTACTCACCCCCATGTCATCCAAGATGTTCATGTCTGTCTTTCTTCAGTGGAAAATAATTTTTTGAGGAAAACATTTCAGGATTTTTCTCCATATAGTGGACTTCACTGGGGTTCAACGGGTTGAAGGTCCAAATGTCAGTTTCACTGCAGCTTCAAAGAGCTCTACATGATCCCAGACGAGGAATAAGAGTCTTATCTAGAGAAACCATCTGTCATTTTCTAAAAAATAAACATTATATACTTTTTACCACAAATGCTCGTCTTGCACTGCTCTGTGATGCGCCACGCATTATGTAATCATGTTGGAAAGGTCACGCATGACGTAGGCGAAAGTATCGATCCAGTGTCTACAAAGTAAACGTGCAAAGACTAAATCAAACGCCCTTTACAAAAAAGGTAAAACAACGATATCGGATGATTTTGAAGTTGGAGGAGAAAATTAGATTTTCGCCCTACCGTGATACTTCCTCCTACGTCACGTGTGACCTTTCCAAAATGATTACGTAATGCGTGGAGCATCGCAGAGCAGTGCAAGAAGAGCATTTGTGGTTAAAAAAATATATAAATGTTTTTTTTTTAGAAAATGTCCGATGGTTTCTCTAGATAAGACTCTTATTCCTCGTCTGGGATCATGTAGAGCTCTTTGAAGCTGCACTGAAACTGACATTTGGACCTTCAACCCGTTGAACCCCAGTGAAGTCCACTATATGGAGAAAAATCCTGGAATGTTTTCCTCAAAAACCTTCATTTCTTTTCAAATGAAGAAATAAAGACATGAACATCTTGGATGACATGGGGGTGAGTAAATTATCAGGAAATTTTAATTCTGAAGTGAACTAATCCTTTACAGTCACCATTATCAGCTCAATAGATATCAATATCAGCAATAGAAAAAGCCATATCGGTTAATCATAACTATTACTAGTAATGCTGTCCTCAATCAAGCTGGTCAAAAACGTGTCTTTATTTACATTACAAGTCTGTTAATTAGCTAAAAATAGTCAAAAAATTTAGTCTGGAATACAACAGCATATATAGATCAAAGCCATTAAACTCCAGTTTTTCAGTCTAAAAGAAAAGTGAATTTTAAAAAGGCACTTCATGACAATTAAAAAAACATCTTTATATCAGTTTTCCTGTGCTAAAAATAATCTACCGGCCTCTTCAGCGCTCTAAGACTGAAACTCACAGCGAGATCTGCTCAAAACGCAGGCATTTGTTTCCCTAAATCCCTGCTTCTGCCGGCTCACGCTTGGCTTTTATCTTGGCACGCGACTTAAAGAACGACTCCATTAAAAAACACTTAATAACACAACCTGAGCACAGTTTCACAAACCCGTCCGGATCAATACGAGGAAACGAGAGGAGGGGAAAAACGCTACACGCGTTGAATAACTTTCATTATGTGTACAAACCTAAAGAGAAGTGTTAAATCAATATTCTCAGCACATCTCCGAGGACCCGCTCTCTCTCCTTCTCCCTCTGAGAGATAAAAACTGAATCATAACCTTCTCTAAACGCAATCTTGTCCGGCGTGAGAATTCATTGGACAGGCGCGTGTCAGAACGCCGGACACGGAGGCCTGATGCTTCTCGCGGCGGTTTTGTCCCGTGAAAGACTTTTAGCATGAGAAAGAAACGCTGCAGGCCCTTCTGGTCAAAGAGAAGAGCACAACAGAAGCCACTTCCCCTCTGAATGAGGCCAAACAGGCGTGTGGCGTGTGTAACTCAACACAAACGATTATTCACAGTCCTCCTCTATTGTGGCCCAACAATAGCTGCTCTGGACGGGAGACAAATTAGGGCACGTGTTGAGGAAGAGTGTGTGTGTGTGTTACTAACAGGGTTTAAACAGACACCCTGCACTGAACCGGACCATTATCTAGAACTGTCTAACAAAGCTTGCATCCAAACAAGACGTATTATTATTGACGTTTGCTGAGATCAGCATTTTTTTATCTGTTGGATGATATAAAATGCAAGACACGCAAAACAGGAAGAAACCATCTAAAAAGCAGACAGAACACCCTAGTTTGGTGATGGCGAATTTTACCCTGCTTTCATCAAAAAATGACGAAAAGACGGAAGGAAAGAAAAGTGCACTAAATACGGAACGTTTTCTTGGTATTAAAAGAAGAATACACTTTAAATGTTGTTATCGACAAAAATATCGAGATATCAGATTTTGTCAATAACCCCTAAATGCAAATACTCCTACACTTTTACTACATTTTAACTGTTGCATTAAACATTATGAATCTACCTGACAACAACTAATTAGTCAAGTCATGGTTCACTAAAATAAAATAAAATAAAATAAAAATAAACTGATTAGTCAAGTCGAGGTTCCATAAAATAAATTAAAATAAAATAAAATATAAAAAATAAATAAATAAATAAAAAAAATCAACTGATTAGTCAAGTCAAGGTTCCATAAAATAAAATAAAATAAAATATAAAATAAAATAAAAATCAACTGATTAGCCAAGTCGAGGTTCCATAAAATAAATTAAAATAAAATAAAACATCAACTGATTAGTCAAGTCATGGTTCCTCTGAATGGAATAATAATAAAAAATTAAATAAAAAAAATTAAATAAAAATATCAACGACTGATTAATCAAGTCATGGTTCACTAAACTAAACTAAACTAAACTAAAATAAAATAAAATAAAATAAAATAAAAAAATAAAATAAAAAAATAAATAAAATAAAATAAAATAAAATATAAAATCAAAATATCAAAAAAAAAAAAAAAAAATCAACTGATTAGTCAAGTCGAGGTTCCATAAAATAAATTAAAATAAAATAAAAAAATAAATAAATAAATAAAAAAATCAACTGATTAGTCAAGTCGAGGTTCCATAAAATAAATTAAAATAAAATAAAATAAAACAACAACTGATTAGTCAAGTCATGGTTCCTTTGACTAGAATAAAAATAAATAAATAAAATTAAATCAAAACAAATTAAGATATCATTTTTGTCAATATCACACCCCCCTAATGCAAATACTTCTATATCTTGCATTTTATCCGTTGTATTAAACATTATGAATCTACCTGTCAACAACTGATTAGTCATGGTTCCTCTGATTGATGAAACTAAACAACACAAAAAACAAAACAAAACAAAAAACAACAGTCAGAGGGTTTAGTGTGTGTGTGAAGCTCGAGCGGTGTTTGTTTTACAGCGAGAGCAGGATTTTTCACGTTGGCAGACTTTATTTTCAAGGCGAGCGCTCTGTCTTTGTAGTTACCTTGTTTGATCTGTCCTTGCAGGGCCGGGCTGGAGGCCTGCGGGATGCTCTTTCTCGGGCTCTCGGGGGTGCCTGGTCTTGGGGGCCTGAAACACAAAAGGCCAAATGAAATATTTAACACACACACTGTATCTGCAGCAGAATTTAACATCAGACCGGCGTGAGTGTGTGTGAGGATGTGTTTATGCAGGACAGTGTGTGTTATTTTAGATTTATTAATATTGTGAATTAGCTTTTATTTTAATATTTTTTAGTTTTTGTGCTAATTTTAGTTTAACTTTTAGTCATTTTGTTATGTGCTTTTTTCATTTTATTAGTTTTTTTTAGTTTTAAATATTGCTTTTTAGGTTTAATTTATTTTTATTTCAGTTTTTGTTTATATCCAGTTACTAATTTAAAAAACTTCAACTTAAAATTATTTCAGTTTATTGTCATATGTTTAAAATAGTTTTTGTTGGTCTTTGTTCCAGTTTTTACAAGGTAAATCCTGTTGGCCAAAATATTTTTGCACTGTTTTTACTTGAATGTTGTTGTTTTAAGTAAATAAATAAGACCCTTTTTTCCATTTTTTTAAAAAAAATCAATATCATAAGAATCAATATCCTGTTAACATCATCTGCTTCCACAAACCAAGCATCGTTAACTAAAACTAAAACATTTCTGTTCATTGAAATAAAGCTGAAATAAAATAAAATATAAATATTAGTTGAAAAACTTAAATTAAATGAAAATTAGAAATGTTGTCTTGGTAAAACTGAAATAAAATAAATTTAAACCTAAATAGCATTTTTTTTTTTAATTATTTAAAAATAAAACAAATAAAATGACAAAAGCACATAAAATGACTAAAAATTAAACTAAAATTAACATGAAAACTAAAAATCTATTTCAAAATATTAATAAAACTATAATAAAACTATTATAACACTGTCACAAACACATTTTTGAAGAATGTAAAATATTGTCTAAATATTATTATCGACAAATACCCCCTCAAAATATTGCAATATCAATTTTACCGATATCGCACACTGCTAATGCAAATTTTACTGCATTTTAATTGTTGCATTAAACACTTTGAATCTACCTGACAACAATAATTTACTAAATAAAACAAAATAAATAATAAAATAAAAATAAAATAAATAAAAATAAAAAATAAAGTAAACAAAGCAAATACATAAACATTTAAATGTATAATGAGCATGAAAAGATATCTGAATATATTCTTTTTCCTAGTTTCCCTAGTTGGGAAAACTGTCATTTATAGGAAGAGATGTCGTCGCATAGTCAGCTTGTTATCTCTTCTACACACAAGATCTCTCTCTCTCTCTCTCTCTCTCTCTTTTATACTGGCTGTCTTTCTCTCCGTCTCTATTCGGTGTTTTTCTCGTCCTGTCATCATTACTCTCTGCTCCACCTGTCATATTCACTCTAACGAGAGCCTGACCTCGTTAAAGCTTCAATTGAAGCTTCTCTGAGATCTTTGATTCACATTTGGCTCAGAATTTAGCTTTTCAAAAGCACATTTTAAGAGAAGAGAGAAGGTATGAAACAAAGGACTTCTGACGGAGTTTAAGAAGTTGTAGGTTTAGTAGAGACTAGTTTGAAACATTTCACTGCCAAACTATAGAGTCAAAAGACATTTGATATCAACTCAAGAAACATGTGTGTGTCAGGAAAGTTTTAGACTGCTTTATAAAACCTTCTGAACACATTATAAAAGACACTAAAACTGCAGTTTGATGGAAACGGTCCAAACGTCCACCAACAGCAATAATATTGCGCTTTTTATTTCACCTGTAACATTTCTGTCAGTTTCATCCTGGGCTTGTTTGAGAAGTATATCGACAAGTTATTGAAAATACCATCTTTTTGGCCGTTTTAGCTTTCCACTGTGTAACTTTGCCCTCTAAAGAGTTTAGAAAACAAATCTAAAGTAAGGCTATAAATGTGAAATTGCCTCATAAAAATCTGGAGCAAATTTTGCTCAGAGCAACACAGAGACTGAAAGATGCTCAGAAATGTTTTAAAAATCTTTTCTGTTTTTCTGGCTCACATGAATAAAAAAATAACACCTTCTGTAAATGATACACATTATAGTAATACAAAACATAACTTTTAAAATTAAATGTAACGCTAAATCTTAAAATAAACCGCTACTTCAAATTTACTCTCGTTATATTGACTCGTGAAAGTTATTTCAAGGTAAAACTCTGACTTTGAAAGAAATCGGTGGCGCTGCCCTTCAATCTAAACATGATACACAAACACATTGATGAAGCGTATTGACGGATTTCACGTGTTGCCAACCGCCCGTCAGTTTACCTGCAGAGCACGACAGTAAAATCTCTCACCTACGGACAAGCTGAACGATCAGCAAACAAACAGTGACCCCAGTGTGCGAGAGAGAGAGCTCGATACCCTTCAGTCGCTTCCACCCCGCAGGGCCATCATGACCAGAACAACAGCACCCTTCCCCTAGGAACGAGTGTTGGTCACTGCCCCTGGGTGGAGATGAGACGCTTCACGCTTCGAGACGTTCTATCTCACTGTCCGCACACGTGCCTGAACCTCCATCAGACCCCTGGGAGCCAGCTAAAATTAAAGCCCCCAGATACGCAGAAGAAAACACAGGTAAACAATAGAAACAGCGGGCTGAAACGCCCCGATGTCTGCTGTCCGCCTGATGCTTGAAGGTTGTTTACTTACTTTCTACGCTGTGTTGAGTTGCCAAGACATCGTTTCTCATTTTCTTTCTTTAACTTAAAGTACTACAATAATTCAAACTAAAACTAAATTAAAATTAAAAAGAACTTAAACTAATAAAAATGACAACACAGAACAAAATTACTAAAACTTTAACTGAAAAATGCAAAGAGAAAATATAAAAAAATATTTAAAATTAATAAAAGTAAATAACAGTATTAATATAAAAACACAGTACATGTGTGTATATATATATATATATATATATATATATATATATATATATATATACAGTCAAACCAAAATTTATTCAGACACCTTAAACATTTCACTCATTAATACAGTTTATTCACTATAGTTAAAAAAAAATGGTAATAAAATATGACAAGATCTCAGAGTTAAACTGTTCAGAAAAATTAATCTTAATTATTTCAGATAACACTTCAGCAAGACATGGTCAGGTCAAAGTGTCTGAATAATTTTTGGTTCCAAATTTTTATCAATTTTACTGGTAGTCCACTGTATGAAGAATTTTTGGGTATAATATGTCACAGTTTACTTTATTTTGCTATCCTCACTTACATAAATGAACTATAGTGTCCTGAACCCACTAGTAAAAATATATCAAATATATAAAAAAAGTCTGAATAATTTATATATATATATATATATATATATATATATATATATATATATATATAAAATTACAGAATTAAAGATCATTAAAATTACGCATTATGATAATGAGAATTTTGGAGTAAATTGTCCTGAAAAAAATTTAAATGTGTAAAAAAAGAGGCTCCATTTCCTTCATACAAAATTTATTGTCTTATTTCTTATTTTTATTCTTTATTTTTGGGGGGTGAAATATGACCCAGTCCTTCTTTGTTATATGTTCCTGACCAGTGTTATTTATTTTATTTTAGTTATTTATTATAGTTTTATTAATATTTTGAATTAGCTTTCATTTTTATATTATTAGTTTTTATGTTAATTTTTTTTTTTTTTATTAATTTCATTATATTGCTATTTAGGTTTAATTTATTTTTATTTCAGTTTTAGTTTTTATTTATTTCACTTAATAATTTTAGTGATTCAACTTCAACTTTTGCCAAAACAACATCTGTAATTTTCATATAGTTTAATAACTAATATTCATAATTTATTTTATTTCAGCTTTATTTCAATGAACAGAAATGTTTTTAATCATTTTAGTTATGGATAATAACCCTGACATGAAAGTGGTTAGAGAGCGATTTGATCACCATGCATCTCATTGGTTTAACATGTTAACAGTGATTTTTATCAGTGTTTGTTTGGTATAACATGCTGACAGTGATTATTATGAGTGTTTGGTTTAACATGCCAACAGTGAATATTATGAGTGTTTGTTTGGTATAGTGTTTGTTTGGTGTAACATGCTAACGGTGATTATTATCAGTGTTTGTTTGGTATTATATGTTGACGGTGATTATTATGAGTGTTTGTTTGGTGTAACATGCTGACTGTGATTATTATGAGTTTGTTTGATATAATATACTGACAGTGATCATTTTAAGTGTTTGTTTGATAAAACATGCTAACAGTGATTATTATGAGCGTTTGGTTTCACATGCTAACAGTGAATATTATGAGTGTTGGTTTGGTATAACATGTTTGTTTGGTATAACATGCTAACAGCGATTATTTTCATTGTTTGTTTGATATAACATGCTGACAGTGATTATTATGAGTGTTTGGTATAACATGTTTGTATGTTCTAACATGCTGACAGTGATTATTATGAGTGTTTGTTTGGTATAACATGTTTGTTTGGTATAACATGCTAACAGCGATTATTTTCATTGTTTGTTTGATATAACATGCTGACAGTGATTATTATGAGTGTTTGGTATAACATGTTTGTATGGTCTAACATGCTGACAGTGATTATTATGAGTGTTTGTTTGGTATAACATGCCGACGGTGATTATTATGAGTGTTTGTTTGGTATAACATGCCGACGGTGGTTATTATGAGTGTTTGTTTGATATAACATGTTTGTTTGGTATAACATGCTAACAGCGATTATTTTCATTGTTTGTTTGATATAACATGCTGACAGTGATTATTATGAGTGTTTGTTTGATATAACATGTTTGTTTGGTATAACATGCTAACAGTGATTATTTTCATTGTTTGTTTGATATAACATGCTGACAGTGATTATTATGAGTGTTTGGTATAACATGTTTGTATGGTCTAACATGCTGACAGTGATTATTATGAGTGTTTCTTTGGTATAACATGTTTGTATGGTCTAACATGCTGACAGTGATTATTATGAGTGTTTGTTTGGTATAACATGCCGACGGTGGTTATTATCAGTGTTTGTTTGGTATAACATGCCGACGGTGATTATTATCAGTGTTTGTTTGGTATAACATGCCGACGGTGGTTATTATGAGTGTTTGTTTGGTATAACATGCCGACGGTGGTTATTATGAGTGTTTGTTTGGTATAACATGTTTGTTTGGTATAACATGCTAACAGCGATTATTTTCATTGTTTGTTTGATATAACATGCTGACAGTGATTATTATGAGTGTTTGGTATAACATGTTTGTATGGTCTAACATGCTGACAGTGATTATTATGAGTGTTTGTTTGGTATAACATGCCGACGGTGATTATTATGAGTGTTTGTTTGGTATAACATGCCGACAGTGGTTATTATGAGTGTTTGTTTGATATAACATGTTTGTTTGGTATAACATGCTAACAGCGATTATTTTCATTGTTTGTTTGATATAACATGCTGACAGTGATTATTATGAGTGTTTGTTTGATATAACATGTTTGTTTGGTATAACATGCTAACAGTGATTATTTTCATTGTTTGTTTGATATAACATGCTGACAGTGATTATTATGAGTGTTTGGTATAACATGTTTGTATGGTCTAACATGCTGACAGTGATTATTATGAGTGTTTGTTTGGTATAACATGCCGACGGTGGTTATTATCAGTGTTTGTTTGGTATAACATGCCGACGGTGATTATTATCAGTGTTTGTTTGGTATAACATGCCGACGGTGGTTATTATGAGTGTTTGTTTGGTATAACATGCCGACGGTGATTATTATGAGTTTTTGTTTGGTCTAACATGCTGACAGTGATTATTATGAGTGTTTGTTTGATATAACGTGCCAACAGTGATTATTATGAGTTTTTGTTTGGTATAACATGCTGACAGTGATTATTATGAGTGTTTGTTTGATATAACATGCTAACGGTGATTATTATGAGTTTTAGTTTGGTATAACATGCCAACTGTGATTATTATGAGTGTTTGTTTGTCTGCAGTTGTGTGTATGTGTGATTTCACCTGACTGGCGCTTTCTTCATGTGCTCTCCGATGAATGTGGCGTTGGTCATGCCCATCAGCGTGTTGGCCAGCGAGATGACGGACAGCAGGTGCTGTGTGGTCACGGCTCTCGACACGCCGTACGTGCCCTTGCCCACGATCTCAGAGACAGAGAGTTTGCGGCCATCGGCGCACCCCTGCGCCAGCTGTCGGAGCAGCGAGTCCTTAAAGGTGGGCAGCATCAGCGACATGTGCCCGCCGCGGGAGATCAAGCCGAAGGAGATGGGCGTGTGCGGGCGGAGCATGCCCAGGCGGTTCAGACACACCTCGTCCAGCTCTCCGTTTAGACCCCAGGCGTGCAGGCAGGACATGAAGAGTTTGGCCGTGTCCATGGTCAGGTTGTACTCCAGCAGACTCAGAGACTTGGACTTCTCCTCGCGCCGCCGCTGCTCCTCCTCCTCATCCTCGTCTTCATCCAGCAGGTGCTCCTTGATGTTTTCTTTAATGGTCTCCTTCACCTGCGCAGGTAAAGTGATGGAACGGACACGTCATGTGACACGAGACAAATAACAGACAAAAATTATTTCTCTGATTTTTTTACTACCAGTGTTATTTTAGTTTTTATTTTAATTTTATTCATATTTTGAATTAGCTTTTATTTTTATATTTTTTAGTTTTTGTATTAATTTAAGTTTAATTTTTAGTTTTAGTTTTTTTGTTTTTATTTATTTATTTATTTATTAATTTTTGTTTACTTTAATGTTTTCAAATATTTTTTACATTTTTATTTCAGTTAACAGAAAGGTTTTTAATAGTTTGTTTTAGTTTATAATAACCCTGTTTATAAGTTTTAATAATTTCTTTTCTTAACTACAAACTATAACGTCTTAAACTATAATGTTTAATATATAGTTTTATTCCTATAAATATTAATATGTAAAATAATGTTTATAAAATAATAAAATTATATAATAAAATGTATCATTTAATAATTGTGTAATAAAACAATTACAATTAAAATAAGTAAATATAGTATTTATTATTACACTCATAAAATATGTAATTATTTTCTAAAATATGAATATTAAATATAATTAAAATTAATAATATATTTTTCATTTTTAGAATATCATTTCTATACTATATTAACATAATATACATATATCTTTATATTATATATCATGTTATATAAATATATATTTCATTTAAATTTTTATATTTTTATAAAGATAGTTTTTATAAAAAATAACATATTTAATATATTATAAAATGAAATATATATTATTATTATTATTATTATTAATTAATTTGAAGTATATTTAATATTCATATTTTAGAAAATAAATCTTCCAAACATATTTATTAAATATTTATTGTATTCAACTTAATTTAGTACAATTAAATTATTTAAAAAAAAAAAAAAAAAATGTATATGCATTTAATCTCGCCCTCTGAACCATATTTAAATTTCCCAATAAGGGATTTTCTGACTATCGGAGCAATTCAAGTTTAAAGTCTGAGCAGTCTAAAATCTGACCTGTTTGAAAATCTTATTGGCCAGAAAGGATCCGCCCTTGTCCGCCCCACCAGGGGCTTTCTGCAGCGTTTCTGGGGAGACGAGGGTGGGATTGGGACGCTGGGCCTCCTCCGTCAGTAACTGAATGATCACGGCCTCCACGTCGAAAAACAGGACGTGCATGTCCGGATCCGTGACGTTCGTCTTCATGGCCTGGACCACCAGAGAGTTATGGGAGTATTTGGGAAGGTTACCCTACAGCAAGAGACGAAGAAAAAAGATTTAAGTGGAATAGACACCTCAGGTGTTTTTTCAGGCTGTTTTGTGTCCTGTCACTGATTCAAAGAGAACCATCTATAAAAGGAACAACTTTACAAGAGAAAACTGTGTCTGGAACTGTTCTGGAACAACAGAAGCTCGGGTCATTGATTTTGCTCCAGCGGTCTCGATGATGAGAAGGAAACTGTAGTGAGAGCGCATGAGAGTGTTTCTCTGAATCTGTAGTGAAGAGTCAAACAGCCTTCGTCTTAAAGGGACAGTTCACCCGAAAATGACAATATGTCATTATTTACTGACCCTCAATCTGCGTGAATTCTTTCTTCTGCTGAACACAAAAGATGATGTTTTGATGAATGTTGGTCTCCAAACAGTTGATGGTCCCCACTGACTTACATAGCATAGAAAAAAATACTATGGAAGTCAATGGGGACCAAAAACTGTTTGGAGACCAACATTCATCAAAACATCATCTTTTGTGTTCAGCAATTTTAGATGAATTGTGTACTAGATGAACTTAATTAAAATAAAATGAAAATATATTAATAAATTAATTAATTAATTATCACATGAATAAATTAATGTATATATAAATGAATGAATTAACAAATAAATGTAATTAAAATTAACTGCAAATAATATTTATTATCTTCCTAAAATATATAATTTCATAAAAAATTATTATTATTTTATAAAAAATTATAGGCATATTTTCAAATTGTGAGATGAATTGTGTTAACTTTAATAAATAAATAAATGTATTCATTAATTCAAATAAAAATAAAATATGAATAAAAAAATAAATAAATAAATATATGATTAAATGAATAAATGGATGATTAAATAAATTAATTAATTAAATGTAAATAATATTTATTATCTTCATAAAATATATTATTTTTATATTTTATATATATTATATATATTATATTTTAATAATTTATTATATTATAATTATATTATAATTTATTTATAAAAATTATAGGCAAATTTTCAATTCAATTCATTTGAGATGAACTGTGTTACTGTTATATTTATGAATAAATAAATATATGATTAAATAAATAAACAAATGAATAAAAGAATGATTAAATAAATAAATTAATAAATAAATAAATATAATTAAAATTAAATGTAAATTATATTTATTATCCTTATAAAATATATTATTTTATACAAATTTATTAGAATTCTATAAAATTTATAATTTTCAATTCACAATTTGAGATGAATTGTGTTAACTTTAATTAATAAATAAACTTATTAAATCAAATAAATTAATATATTAAAGAATAAATAAATAATGAAATGAATTATTAAATAAATGAATAAACAATTAACTGAATGAATTTATATATTATCAAATTAACTAATAAATTAATTCAAATAAATAAATAAAATATCAAAATGAAAGAAAGAAAGAAAGAAAAAAAAAATCAGCAGATTAATCATGCTTATTTTTATATTCATTCTAAAATCATTCTCCATGTTCTTGAAGTGAAACACATACTCTTCTGTTGCGTTGTCATGTGATTCAAGGCATTCTCCTCATCAAAGCTAATGCGCAGCTCGTTATAACAGCAGTAATCAGCGAGTCTTCTTCAAACACATCAGTCAAAAGTTGCTCAGCGCGCAGGATAATCTATTTATTTCATGATCTGTGTAATAATCTCTAATGCTCATTAAGCCCTCCAGCATTCATTTCATCTCATCTGCTTCCAGTTGGCCCGTATTAAATAGCGAGCTTGCTAATTGTTATTCAATGTTAATTCGATGAACAAAGCACCTGCGATCCATTAGAGACATCAGGGAGGATGTTTACGAGCGGCCCGATACAGACACGCTTCCTAAACCAAACCGTTTACAACACAAATATGAACACAAAGCATTAAATAAATGATCCAGCAGGCTGTGTGTTAAGGTAAACCTTGAATGTGGCTCATGCAATCAGATTTTTGAGAGGAAACGATTTTTTAAATATCAGTTTTCCTTGTGAAGTGCAGCGTATTTACTGTGGTAAAGTGTTCCTGTATTTTATGTCCTTCAGGGTAATGTCTACTGCTGGAGTCTGGCGGACAATGCCTGCTCTTTGTGTTTCTGTTCAATGGCTCTGACGGCGGTCTGAGGGGCCGGTGCTCGCTGCATTGATCTCACACACACACACGCACACACACACACACACACACACACACACACACACACAGAGAGCGCGAGGCCTCGCTCCTTTTATTCTCCTGCACGCTTCTGGGAAACCAACATAAAACGCAACGGTTGCAGTGAAAGAAGACAAATCTGAGAGATACAGACAACATAACATTTTTAGAACTAAATAATAATATATATATATATATATATATATATATATATATATATATATATATATATATATATATATATATATAAATTGATTATTAGAACATTCATAATCTAAATAATCTAAATGTCTGACTGAAAAATAATATAAAACATATAAAATAAAATAAGAAATTGTGTCTCAGTAACAATTTCTGTCTGTCTGACACTGTTGTGATAAAGATAAACACTAAAATAAACACTAAAAATACAAATAAAATCATCTAAATTTATTAGAACATTCCAGAACTAAATTAATAAATAAAATAAAATAAAATGTGGGTCTCAGTAGCATGATTTCTGTCTGACACTGTTGTGTTCAAGAATACACACTATAAATAAAAATAGAATTATCTAAAATTATTAAAACATTCCAGAAGTAAAGAAATGTCTGACTGAAAAACAAAATTAAATACATAAAATAAAATAAAAAATATATATGTAGGTTACTATTTCTGTCTGTCTGACAGAGTTGTGTTAAGGATAAAAACTAAAATAAACAATAAAAATAAAATCATCTGAAATTATTAGAACATTCCAGAACTAAATTAATAAATGTCTGACTGAAATAAAATAAAATAAAACAATAAAATAAAATGTGGTTCTCAGTAGCATGATTTCTGTCTGACACTGTTGTGTTCAAGAATACACACTATAAATAAAAAAAATAATCTGAAATTATTAGAACATTCCAGAACTAAATGGTTAAATGTCTGACTGAAAAAATATAAAAATATATAAAAATAATAACATAAATAAAATTAAATAATAAAGCACATAAAATCAAATAAATAACAAAAAATGTGGGTCTCAGTTCAATCTGACACAGTTGTGTTCAAGAATAAATGTCTGCCTGAAAAATAAACAAATAAATAAAATAATAAAATATATGTGTGTCTCAGTAACAATTTCTGTCTGTCTGACACAGTTGTGTTGAAGAACACACACTAGCTGAATGAAGCCTGTCTCTCTCTCTCTCTCTCTCTCTCTCTCTCAGACAGCGTTTCCAAGGCCAGAAACACACGGGCGCATCATTAGGCCGTCCCAGAACCACTGGGCTATTTTAAACACATAAGATGAGCATCATTACAGGACACCTGATACCAGACCAGCATCTACAAACCTCCTACAGTATATGCTTCAGATCCTCACATCACATGATGCTGAAGGCATTAAAATACACACTAAATGGAGCCGGTTTTGCCATATGATCCAAGATTAATTCGACTGCAGGCATGACTTTCAACATTATATAGTTTTTATATGGTTAATTGTAGTTTATTTGCATTTAGCACTGTTTCTCCTTGCTGTCAGCAACCCTATGAACACAGACGTGTGACGAAGCAGAGTGACGACATCATGTCCTCATGTACACAAACACACGGAGTGATCGTGGAGACACACTGCCCTCTAGAGGACGTTCAACACCACTGACACACACTCCGCTCTCTGTAGGTGGAATCTTATTTGCTTACTTCACAGTATGCAGGGTTAGAATGTTGAACGCAGCCTGATGGAGCATTATTCCTTTATTATTCCATTTCATTATTCCCATTATTATATGATCCATATGGTCAAATATGCATAATTAAGAGTAATTTACTATTACTGACAATTGAAAATTAAACGAGACAAAAAAAAAAAAAAACTCACTCACACACACACACACACACACACACACCAAAGATACTCCAAACTCCCATAGTAACTTTCAACTACATTCAAACACACCCAAACAAAACCTCTGACAGCCAATAAGAATGAATCTAATACAATCTGACACACTAAACACATCATCGCCAGCTCTAAATGTAGACGGTGAACGTGAGCAGACGCAGCCGCACTATTAGCATGCAGACGAGAGAAGCGTGTTTACAAGCGTGCTGTAAAATAAACACTAGCGGACGAGAGCGTGTCGATGATAGAAACAAACCAGCACACTAGCAGGTCATTACTAAATCAATACACACACACACACACTCTTTTACAAATGCATTAACACTGACAAGTTTAAAAAAAGTGTCCTCTCAAGGACAACATCAAGAGCACACACTTTTAAAATGGACCTATTATGCCCTTGTTTAAAGTCTTGATGTTGTTTTTGAGCTCTACTAGATTGAATGTTGATTATTTTCCTCATATTCTCCATTGTTCAGCTCCTCTCTTCCCAGTCTGTCAGTAACGCTCTGTTTAGTTCCTGTCTCTATGAAGCCCCTCCTTCTGAAAAGCACAATGTGCTCTGATTGGTCGGCTGGAGCGGTGTGTTGTGATTGGTGTTTGGGAAATGTCCCGCCCCTTACCATAACTGCCAGTTTCAACACACTACTAACTAACTCAACCAGGCCCCGCCCCTTTATTCTACGCATGAATTATTTAATTAACTCAAGACTACAAGGCGTTTCAGGGAGTTTTTTTCAACTATGAACTATGCAGAAATTACACACATTGTCTTTAAAGACAGCTTAAAAACCCGACCAATCGGAAGTATTTTGAGTCTATTGCATAATATCTGACTGCTATGAAATCTTTCTCATTATTATCTCGATCACGGCTCACTGTTGAAGGAAGCATGAAGGTTCTCACCTTGTCTGCGTTGTCGGCGGCGAGCAGGTTGGTGGCGAGCGTCTGCAGCTTGTGTTGGGCCATGTTCTTGAGCGCAGCCAGACTGCGGCGGGTCATGGCCTGTTTCAGGTTCACCGCGGGGTGATTGAGAGAGTCCAGAGCCGCGGGAACGACCTCGTCGCACGCGTTCAGAATCTCCACTGCTGTTATACCCATCACACAGCGGTCCAGTGCTCCTGAAACACACACACACCTCATGAAAAACACACTCAACGCGCCTGTCTCAGGGTTATTAATGCTAAAACCTTTAAAAAAATTGTTACCTGAAATAAATAAACTGTAGCTGAAATTAAAATGTCTCATTTTCATTTAGTTTAAGTTGAAGTGTTAAAATAACTAAAACTGAAATAAAAATGTGTGATATTGTGTGTGAGTGTGTGTGAGTGTGTGTGTGTGTTTGAATGTGTGTGAGTGAGTGCGTGTATGTGTCAGTGTGTGAGACTGTGAGTGAGATTTTGTGTGCGAGTGTTATTGTGTGTGTGTGTGTGTGTGTGAGAGAGTGTGTGACAGACAAATATGTGAGTGTTTGGTTGTGTGTGTGTTCGAGTGTGTGTGTGAGTGTAATTGTGTGTGTGAGAGAGTGTGTTTGTGTGTGACACAATTGTGTGAATGTTTGAGTGTGTGTGAGTGTGTGTGTATGTGAACGTGTGTGTGTGTGTATGTGAGTGTGTGTGAGTGTCAGAGTGTGTGGATGTGAGTGTGTGTTTGAATGTGTGTGAGTGAGAGTGTGTGTATGTGTGTGTCAGTGTGTGAGATTTTGTGTGCGAGTGTTATTGTGTGTGTGTGAGAGTGTGACAGACAAATATGTGAGAGTTTGAATGTGTGTGTGTGTTTGTGTGTGTGTGAGTGAGAGTGTATGTGTGTGGTGTGTGTGTTCAAGTGTGTGTGTGTGTGTTATTGTGTGTGTGTGAGAGAGTGTGTTTGTGTGTGTGAGACTGTGTTTGAGTGTGTGAGTTTGTGTATGTGAGTGTTTGAGTGTGTGTGTGTGTATGTGAGTGTTTGAGTGTGTGTGTGTGTGTGTGTTTGAGTGTGTGTGTGTGTGTGAGAGAGAGTTGTAATGGGACACAGACACACAGGTAGAGTGAGAAGTGTATCCTCAGAATTCTATATTAATGAGCTAAAGTTGCAATGTTGCCAAGCAACTATAAGGATGACCTCTAACCTTTGAACCCTAAGCCCAGGCTCACCTGTGTCCATCTGCCACACGTAGACAGAGCCATCGGAGCAGCCCACCACCAGATAATCGTCACATGGCCTCCATTTGATGACCTGGATGGGGAAGAGGTGTCTGGAGGCCAGCATGATGCACTTCCGCTCTCTCAAACTCAGCAGGCCGACGGAGTGATCGCTGGCCACCGAACACACGCAGTGCTGCACACGCGTCTGGAAGAGCAGAGGAAACCATCACCAATGACAGCTAGACGAGAAAAGGCGGGGCTTAGAGGCCCAGAAGTTGTCTCTGATTGGTCAAGAATGTTTCATTGATATTTATTCATTCAGCAGATGATTTTAAGAGAAAGTGAATTGTTTTAATATTAGCTACAGTAAAAAAGATTTTAAAAGTTGTATTTTAAAATTTTGTTTATTTAGAGCCATTAAACTAATGTCACATCACCAGCTAATTTATCTCTAACTGGTCAAGAATGATGAGTCTAATAACTATTAAACTAATATTTTAAACTGTTTAATCAGTATCACCTATTCAATGTCTAATAAAGTTTATTTATGAACTTGTAATATTTATAAGTCAAAAGAAATTACTAGAATAGAATTAGCATAAAATAGAATGACAACTAACATGAAACAGTGGAATCAGAGAATGGGCGGAGCATAGCAGCCCAGCTGTTCTCTCTGATTGGTCAAGAATGACTGGTCTATTTAATATTAAATGAATATTTTAAACTCTTAACTAATGTCTATTAAAGTTTCTTTCAGAGCTGGTAATTTAAGGCAAGATTTTCATTCATAATAAAGATTAAAACCCCAAGCAGAGGCTCTCTGATCGATTCTGTCTCGCTTTATTCACACAGAGGCGAATTGAGAAATGCCAAAAACATCGTCTGATTGAACGAAAATACAGAGAAGTCCAAACCTGCCAACAATGAAGGTGGAAATGATATCAGTGCGAATCAAATTAAAAAGCAGGGCAGCTCACTTCACGTAAGGTCACTCTAGGTTTGCCTTCCACAACAAATCCTGCAGCAAAGGTCAAACAGGACTTAAGAGAGGGAGACTCGGAGCGTTTCCGTGACAACGGAGCAGGCATTTCTTTTGATTGTGTTTCGGAGGCTTCGGAGCCTCTTCGCCTGACATTTAGTGCTGAAAGTCTCCGTCTAATTGGTCACCAAGGCGAGACTCGGAGATTAGAAATTCTGCAGCCGTCTAGCGCTGGATGAACTTTTCAATGTCAAGAGACGAACCTTTACAAGAAATGTGCGGGTGAGTAAATGACGACAGAATATTCGTTTTTGGGTGAACTGTGTGCGTGATGACAGGTGATGATCTTGAGTTTTGATGGACAGATTTTTCACTACACGATTATCGTGGCCTTGAAGAATCACACTATTGCATCAAAAAGGAACAATTACACTTGAAATCACTTCCTTCTGTGGACAGATGTGGCTTCTTATCACAGAATGAGGCAGAAATTAGATTATTTTATAGTATTCTATACAGTAATAAAGTGTATGCATGATAAATATACGTTATCCTTTTGAAAACACCCGAGATGGCTTGAAGAACACAGATAAACCACATACTGTGGCAATATCTGGATGTCTTTGTCCATATTAGGGATTTCCTGGAACATAGTTTTATGACTCCTATGAGTCCCACTTGTGACTTTCTGCGCGAGGGCGCCCTCTGGCGTTGAGTATGAATGAAATTAAGGGCTCAGAAAACCAAATTGTTTGAACTGAATTATCAACACTGGATGTAGAAAGTAATACTGGAATCAATTATTCAACTAATTTGTCTAACAATATAAAGTGAAAAGCTATTGATCTAGATTGATTACAGCCATCATACTGGACCAAACATCTGGACCAAATAAGCCCCGCCCACTTTCAAAAGCTGTTATACCCTCTTATTTTACTTCTGAAAACACTTACGCTGCAGTTTTCCGGAGGCACGATCAGCTGCGTGATTTCTCCTCCGTGCACGCAGAAGATGTGCTTCATCTCGCCCGTGAAAATGTCCCAGATGATGACGGAGAAGTCGACGCCACCAGACACCAGCGAGCGTTGATCGTAGCGCGGCGACACCTGATGCGGGTACAGCAGACACGTGACCTTGTGCCTGTGACCTCTGAGGGTGCGATGAGGAGGCCAGCCTACAGAGAGTGAGAGACAGACGTTACACACACATTTACAGTGCTGTGGTTTCGTTTGCTGTGTTATGATTTTAAAGAAAGAAAAAGCACACACAAAAAAATACTAGTTATTGTTAGCATGTTGTTATGGGGGTGCAGTGGCATTAAAAACACTGTTATCACTACTAATAAAATAATTATGTTGATAAATTATAATCATGAATATAAATATATTTGTAAATAATAATATAAATGGAATCATGTCAAGCATATATAATAATAATAAAAGTAATATTAATAATACATTCTTTATTTATAACGTATATCAATTTTGGTAATATTAATAGCAATAATAGTGTGCTAATATTGAGAAAACACTGTAAAACAAAAAACAATACTGGTTATTGTCACATATAATACTGTTAATAATAATACTAATAACAACAATAAAATGATAAAAAAGATATAAATATATTATATAAATATAATATTAAATTAGCAATAATATTATATATATATATAATTATAGTGCTATATAATAATATCAATAATAAAAAAATAAATATATAAGTTATAAATATAAATAATAATAATACTATATTCTTTATTTATAATGTATAATAAAATTAGCATTATTAATAACAATAATAGTGTGCCAATATTGAGGAAAATAAAATAAATATACAAGTTATAAATAATAACAATATTTTACTATTATTATAAGTTATACATTAACAATATATAATAATAATAAATTATAAAATAAAATATATAAATATATTATTATAGATTACATGAAATATATAAATTATAAATTATAATATATTCAATATATTATTATACATTAATAACATATTATATTATAATATTAATAATATTAATAACAATAATAATAATAATAATAAATTCTAAAATTAAAGATATAAAATATATTATAAATAAAATAATTAATATATAAATTGACAATAATAATAATAAATTCTAAAATAAAAATCTATAAAAATATAATATTTATAAAATAAATATTTAAATTAGCAATAATAAAAATAAATTATAAAATAAAAAGATACAAAAGTATAGCATATATAAAATATTGAATATATAAATTATAAATAATGATAATAGTAATAATATATTCAATATATGATACATTAACAACATACAATATAATAATAGTAATTTTAATAGCAATAATAGTGTGCTAATACGAAGGAAAAACTGTAAAACAAAAACACAATATTGGTTATTGTTAATAATACTTTTAATATAAAAAAGTATTAATAAAATATACTAAATATAGCATTAATATAATAATATAATGATATATAAATAAATATATAATGATATATAATTATTTTACTTCATATTATTAGATGTATTTATAATAATAAATAATAATACAAATATGTATTTAAATATTTATATTAAAATCTAATATTTATTATTTATTGCTTATAAATAAATAATAAATATTATTACGTTGAAGATGAAATATGAACAGCAGTAAGCGAGCGTGTCTCACCCCTGCGCAGCATGTGTTCTCCCTGCAGGAGCTGAACGATGGCCGTCTGTGTAGCAGGAACCAGTATGATGCTGCCGTCCTCTCGTCCACACACCAGCCGCCCCTGAGATGGGATGTACACGCTGGCCGTCACCTTAATGGGATTGCTGGAGCCGGGCAGGACGCTCAGCTGGTCAATGATGCCCGCTGGAGACGGCATGAGCTTATCAAAGGCCTCCTGGAGACTGATGCTTGCGGAGACCTGGAGCTCTGGGAGGGGGGCAGAGGTAAAGCCATCATATGTACACAAAGTGGGACATGAACATCTTTCTGTGCTGGTTTGAGAACTCTCTATTGGCATTACATGCAAGGCTAAGAGTGGACACAAGAGGGCAGTATGTAAATTGAAGTACTGAATAAATTGAAGTACTGAAGTACTGAATACTTCAAAACTTTTAGAAGAAAATAAGCACAACCTCTAGGTATTTATTTGATACAGTGGCTAAATTAACAAGAAATAAAGCTTCAACTTCTGATGTTTCCAAAGAGCACAGCAATAATGACTTTATGAACTTCTTTACTTGTAAAATTGATAATATTAGAGAAAATTATAACCATGCAACCGCCTACTACAGTATTCGTCAGACAGTGCATTGTAGTGTCCCTGAGGAAAAATTAAATTCATTTACTGCTTTAGGAAAGGAAGAATTGTCTAAACTTATTAAATCATCAAAATCAACAACATGTATGTTAGACCCTATACCCACTAAACTATTGAAAGAGATGCTTTCCAGAGATCATAGATCCTCTTCTTAATATCATCAATTCATCTTTATCACTAGGATACGTACCAAAAGTTTTAAGCTGGCTATTATTAAACCTCTTATTAAAAACCACAACTTGATCCTAGAGAATTAGTCAATTACAGGCCGATCTCAAATCTCACTTTTCTGTCAAAAATACTAGAAAAGGCAGTATCATCACAACTATGTTCCTTTTTAGACAGAAATAGTATCTGTGAGGATTTCCAGTCAGGATTTAGACTGCATCATAGTACTGAGACTGCTCTCATTAGAGTTACTAATGATTTGCTCTTATCATCAGATCGTGGTTGTATCTTCTCTATTAGTGTTACTGGATCTTAGTGCTGCATTTGGACACTATCGATCACAACATTCTTTAAATAGACTCGAAAATTATGTTGGCATTAGTGGAACTGCATTGTCATGGTTCAAATCATACTTATCTGACCGTTATCAGTTTGTAGTAGTAAATCAGAAGAGAGGTCATATCGATCACAGGTTCAATATGGAGTACCGCAAGGCTCAGTACTAGGACCGTTGTTTTCACTCTGTACATGCTACCCTTGGGAGATATCATTAGGAAGCATGGCGTTAGTTTTCACTGTTACGCTGATGATACTCAGCTCTATATTTCTTCTCGCGCCCTGACGAACTTACCAACTCACAAAATTAACAGAATGCATAGCTGATATAAAAATTGGATGACCAGTAATTTCCTACTTCTAAATTCAGAAAAACAGAGATTCTAATTTTTGGACCAAAAAACCTCTTCACGTAATAACCTAGAATACTGTCTAACACTTGATGGCTGCTCTGTTAAGTCTTCGCCGTCTGCGTTAGGAACCTGGGTGTGCTCTTTGATACCAATCTTTCATTTGAAGGCCATGTTACTAGCATCTGTAAAACCGCATTCTTCCATCTTAAAAATATATCTAAACTACGACATATGCTCTCAATGAAAAATGCAGAACAGTTAGTTCATGCGCTCATGACCTCAAGGCTAGATTACTGTAACGCTCTACTGGGTGGTTGTTCCGCTCACCTGATAAATAAACTACAGCTCGCATAAAAATGCAGCAGCTAGAGTTCTTACTAAGAACTAGGAAGTATGACCATATTAGCCCAGTTCTGTCAACACTGCATTGGCTTCCTGTTAAACATCGATAGATTTTAAAATCTTGCTAATTACTTACAAAGCACTAAATGGTTTAGCTCCCCAGTACCTGAGCGAGCTCTTAAAGCATTATAGTCCTTCACGTCTATTGCGATCTCAGGATTCAGGCCAGCTGATAATACCTAGAATATCAAAATCAACCGCAGGTGGTAGATCCTTCCTATCTGGCACCTAAACTCTGGAACAATCTTCCAAGCATTGTTCGGGAGGCAGACACACTCTGTCAGTTTAAATCTAGACTAAAAACGCATCTCTTTAACCTGGCATACACATAACACATTATCAATTTATATTTTCAAATCCGTTAAAGGATTATTAGGCTGCATAAATTAGGTCAGCCGGAACCGGGAACACTTCCTATAACACCAGATGTACTCGTTACATCAGAAGAAGAATGGCATCTACGCTAATATTAGTCTTTCTGTTTATCCCGAGGTTTACCGTGAGTCAACCAGATCCGGGCCGTATCCAGGTGAGACCGAGGACCGGCGCCTTGACACTACTCACAATGCAGCCCTGAAGTATCAGCAGAGATTGAGTCAACTAGATCATCCATTGTGAAGGCCTCATCGACACAACAGCCAGTGGCACAGCTCCTCAACAAACCGTCTATACCGGTGCGTGATGAATACGATCCTCAACTGGACTGAACTGAATAAATACTTTGAATGTTGCGATCCTATCAGACATAAGATAGCAACCTGAATCGTAACAAAGCACTGTTCACCAGAGGAGAACTGGCCCCCGACTAAGCCTGGTTTCTCCCAAGGTTTTTTCTCCATTTTAACACAGAAGTCTCATTTGCCACCTGTTTGCCATCTGATGTCACCTGTTGGAGTTTGGGTTCCTTGCCGCTGTCGCCTTTGGCTTGCTTAGTTGGGGACACTTGACATTTGATATTCAACAGTGCTTTGATCTGCCGACACTGACACTATTCTTTAAGAGCTGCTGTGCAGCTAAAATTATATACCAGTTATCAATGTAAAGCTGCTTTGACACAATCTGCATTGTAAAAAGCGCTATATAAATAAAGGTGACTTGACTTGACTTGACTTGAATACACACAGTAGAGGGCGACATTGAACTGGCTTGAAATGCCAATTCAAAACAATTAAAAAAAATCTACAACTGAATAAACTGCATAGTGCATTCTGTTTTTTTAACTAGTATGCAAAACATTACTTTTTAGTGTTTTTCCACACTTCTCTTTAAAATGTTTTAAAAATACTGTATATGATATTCATAGTTTTTGGGGAAAACATTGTTAAAAATAGTTAAAATACCGTTTAAAATATTCAGTTTGTAAAAAAGTTTAAAAAATAGTTACAATACTGTTCATATTTTAAACAGTTTGTGAGAAAAACAGTTTTAAAAATGATATATTCTCATGTTTATTTATTTATTTGTTCATTTTTTGTAATGTGTGAGAAATGAGATTTTCTGAACTGTAGTTTGACCGGCGCTCCTGAAGTTTAAAGCGAGGGATCTGTACCTGCGGCGGAGGACAGCGGCTGTAAGGGCGACGTCTCCGGGACGCTCCACACCGTCAGTCGGCCCGCAGAGTCTCCCTGAATCAGCAGCTTGTGGAAGGGCTCCCTCCGTCCGAAAAAGAAGCGCGTCACAGGCGGACAAATCAGGAGCTGCGAAGACCAGCCACAGAAACATCAACATCTGCAAACACACACAGCTCCAGAAGAGTCACTGCACACACACTCTGAGCGTCTGTGAGCCGCTGGTACACGGGCGTATGGATGCTGCGAGCTGTTAAACATGAGCATCTGTTTCCTGTGAGAAGGGAAATTCTCAGCTCATGCAGGTTCATGGCATCAGCCATTCTAGATGATACCAACGTACTGACGGAAAATGGACGCAAAATGGAGTTGGTTTTTTCACCACAATGAGTTACAGCTGATTTAAAGCTATTCTATTCCAGGGGTGTGTGGGTCTGTGGAAACATATGATTCAACTTAATAAATATATAAATAAAATAGATTAAAATAAATTGATTCAAACATAATAAAAATTTGATTAAAATAAATACATACAAAATAAATATTTGATTAAAGTAAATTGATTAAAATAAATTGATTAAAAAATCTAATAAAAAAAGATTAAAATAAATTCATGCATAAAAATATTTGATTAAAATAAATAGATTAAAATAAATGGATTAAAAGATAATAAATTAGATTAAAATAAAATACATGAAAAATAAATATTATTTGATTAAAATAAAGAAATTAAAATAAATTGATTAAAACATAATTAATTTAGATTAAAATAAATACATGCATAATAAATATTTGATAAATATAATGTTAACAAATGAAACCTTATTGTCAAGTGTTACCAAATAAATAATAATTTGATCAAAATACACAAAATAAATAAATAACACTCTTAACAGTACAGTCCTACAGAGGGTAGAAATGTAATAATGTAAATTAATAGAAACTAAATATTTTCAAATAATATTTCAGACATATTTATACATGAAAATATTCAGTCCCTTGCATTAAAATGATCATATAAAATTACTTATAATAAGTATGGTTATATGTTTCTGGTCTTATTGTGAATGTGCATTCCAAAGGAAAATCATAATCTTTCATATAAATTACTTAGGAGGGTGAAAAAAATACCTGTGGATAAAAAAAAAGAAAAAAGAAAATGATCCCAAACCTACAGTTTTATATTACATTAATAAAGTGGATTTCTTGTTGTTTTTAAACAAGATATTTTTAAAATTATGGGAAACTCAGTACTGCACAAAATCATCAAGCTAAACATTTATTTTCTGGTTATTTATTGTGGTATATCTGCTGTATACAAAAAAGTAATAACAATAAAATTAATAATAATATTAAAAAAGAATGATAAAAATTCAAAATTAAGCTTTGCGCAGGCCTTTAGTCTAAAGAGATTTTACATTCATTCACACATGATGTTTTAATGTAAAATTCCTCTGCATGTTTGACCATGTGACGTGTGTGAAGTGGTATGGATTGATGTTGAAATGACTATTTTAAAGTGCTGAACAGATGCGTACTCTATTGATGTATGTCCTCTGAATTCTCGAAGCATCCTATATCGAGAACAGTGCAAAGTGCCACCAATGAGCTTTCCTTAATAAACACACTAGTGTATGTGCACACGTCCAACACACACACATCACACCATGCACAAAACACACACTTCAAACCAAAAGACACACATGAAAAGATCAGCTGAAGAAACAGAAGAGCAACTAGAGAACGACATACAGAGTCGTATAACTACGTTTCAGATCTAAAAAAGGACTAAATCAACATTTTAATTGAATGCATCTGTCTAAAATAGAGGAGAAACCAAGCTGAAGCGACTGTAAAGAAGCTCGGGGACTTTGCATGCATCTTCACCGTGTGAAGAGAGTCAATGAGTGATCGTTTTTAGTGGGAGGAGCATGAGACTTAGCGAATCAGAGAGAGTGACAGGAGGCAGGAACACCACAGGAAGCTCTCAGGACATCCAATCATATTCACTGATGCAAATCCTGTGCGGAATTACTTATGATTTACAGTTAGGGCTGCACGATATATAGAAATGCAATCTATATCGCAGTATGGCTTAGTGTGGTTTAATTAAGTAAATGCAGTACTTGTGCTTTGGTTTCAGAGCGAAGAACGTCATTTACACACGTCTAGTTCATGATAATGTAGTGTTTCAGAGTCTCAAAATGGCTGAGTTTATTTACCGTGTGTGAATCGAGTCGTTTAATGAGCTGCACGCGTGTAAATGCAGAAAAACGCAGAAAAACAAAATATCACAACGTCATTTTTTTCCAATGTCGTGCAGCCCTATTTACAATTGTCAATAAAATAAAATAGTGACTATAAACATGAAATATTGCATTATTCTCTGACTGGATGCCTGGCGCGTTTACAGACGTGCAGAGAGCTGGGCTGGTGCGCCTGCGTCTCACTGTCAGCTGGGCTTACTGGTGCCTCTAGAGGCTGCTGGATGAATTGCAATTCAGGAGAGTAGAGCTCCGGATCACAAGCGTTGTCAGGGAGACGCACCACAACACACTGCCCCTCCCACCCCTCCTCCGGCTGGGGCGGGACAAGGGACGGGTGAGAGGGGCGACAACAGACAAAGAGCAAAATCATAAATAAATCAAACACAGACACAAACTACTGTACAAATTACACATAAACACACACAGCAGCAGACTGACAAGAAAACATATAGACAGGACACAAACTGAAGATGAATTCAACACACAAACAAAAAGTCTGGACTTTTAAACAGTAGTTTATTTATAAAGAAACTGAACTAAAAGTCAATAGGAGATTTATGACTGGCTGAGCATTAAAGTTATATGAAATCAAAACTGACTCTATTTACTATCTTAATTCATGTTCCTGGTTCCTGCTTATTGTGAATGACTCATCAGTGACATTAAAACTGAAATAATCTTTCATCAAAGTGCATTCTTGCATCAATGCATCAGATTACAGAAGTAAAATGGTTTAATACTGACTTAAAAAGTCTAAAAGTTGACATCATTTAAACAGACATGAACTGAAAGTGTACGGCTGTTTGCACACTGTCTTCTTCCTCATGATAGTGTGTGTGTGTGTGTGTGTGTGTCTGACCTGTTTGTCGGCGCGGTCGGCGATGCTGTACACCAGAGGAGGGATGGAACCTTCCGGCTTCTTCCCGACGCTGCTGCGGAAGTGTTCACTCGCTGGGAGACAACTGAAACACACAGTCACAGTTTAACAGTCTGTAGATCTGAGCTGACCGGATGAGTGTGAGAGTGTGTGTGGTCATTTACTATCTATCCATCCATCTATTTATCTAATCATTCGTTTATCTATCTGTCATCAATCCATCCATCCTTTTATCTGTTTATCCGTCCATCCATCCATCCATTTATCGGTTTATCCATCCATCCATCCATCCATCCATCCGTTTATCTATCTGTTTATCCATGCATCCATCTATCCATTTATCCATCCATCAATCCATCCGTTTTTCTGTTTATCCATCTGTCCATCCATCTATTTATCTACCCATTCGTTTACCTATCTGTCCATCATCCATCCGTCCATCCATCTGTCCGTCTATCTATCCATTCATTTATCCATCCATCATCATCCATCCGTTTCTGTCCATCAATCCATCTATCTATTTGTTTATCCGTTCATTCATCCGTTTATCTGTTTATCCGTCCATCCATCCATCCATCCATCCATCCATCTATTCATCTAAGTGTCCATCCATCCATTCATCCTTCCATCCATCCATTTATCTGTTTATCCATCCATCCGTTTAGCTATCCATTTATCCATGCATCCATCTGTTGATCTATGTTTATCCATCCATCCATCTGTTCATCCATCTATTTATCTATCCATTCGTTTATCTATCCGTCCATCATCCATCCGTTTCTGTCCATCCATCCACCCATTTATCTATTTGTTTATCCGTTCATCCATCCGTTTATCTGTTTATCCGTCCATCCATCCATCCATCATCCATCTATTCATCTAAGTGTCCATCCATCCATTCATCCTTCCATCCATCCATTTATCTGTTTATCCATCCATCCATCCGTTTAGCTATCTGTTTATCCATGCATCCATCTATCCATCTGTTGATCTATGTTTATCCATCCATCCATCTGTTCATCCATCTATTTATCTATCCATTCGTTTATCTATCCATCCATCATCCATCCACCCATTCATTTATCTATCCATCCATCCATCCGTCCGTCCATCCATCCATTTATCTATTTGTTTATCCGTTCATCCATCCGTTTATCTATATCCGTCTGTCCGTCCATTTATCCATCCATCCATCCGTTTATCTATTTATCCATCCGTTTATGTGTTTATCCATGCATCCATCCGTCCATCATCCATCCACTTATTATATTTAAGTTAAATTTATATCAAATAAATAAATGTACATTTTCTTTATACATCTTTAAGATTATATCAAATATACATATACAATAAATAATAAAATAAAATTCTCTTTATTTTTCCTTTATCTACATTTAGTACATAAAAAATAATAATTAATTCTGAATAAGTCATTTGTTGTTAGTTTTGAAAGTGTGCTGTTAGGCATCTTGTAGGTAAGTTATGTTTGTTTGCAGTTAGTAAACATGTAATCATGTGTAGGTAATTGTGTGGTTATTTGTAAGTGTGTATGTGTTGATAGTTTCCAAGTATGTAGTAATATATTTGTAGTTTGTGAGTATATGGATATTTGTTAATCATTTGTTTGTATGTGTATGGCTGCATGATTCAGGGGGAAAAATCTACCTATAAAATATACCTATAAAATAATATTAATTATTATCATTACAATTATTAGTAGTATCAGTAGTAGTATTAAATAAAAAATAAAAATGAAAACACTGGATCATGAGCTGCTCACGTGTAAATGACTCTGAAACACGCAGTGCATGTATTTCATTAAATCAGCCTTTGCCATTTATTAACAAGCCATTTTGCAATTCTGGTTTTATTCAGATTATTCGTGCAGCCTCTAATAGTGTGTGTTGTTGTGTTACCTGGCCGGTAATTTGTAAATGTAGCTGCAACCATCTTCAGTCCATATTACGACTTTATCAGCAGCGATGAATTCTCCTCCGGCCCACGACTGATTGTTCTCACTCGGGACCGAACACAGCAGGGAGAAATCACCCGCATCTAACACCTACAGCACAAAACATCACGATTCAAACACAACACAAGCGATAATATCAAACTCACTATCACACACTCACCCTCCAGTACTTCGAACACACCACCAGCAGCGAGAGCTGTGTGAACGTGCAGAAGGAGATACTCTGGCAGCCCTGACAGTAGATCGGCTTCGACTCCTCCTCAAACACGGGGTCCAGATCCTGCTGAAACAAACACACACAACTTCACGTTCTCCAGCAGGACGCACTGTTTTCAGTGTATGAAACATGAATTCTGCCCATCTACATGAGATTTCTGTTCAGAACGTGTGTTTACTGACATGTACGCTTGAGTTTAACTGTTCACCTGCATTCTGCTGACGTCAGCGGTGATGATCCACACCTTGAGAATACCAGTGACAGACACGGCCACCACTGTGTCCTCTGAAACACACACACATTTGTTTCACCATATTACTGAGGACATTACGTAAACTTCCATTGATTTTGTATCAGGTTAATGGTATTTTCTATGGCCTAACCCGACCTCTGACCCCTAAACCTTCCCATCACAGAAACATGGAAAACACTAGATTTAATTAGAAACTGTTTTGGCTGATTTGTAGCCTTTTTAATGAGTGAGGACCAGTAAAATATCTTCATTAGTCGGCTGTCATAACATTTCACAACATAAGTGAGAACATTTGGCCATAAGTGAGAACACACGCACACACACAACCACACTTAGACAGACGCACACACTTATACACACACATACACACACACACACACACTCACAGAGACACACACACATATGCGCGCACACACACAACATACACACACAGAGACATGTAGACACACACACACTCAGAGAGACACACGCACACACTCACAGAGAGAGACACACACACACTCACAGAGAGAGACACACACACACACTCACACATCCGCACGCAACCATACACACACACACACACACTCACACTCAGAGAGACACACACACAGACACACACATATGCACACACAGACACACAGTCACACACACAACATACACAGTCACACACACGCACACATTGACACACTCACACAGAGACACACATAGAGAGGCACAGTCACACACAGTCACACATAGACACACACTCACACAGACACACACATGTGCACACGTATTCACACAAAACATACACTCGCACGCTCTCTTTTTCCCACACAGACACGTCCCCTCTCTTTCTCACGCACAATATACACACACATACACACACATGCTCTCTCTTTCTCTCTCTCACACACACACACACACACAAACTGTTCAAAGAAGCTTAACTTAACAGTTGAGAATCACTATGGACTATAGTTAAAGGTTTTTTTTTTTTCAATTTAATGTCTACAGACATCAAAACTATGATATGTATTTTAAAGGTTTATTCATGGTGTTATGTTAAGCATGTGGCCATTAGATATTAGATTTTCAGTATGTGGCTGAAAATATTGTTTGTGGAAATCAACACTGCCACAGATGTTTTCCATTGACAATAAGTTCAATAAAAGATGATAATCCTGAAATGCATCACTTTCTCACGCATGAGAGCAGCAGCTGGTACCTTGCGTGCGGTGCGAGCGAATGATGCTCATGGAACTGATCCAGTCAGGAGAAATCTTGGACACGAGTGAGTAAAGGACCTCCAGACTGGTGGCGTCCACCACCAGGATTTCTGGGTAATGTCCGTGGCACAGGAGACGTCCCTCCCTCTGTGTGCCGATGGTGAACTGATAAAACTGCAGAGAGGAGAGAAAGAGTTTCATAATTAAATGTTGTTGTTTTTTTATAATTCTAAAATGTATGGTTTGCGTTACTCTGTAGTATTTTTAATACACTACCGATCAAAAGTTTGGAGTTTATAATGTTTTTGAAAGAGACTCTTCTGCTCACCAAGGCTGCATTTATTTGATCAAAAATACAGTAAAAGTATGAAAGATTAATACTGTTTTCTATGTGAATATAGCAAACTAATTTATTCCTGTGATCAAAGCTGAAAATCCAGTCTTCAGTGTCACATGATCCTTCAGAAATCATTCTAATATGCTGACTGGCTGCTAATGAAACATTTCTGATTATTATCAATGTTGAAAACAGCTTATATTTTGTGGAAACTGTCACGTATTTTATTTTTCAGGATTCTTTGATGATTAATATAAACTGAATTATATAAAAACAGAAGTTTTTGGTACCCTCTTTTACTTTATTTGTGCTTATGGGAATATATTTTAAATAGAAATTATTATTTATGTTATTTTTGTCAAAATATCTATTACTTCAGTCAGTGTTGCTCGTTGCTCTCATGATGTTGGAATGTTTTCTATATGTAAACCGTATACAGTATGTCCTCATTTAGATAAGTGTGTGTGTGTGTGTGTGTGTTACCTGTATACCGGTGTGTGCACAGGCCAGTTTGGTGAACTCAATGCAGCGTCCATCACTGACGTCCCATAAACACATTTCCCTGTAACAAATTACATACATCTAACATTTAATGTGTAGAAAGACACACTGCACAGTCTAAACACATTGTTATCTTAGGGTGTGTTCACACTTGTAGTTCGGTTCTCCTGGTTCTTTTGGTCCAGAGCAAAAAAGAAAATGGTTCGCTTAGCATTCAAATTGTCATTTTTAAGACTGAGCCTAAAAATACAAAACAAAAAACGCTTTTATGACGTATGCTTTGCGATGGAACTTACTGAACATACAAAACAATGCTGTGTGCTAAATATGCTTGTTGTATGTGCGTACATATGATGGTATTTCTACCAGATGAGAACTGTAAAGGAGTCAAAACAGTGGCAGGAATTCCTCCATGACACCCAAACAAAGATGGGTTGGGATGCCAGTGTTCACGCTCACTCAAATGAACTGCACTAATAGAGCAATCACACCAGAGTGAGTTTAAATCAGATCAAACCTGCCGAGTGTGAACAAACCCTTACAAGTGCTTAAAGAGCCCATGACAAACACACACTCACCCGCTCTCTGAGGCACTGACGAGGTATTGTTTGTCACTTCCTGCGCTGGCCTTGGACAGACAGGTGACGGAGGCCGTGTGTCCAAACAGCAGAGCACGGGGATTGATCTAAACACACAGACACTCATCAAATAACACTGAGCGTTTGTTAGAGCTGCACGATTCTGGAAAAATTGAGAATAGATAACTTATGTCATTTACTGAAGGTTCTGATAAAATGTTAATTGCTGAAGTCTATTTAAAAATACTTACTTAATTTGACTTTTTGTTTTAAAAAAATTGGTTTGAATGATGATTCAATGACTCACTCATAAAGACTTCACTTGATTCATTACTGGATGAATCAGCAGTTTTAAACAAATCTCTTGAATGAATGATTCAATGACAAATACACATTTTAACCATTACTTGTCGCCACCTACTGGTGTAACAATGCAATTGATACAATCTTTATTTGAAGCATCAAGTTACTTACAATAGGTGATTTGCTCTATTTTGATCGTTACTGTTAGACATCAGTGTTTATATCTGAACTATAAACTTTTATCCCAGTTCTTCTGTGATAATCTGAATTATTGTTAAACAGAAATAGTGATACTGTGGGGTTAAAAAGACTGTTTATGAAGTTGTTTCATATCTATACATGACAACTGCTCTCTCTGGATCAGAATGCAGATCTGAATGTTTGCTGTGATCGTACTTGACAAAGGTTTAATAGAGGAGAATTGTTGCAATTTAGGATTAAGATCATGTGGGTGTTTGAATAGAGATTGTGATCTTTTAACGATTAATTGTGCAGCTCTAGCATTTATTAACCTTCATGACGTTCAAACCCAGTATGACATTCTTTATTCCATAGAACAGAAAAAAAGATTTTGGTGGAATGTCCGAGCTTCTGTTTTCACATATTTGTATGGAAGACAGCAGGAAAACATCCTGCTAAACACAAGTCCCACGGAAGAAAGAAAGTCATTCAGGTTTGGAACGACAAAAAACACATGCGTGACCTCGCTGTGACCTCTCACCTCCAGTTCAGAGGTCATGTCCCAGATGCAGATCTGTCCATCATGGCAGCCGGTGATGATGGTGGCCAAATCGTCCATCACCAGCAGGCTGGAAATACAGTGAGTGGGTGCATTGCGGCCCCACAGAACTATGGGTAATACCAGACTGTTTCCTGTCATATTTTCTGCGATACTGAAACGAGAGAGAGAGCAAAAGAAAACAGTAATAAATCACACAGTCACATTGTTGGAAATTCTCAAAACACAAAAATGAGGAACTACAAGAGAAACAAACCCAGGTGAAAACAAAAGGCCTGAAATTAATTATATTACATATGCATATATATATATATATATATATATATATATATATATATATACACACACACACACACACTACCAGTCAAAAGTTTGGACACGGTAAGATTTTTAATGTTTTTAAAAGAAGTTTCGTCTGCTCACCAAGGCTGCATTTATTTAATTAAAAATACAGTAAAAACAGTAATATTGTGAAATATTATTACAATTTAAAAAAACTGTTTTCTGTTTGAATATATTTTATAAAGTAATTTATTCCTGTGATCAAAGCTGAATTTTCAGCATCATTACTCAAGTCTTCAGTGTCACATGATCCTTCAGAAATCATTCTAATATGCTGATTTGCTGCTTAAGAAACACTTACTGTGTACAATTGTACAAAAGAACAGCATTTATTTGAAATATAATCTTTTGTAACATTATAAATGTCTTTACTGTCACTTTTGATTGATTTAATGCATCCATGCTGAAAAAAAGTATTAATTTCTTTAATTTCTTTTAATAAAAATAAAAATTCTTACTGACCCCAAACTTTTGAACGGCAGTGTATAATGTTACAAAAGCTTTGTATTTCAGATAAATGCTGTTCTTTTGAACTTTCTATTCATTAAGGAATCCTGAAAAAAAAGTACACAACTGTTTTCAACAATGATAATAATCATAAATGTTTCTTGAGCAGCAAATCATCATATTAGAATGATTTCTGAAGGATCATGTGACACTGAAGACTGGAGTAATGATGCTGAAAATTCAGCTTTGATCACAGGAATAAATTACAGCTTACTATATATTCACATAGAAAACAGATATTTTAAATTGTAATAATATTTCACTGTTTTTAATGTAATTTTGAACAAATAAATGCAGCCTTGATGAGCAGAAGAGACTTTCAAAAATATTTTAAAAATCTTACTGAACCCAAACTTTTAAACAGTAATAACCAAAATGTGAACAATTCTTACAGTATATACAGTTTGAGCATGTCTATTCGCAAAAATGTTCTGATATTTATGATAAAGTACCTTATTGATGATATGTTTGGACTGGAGTAGCACACTAGCATACTACTCATACTACTCTATTCCTGCAGTATACAGTATGTATGTACAGATAGACAGATAATTTATATAATGTGTACACCACAGTATACAAATACAACAGAGTAAACAACACATAAGAAAGGACAGAGAACATGTTTCCAACTAGAGCAAATGAACAGATCATTCGAATTTCACTGGGATTCAGATCATGATTGACAAACATCACAGATTAACCTCAAACTGACAATCAAAATCAATATCCATCACTTAAAACATTTTTAATGTGTTGCTAAGTTCACATGATGATAGGTTCAACCGACAATAACATCTGACCTCCATGTGATATTAAAGTTGAGCACAACTGTAGATTGAACTGGTAATTAAAATCACACCAGAATCGAAGCAGAATTCAGACGGACACAGTGTGCTCGTTATATAACGTACAGATAAACGAACATCAATGATCCTGACTGCAAGTTGAACACTTCTATAAGTGCTAGCCCAATAAAACACGACAAAACAAGCTTTTAACATTAACAATTGCTGCTAGTTTCTGTTTGTACAATGAAAATGAAACCAGATTTATTCAAAAATACATAACCATAACCCAAAAACATTTGTATAAGCAATATATAAATGACAACTTTATTGGTTTTCCAAAGCATTTCAGAATTAAATGAGAGCATTGTTCAATGAACCCAGATCACCTTAAAGCTTCAGTTTAATTCAACTGTTCTGTCTGTATTGAAATAAATATATAAAGGCTTTAAAACACATCAACGATTCAAACACACACATATCAAAACTGACTTTACCTGACATGCTTGTGTTTCCTCAAAGTACACCTGAGCCTGTGAAACACGTGTTTAATTTTCACTAAATGAACCAACTTCATCCTGAAATTATTCCTTTGCCGATTTAGAAACGATGTGTTTTCCCGACACTGCCGTCTCTCTCTGTCTGTCTGACACACTCACAACAGCAGATGAATCAAACCAAACCCTTTCAAAGTAATCAATAAGCATTCATCCGCACACAACCACGGGTTCACAAGGTTTCTGATCTTTCTGAAAGTCAACAGCACAGACAGAACATCACTAATATTTTATGATATCAGCTGATTTTAAGATTATATGCATTTAACAGCAGTGTCTTAAATCTGTCAATGCACAATAAGCATGTTTTCAAATACTTTTGGTGAAATTTGAGTAAAATTGTCCATGCTAGCATGATGTAATGCTTTTTAACGTAGTCATACACAATCAAATAACACCCTTAATTAAGGTAATACACATAATAAACAAAATAAACTGCTGCTGAGTATGCAATACTGTGCTAAATCCATTATAAAACATAAATATGACCATGTGCCAGAAAAAAAGACAAAGGGGTTTGTGTGTATATATATATGTATATAGAGAGAGAGAGAGAGAGAGAGATTCTGTCTGGGCCTACAAATAATTACTGTATGGATCAAAGATGCACAGTGGGGCTATCCAATGTTGAACTGACCAATGGCTGATTAGGAAACATGTTTCAAAACAATCATTAATGTTGGAAATTGCAATAGTGTTTAGTGGCACTGAAATGACACACGTTAGCCTTTAATAGTTCAAAATGAAACCTCATTTTCATGTCTGTCAGCATCAACAGTGGATATTATTCATTTATTTGGATTAAAAATCATCTGACTGTACATTTTGAGCTGCAAAAATGCCTTACACGTTTATAGTGTACATGTATATATTGTGTATAGCATGTTTGTATATAATATACATGAATAGGTGTAGCTTTATGTTTGTGTATGATATAAATGTGTATAGTGTTTATATATGGATTCTGTTATCTTCAATATGTGTTCATTGTGCATATGAATACTGTGAATGATGTTTGTGTAGATATATCGTGTGTATATTGACCTCTGGCCCGTTCATCAGTGTGTTTATCATCATTATTATATGACAGCGCGTCTCTATCGGTGTCCGGTTGTGTGACAGATTGAATGTCGGTGTGTGTTTTACTCACCGGAGCCGGTCTTTATTGTCTCATGTTCGTTATGTCGTTAATTTTATGAAAATATCGCAGCGACGCGCGTTAATTCCGCTGCAGCTCCCTGATCAGCTGACGGACGCACGCTCGTGCGTGATTGCGTCACGTGGCGACGTCACAGCCACGGCCTCCACTGCCCCCCAGTGTCGTGCTACAGGAAGAGAAACGACTGTCTCTAGATAAATAACACTTTTCACACATATTTATAATACTGTAAACATTCAAATATACTTAAATCAGAATACACGTCTAGTTGATACATTTTATAGAATTAGCTAGATATTCATCGCTACATATTTTCATTAATATTTTTGCAGAATTGGAAATACATTCAGTTTTATACAGAGAACACTGTTGTATGTGTGAAACAAGTTAAATCTGAAACAGTTTTGTAATACAGTTCACGTAATAATTTATAAGATGAAGGAAAAAATGCTAAATAGATCAAATTATGACGGAATCACATTCATACTAATAATTTGTAATTAAAGTTTTACATTAATCATTTAAAACATTTAGCAGGCCTGCAAATGCAAACATCAAAAAATCCAAACTTTTGATTCCAAGCTTTTGTAGTTTTTTAGCTTTAGCGAGAGTAATTTTGACTGTTGAGTCACAAAGATCCCGCAGGAGGCGCAAGTACATCATTAAACCCCATTAAACCTCTGACAGGGTGAAATTTCAACGTTGCTTCAACATTAACTGTGTAAAATTGGTTGAACATTACATTGCAATGCTGTTTCTACATAAAATAGCCTACTATAGAACCTCACTCACCATTTGCGAACAAATTCGCGCCAAATCGAATTCAAATCTGTGAACTGTCACTCTGTCGAACCGACAATCGTAACGGATATATTCACCTCAGAGAACCAAACTATCGTAAGTCTAAATATACGGCACGACTTTTGCATATTTATATTTTTTTTAAACTTAAGTGTTTACTGCCATGTGATCTAGCGCGAGAGGGACATCTTTATAAGTTTTGTTCTATTGTGTTTAGAAAAAAGGTCATAAACCTACGGCTCTCGAGTCTCGAGCAACACAAGGTGAGTAAAAAAAATGACTGAATTTTAATTTTTTGAGTGAACTTATACTGAACCCTATGGAGGTCTGCTATTTCTGCCATATACGAAAAACTTATTCTTTGGTAAATCGTAATTATGGCATAATTATAACAACAAAAGTCGAAATTATGACTTTAAGTCAAGCTATAAGTATACAGTATAAGTTGTGCTGTAAGTCATTATGGCATATAAAGTAATCATTTCTACTTTTTTTTTTATCTCATTTGGCTATTTGATCTCAATAGATTTAGTAGGCATAAAAAGTCCTTAATGTCATAGTTATGGCTTAGTATGCCATAATTTCGACTTTTTAATGTGATAATCATGACTTAGTATGTCATAATTAAGATTTACCAATGCATGATTTTCCATTTTTTAAAAATGGGCTTTCATAGAATTTAAGAACTGACCCATGAAGAAACATTCAATATACTTCATTCACATTTTTAATGTCCATTTACAGAATCACATGTAGTAACTTTATAGAAATGTATTTACTACATTGATGACTGGTAGTCACAAACGTAAGTAAATTCTCCAGTATGTTCAAGATCTTTTAATATTGGATGATGCTGCTGTTCTCAGTGCCGTCCATTAAATGTGAAGGGGGAAAAAAAAATCATAATTACCATAAAAAAAATCTGCTCAATTCATTCTGCCCAAAACTAGTAAAGCACTACTGAAGATATGGTTTACTGATGATGTATTAAAAAATTCCAGTTTCTGAAACAACCAATCAGTTCAATCACAGCAGAACATGCGCACGTCATTGAGGGCCGTGTCGTCTCCGACTCCCTGCGGCTGCTCTACCATCGTCTCAATGCCACAGATTCCTTTTCCTCCACACGTCTCACTCCAGTCGCCCCACTCGCCCCATGACATCCCAGATCCCTGCAGTTGTTCTGCATTTCCACTGCAGTTAAACCTGGTGAAAATTCAGCAAGAATACAGTGTCAGTCCTGTTTGGAGAGCTACTGTTCTGTTTGATATTTTTGGTTAGTTTTTAGAGTGACAATCAGAACTGTCCTATGAGACGACTATCCAGTCCACTCTTAAAAATAAAGGTTCTTTATTGACCAAAACTTTCTTTGGAGAACCCAAAATGTTTCTTCTATTGCATCGCTACAGAAACCCCCTTCTGGAACCTTCATTTTTAAGAGTTTAATTTAATTAACCTAGTTTGATCAGGTCACTTGATACAGTATCTGTGTCAGATGAGCCTCATGCTGTGACATGTTTATGCAGCTTGTTATGGAATGCTATTATGACTACAAAATAAGTATTAAATTAAATAAAATCATCACCTGATATTGTTTGCAGCTGTGTCGTCCCAGGTCCCTTGGTAGGGTTCCACTCTCAGCTGAAAAGATGTCAGGAATCCTTTCGAGCACCATTTTATATCTGTCCATTTACCCCAACTGTGAAATGAATGTGATAAGGAACATTAGTGGTTTAACCAGTTACCTGTTAGATTGAAGAACACGTCACAATATTCCTCATTTAAATAATTCATACGTAGAATAAAGGGGCGGGGCCTGGTTGAGTTAGTTAGTAGTGTGTTGAAACTGGCGGTTATGGTAAGGGGCGGGACATTTCCCAAACACCAATCACAACACACTGCTCCAGCTGACCAATCAGAGCACATTGTGCTTTTCAGAAGGAGGGGCTTCATAGAGACAGGAACTAAACAGAGAGTTACTGACAGACTGGGAAGAGAGGAGCTGCAACAATGGAGAATATGAGGAATAATTCAAGCATGAAAACCTGTTCTAGTAGAAAAACAACATCAAGACTTTGAACAAGGGCATAATGTGGCTTTTGGAAACTTGAATGTGGTAGCAAAAACCTTTGATGATACGGTACTGTTTGGAAACCTATGTTTTGTAGGCCAAAAACCACTGGGGTTTTTTTAATTATTATTTTTTTAAATGCCTGAAATAAGGTCTGTGTTGAGCACAAGCTGAAGATTTTTTCATGTTTTATTCTGAAGAGCTCATGCTTTGAAAGCTAGCTTGCTATTGCTAGCCTCTCCGAAATTGCCTACCCTACCTTTAAGTTGGAAGCTTAATGGTGGTGACATTGAAGTCATGTGACTTTTACATGACATTTAGCTTTTTACTTCTGCTGATTGTGTTTACGCTTTAAAATTCATAAAAGTTGTGTTAAATTGTGAAGATTATCTTGATGAACAAAACATAAGAATCATAATCTATTGGGTAGTGTCGGATTTGAAGCGCTCTACATAGGCAGCAACATGGGCAGCAATGCTCTCTACATATGCAGCTATGGTCACTATAGGTTTTTCATACAGCTTTTCTATATTACATCCAGTTTAAATGCTTCACCTTCCTACGTCGGATTGAACTGTGGCGTAGTCCTCGTACGGGCCCGATGAGCTTTTGGACGGGTTGATGCAGTGAAGACGAATTCCATTGAGCGCTGTGTTATCACCAACCAGCAGAGATTCCCACATACCTGCCACCTTCAGAAAAACATCAGTTTAGAGCAGTATATATATATATATATATATATATATATATAAAAACCGATATACTTTCAGTAAATATTTAGTTAGTTGCCAAGGAAACATTTATTGAAGTACTAAAATAACACTGGTTTAGAGCTGGGCAATAGGATATTTTACAAATGGCATCGTTATAAATAATTTGCTACACTAGTTTCAATTTATGGTGTTTGTTTATAATTAAATGCCATGCCAAATGTCATTGAAATGTTAAAATGTGGCAAAATATAAATAGAAGAAAGAAAACTACAGAGCCCCGGACATGACACTGTGAAAAAAATATGTATCCACCTTTTTCCTAATCTCTTGTTTTTCTCCCCAAATCACACTTTTAAATGTCCTTTTAATATTCAGTGGTTGAAGGGTGAGTAGAATAATGTCATCTCACTGAACCCAGTTTTTGAAAATGCTTGTTGCGTTCATAGAATGAACCTTTCGCTGATTGTTTACAGTTTAATTGAAGCTACTCCCATAATTCATGCAAAGTGTCAATGAGTGAGGAAAAAGGTGGATATCGTGGCCATAAATTAGCAATTCATTCTCCGCGACTTACTAATACGTCAGAATGATTTACTAATTTGTTCCCTTGTTTTAAGTAAATCGTGCGTACGTATAAGTATAATTATTAGATTCACTGGAGAAGCAAAATGACTAAGACAAGAAGTCTTGTTTTATGAACAATGTATTAAAATTAGGTTTTGCTTAATAGCAAGAACTAAAATATGCCAGTGTGGTAAGAAAGTTTATCCTTTGAATTAAGATTATTTTTCTGACCCCAATGTCAGATATTTTTTCGTTTTAAGCCTAAACTCACTTAATTTTGATATATTTTTTGACGAAGACAAAAATACTTTTTTTGCAGCGTAATATCTTTAGAAAAGCCGAAGGCAACTTCAGCATTTAGTATTGGTTAACATTAACATTAAACAGTAGTCCGCATGACCTAGACTATAACCACAATAATCGTTCAGGAACATGAATTAAGAAAGTAAATAGCCCAAAGTTTTAACCATTAAATCTCACTTTATATAGTGGTAATTGTTACTCACCTTAAGACTAAACCCTGTCGCATACATTCCAGTCGGACATATTTCTTTCTGCCCCCACGAGCCCCATCTCATCCCGTTATGGACCCTCAGCACTGATCTGACGGGTCTGCTGACGGAGCGCTCGAAGCGTCCTGCTGCGCTTACATACGGCCCCAAAACGGCCAGCAGTGAAATCAACGTCGAAGCAAGAATTCTGAACATGGTTTGAGTGCCTTCCTGATGTTTTCTGCTGGAGCCCAGAGCAGATATGCGTGCGTGTGTGTGTGTGTGTGTGTGTGTGTGTCTGTGTGTGTGTGTGTGTCTGTGTGTGTGTATAATTCCTCTGTGAAGCTCAATGTGGGACATTGACTTGATCCAAGTCCAACCTGCAAAACAAATAGAACATTCCTAAACGTTATCAATGTAAATACAGTCAGAATATAAACTGATCAGTGGTTCAAGACATCAGATTTGATCAGTGCTATGATACTCTGGTTCCTGACAGTAATCAAACAATGATGCAAAACTAAAATAATTGCGGCGCAGGAATATTGATGTCACAAGTGAGGCTCCTGCACTTCCTCCCCCGCACCACCGGAGGGAGCCTTCACCGGAATATTGAACTTACCTTCATTCAGACTACATTTCCCATAGGCCCTCATTCCTGGGACTGATTGCGCACACACCTGCACCACATCACACACACACACAGCGAAGTCTTGATTTGCCCCAGTGATCAATTCTGAGCGTTTTCTGTGGGTTGTTATACTGTTGCTGTCTGGACTGTTTACCTCTTGTGATTCTCTGCTGCCTTCCCTGATCTCTGCCTGTATCCTGATTCCGTCTGTCTGCCACCTGCCTCGACCATTGCCTGTCCCCGTTTACGTCTCTGCCTTTGCCCTTACCTGTGTGTATACTTTTCTTAATAAAGCTGCAAATGGATCCACATTCTGTTGACCCATCATTACAACTGAACTCAAATATTACAGTCAGTGACCTGCATGTAAACACACAATCAGGTCAAATGCTGCTCAGACAATAAATATCTATAAAAGTTTAATTCCTTTAAAATTTCTTTTCTTGGCCCTTTGAAAAAAAATTGATTAGGGCTGTCACAATTCCTCGATTAAATTTGAGTATATTCGATTTTAAAAGTGTTGAGTAACCGGTAAAATACTGGAAGTGGTGCATAGCTATTCCATGGACGAGAATCCATGAACCCCATTATTATTCCGTTTTCTAATGCTGCATGATGCATTAAAACCCTTCAAAAAACTATTCTATAGCATAGGGCTATTGTGAATTTACAAAGGCTGCAATTCAAATAAATATAGGCCCTGCAGGTTTAAATATATATATATATGCACTTTAAAGGGGGGTCTATAATGTACTATAAGTCTCTGGTGTCCCCAGAATGTGTCTGTGAAGTTTCAGCTCAAAATACCCCACAGATCATTTATTATAGCTTGTCAAATTTGCCCCTATTTGGGTGTGAGAAAAAACACGCCATTTTGTGTGTGTCCCTTTAAATGCAAATGAGATGCTTTCCAGAAGAGGGTGGAGCTTTAACAGCTCAACAACAACAAAGCTGGAGAATCTCACACAGCCAAAATGAGGATTGTCAGTAACGGTGTTCAGCCTTACATTGTTCAAACCAGAGTTGACACTGATGGAGAGACTCAGGAAGAAGTTACAACTTTTAGACATTTCTGAATGGTTAGTGGATAAATTTATGTAGTTGCTGTGGAGTTGATTCAACTCATCCACTAGCATCAGCCGTCATGTTCATCTTTTGTGTTGAATTGACCCTCGTTTGTGAAGCAGTCCGGCATAAAATGACGGCATGACAACAACACTCTACTACAACAACTCTTCCTCTTCTCTAAAGCAGCCCAACATGGCCTCGCCCCCTTTGTTGTGTGTTCTCAGGGGCGGGGTTAGTGATGTCACCAACCCGGGAAGAAGCTCGTTGTAGTCCCTACCAGCCATTTGTTGTAGTCCTTAAACAGAATTCTTTAAAAGAAAATATCTCTTTGCATTGAACTTTGAGTGTCGTAACTTTGCAGATGTTGTTTATGCTCAAACAGCAACATTACAAACTAACTGAAGTTAAAAAAGTGAAATCATAATCAACCACCCCTTTAATTATTTACGTGTGTAGGTTACGTGCGTCTTTCAAACTCCATCTCTGCATATGCTTTCAAGATCAAAGACTGCAATTGGAGAGAGATCGGCATCAGCACTTGTAAAATAATTTGGTGTCACTACTTTTAATGAAGACGACTGTGTGTAGAGCTTCAGGATGTGACGCTTTCATTTGCGACAGTCTGCACGTCGACTTGCTGAAGAGATGCTACCCCTCCTGGCACGCGTGCCATAGGTTGCCTAACCCTGGTCTAAAGTGTGTTTATGTGACTTGCACAATCATTTCATTTTGCATGATTGTCTTGACCACTAATATGGATAAACACTGATGCTTTTGCTATAACTGAGAATGTTCAATTGCTACGAATTGCTAAGAACAATTGCTGAGTTGTGGTGCATGCTTAATATTTCTAAACTCTTTAAAATGACCAAATCAAGCATTTTATAGGCATTGTACCATGTAAAACACTTGCTAAGAAACTAATGGTTAAACATACAAATGTTTGTATTTCTGTGTTCACAGGTCACTGACATGTCATTGACAGTGTTCCTGGCTACTGATTGGCTGGCCTGGAATATCGATAAACCATATAAATGTTTTGTTTTGAATTATAATTGTTATTATATATGTATTTTAAGTCATTTTAAAGGCTTAGGTCTTTGCTTAGGTCTATTTTTATTTCCCCCAGAAAATATCAGATTAATCGTCAAAATAACTTTACTCAATTACCAAAATAATCGTTAGTGACAGCCCTATTTTTATTATTTAATGAGTTCACGGAAATCAATTAAATATTTATTGTAAAGTCTCTTCTTATGTTTTGATGCTCAGTTTGTTTTAGAGAAATGAAAGTTACTGGAAATAGGCCTGTTTTTCACAAAGCATTTATTCATTCTTTGATTAGTCAGATATGTCCAAATATATGTGGAGAAATGACATGGCGAACAAATGAATGAGAAGCAAATGTGCATTTAAATGTTAATGATTTCAATCAGGTTAGTGAGGAAAGGAAAAATCTAATATAAGAACATATTTCTGTCCTTCAAAGATGATGCTTATTTCTAGACACAGATGTCCTGCTCAACCGTATATCTGTGTCCTGTCATGATGAACATTTTTGTAAGATTTTAAAGTAAAGTAACTGGGTTGACAATTGTACAGTTTAATGTAGTATACCTGAAGCTCAAACAGTAGTGTGTGCATTTCATGGAGTTTTGATTCTGATAAGACGATTTCTTTGAATGCAATGCAAGTCACTTCTATAAAAGCATCTACAAAATGCACTAATGTAATGAAACACCTAATGTGTTGTGCTAAAGAACATGAAATGACAAGGTGCTTCTTTAATGCTGGGAATAGGTGCCAGATCAGGAGTCTCCATCTAAAACAGGAAAATTAAAACATCACTAATCTACAAGAAAGAATAATAATTTCAACTCAAAATGTATTTTTTGGTAAGTAGCTGTGTAATAAGTGGAATGATGTGCACATTATCCCAATTAAAAAACTGTTGTACGACACAGTTCATGTTAGCTTATCATAGTATGATGATCAATTATTTTGATCTTCTCGCTGTTCTTGTGGTCATCCTCTTACACCTAAAAGAAAAACCAAACTCAGCTCAGCAGCACTTCCAACGAACAAACAAACAGTGTTATACGTGAATCTGCGATCACATCACCTTAATCACAGCAGTACATTTGCACGTCATTGAGAGCGGTGTCATCTCCCATTCCCTGTGGCTCTTCTACCCGTGTCTTGATACCGCAGATTCCTCTTCCCTCACACATTCGACTCCAGTCTCCGAAGTTGCCCCAGGATGTACCGTCACCCCCCAGAACAGAACCTTCACTGCATTTGAATCTGGAGAAAATTCAGATAGGACAATATTATAATTAGGGCTGTCACTAATGATTATTTTAGTAATCAAGTAATTGGACGATTATTAATCGAGTAATGTGATTTTTTTGTGTGTGTGGTAATAAAATAGACCTAAGCAAACAATACTCTTTAAAATGACATAATACATATATATTAACAATGAGGCAATAATATTTGGTTCAAATAAAGTATCAAAAGCTGAACGATATTTAATTCAAATTTCAAAAGTCTTTGCACTTGGAGACCCCGTCCCCTTTTTAGAGGTTCTGCCCACTTTTGGAGTGCAGGCTGCACTATTCCCTGTCAGCTGTGCCACGGCCATTTCCCCTGTGCACTTCAGCACTACAAAGGAGCTAAATTTTCCTAAAAAAGCAAACATTGGTGTGACACTGGGTCTTTTTAAAGATGACAAAACAAAATTTCACCCAAATTATCAATAAAAGAGCAGTTTCCTCTACCTCTGGGTCCCAAGAGCGTGCGGATGGCAGTGTGTGACGCCATGCCTGGCCATCTTCTATCGCCAAAAGGAGCAGTGTGCCTTCTCACGCACCCCCTGCCCAACCGTGGAACCAGGTAAGTGTTGCACCGGACACACTCAGACCCCACTTCGGGATGCTATGCTTTCCAAGTCGGGTCCCTGTGCCCCACTTCGCTGCCCTACTGCTGGTACATCTGTGGTCTCTCTGGTCACGCTTGTACTGTCTCTGGAGGCCTGGCTAGACTCAGACTCGGCTATTCAATTCAGTTCAGTTCAATTCAGGGGCATTCAGTTCACGGGCATTCAGTTCACCTCTGTGCTGACCAAGGATGCTCCTGTCTTACAGGCAGAAATCGCAGTCCTACTGGCGAAGGACACGATAGAGCCGGTCCCTCCAGCCGATATGAAGTCGGGGTTTACAGCCCCTACTTCATTGTACCCAAGAAAGGCGGTGGGTTACGGCCAATCTTGGACCTGCGACTTTTGAATCGGGCCCTTCACAAGCTCCCCTTGAAAATGCAAATGCAGAAACGCATTTTCGAATGCATCCGTCCCTGAGATTGGTTTGCAGTGATCAACCTGAAGGACGCGTACATTCATGTCGCGATTATCCCTCAATTATCCCTGCGCTTTGCGTTCGAGGCGGGCATATCAGTACAAAGTCCTCCCCTTTGGGCTGTCTCTGTTGCCTCACGTTTTCACAAAGGTTGTGACACCCAGGGTGATCACCCTGACCTGTCACCAAACCTTCAGCCCGTGGTTGGGGGCTAGAAGATGGGCCAGGGCCATGGAGCAGAAACAGATGCAGGAGCAAAATCAGAGCCAAAATTTAGCGAGATCGTAAATTCGAAGACAGCCAAGGTGCCCGCACGTAGTGAACGCAGTGCAGGCTTCTGTGTTTATGTCCAAACTGAGTCGCCGTTCTGACGTAGAACCTGGAAGTGGTGAACGTAAACTGCGTAGGAGAATGACAGGGGAGAGATGAATTTGTTGAATATAGTCGTATTTGTGTTTTGTTTTTGTGCACAAAACATATTCTCGTCACTTCATAACATTAAGGTTGAACAACTGTAGTCATGTTGACTATTTTAACGATGTCTTTACTACTTTTCTGGACCTTGAATGATGGTAATTACATTGCTTTCTATGGGGGATAAAAAAACCTCTTGGATTTCATCAAAAATATTGTAATTTGTGTTCTGAAGATGAACGAAGGTCTTACGGGTTTCAAACAGCTTTATGTCGCTAGTGTGCCACGCCCTTCTGCTCCGCTGCTTTGCACTTGCATAGAAATAATGATTACGAGAAAGTTTCTCATTATTACGAGAAAATAAGTCATTATTATGAGAAACTAAGTCATTATTCCAAGAAAATAACTCATTTTTGGGTAAAAGTTTCTCATTATTATGAAAACTAAGTCATCATTATGAGTCATTATTATTATATATTATATATATATATGTTTTGACTTTGATCAGGTCATTGGCCTGTTTGGGTTGAAAGAAAGGGGAGATGTAAGTACCCAGGTTGTTCAGGCATTGTAAAAGTGCAGCGCTCAAAATGTGCTAGAATTGCAATTTTAAGCAGGAAAAACATCACAAGTAATTTTTTCCTCTTTGATATTATATTGTGTACCATAGAGGGTTAAACAGCAAAAAAACAATACAACTTATAGCACCACATACTCACCTGATGTTGTTTGCGGCTGTATCATCATCAATTCCTTGGGAAGATTCGACTCTCAGCTGGAAAGTTGTCAAGAATCCAGCAGGACACCACTTGATATCTGTCCACTCACCCCAGCTATGGAAAAACACAGTTTTATTGATCAAATCTATTATTTTAAGAAAATCATTTGTCTAGCTTATAAAGAAGCTGCTCCTAACCCTTAAGGGATTAGTTCACTTCAGAACTAAAATTTCCTGATAATTTACTCACCGTCATGCCATGTCGCTTCGCTTTGTAGACACTTGCTCTGTACTTCTGCCTACGTTATGTGTGACCTTTCCAACATAATTGTGTAATTCGTGGCGCATTGCAGAGCAGTGCAAGATGAGCATTTGTGGTTAAAACGTATATAAATTTTATTTTATTTAGAAAATGACCGAACGTTTCACTAGATAAGACCTTATTCCTCGTCTGGGATCATGAAGAGCTCTTTGAAGCTGCACTGAAACTGACATTTGGACCTTCAACCCGTTGAACCCCAGTGAAGTCCACTATATGGAGAAAAATCCTGGAATGTTTTCCTCAAAAACCCTAATTTCTTTTCGACTGAAGAAAGAAAGACATAAACATCTTGGATGACATGGGGGTGAGTGAATTATCAGGACATTTTAATTCTGAAGTGAACTAATCCTTTAATGTGAGAATTCCTAATAACCCCAAACTGGCTATAATTAGTTTTACTACCCCTTACCTTCCTACATGTGACTGAACGGTGGTGTAGCTACGATGTGGGCGCAATGAGCTTGATATATGGACACAATGAAGACGTATCCCATTGAGTGCTGTGTTATCATCCCAAATACCATCCAAATATGGTTCCACCTTAAAAAAAATTACAAAAAGCAAAATGACAGTGTTCTATTTGAAGGAAAGCCACAAGCAACCTCTTAAAGTTAACTCTAGACCAACTCATAGTTACGTTCATCTTCATGTTCTTTAGTATTAAGCAGGTGCTTTAAAAGAATCTTAAGCAGGTGCAGGTCCTTGATATTAAATGACTAATGGCAACTCCACTGTTTATCGTTTGTTGGGTTTGAACCTTCAACACTCAGTCACCAATTCACATGTTTAACCACTAAGAAACCCCCATATTACTGCAACTTACCTTCAGACTAAACCCTGCAGCATACATTCCAGATGAACACATGTCCTTAAACCCCCACGACCCCCACTCCATTCCATTCGGCACAGTCAGCAATGAATTGTAATTTCGTTTGATGCTCCTCTCAGAACGTCTTTCTATGGACTGAACGCTCACATGCAGCCCAAAAATGGCTAGCAGTGAAAACGCAATGAAAAAGAAGTGATGCATTTCTGCAGCACTGGCTTGATGAATACTGATGGAATTAATTCTGTTTGGTTTGTACAAATACTGACCCCAGGTTTCTGAGCTGTCTGTCACTGAGCTGTTATTGAGCCAATCAAAACATTTACATGGTTTATCAATATTCCAGGCCAGCCAATCAGCAGCCAGGAACACTGAGTCCACGTCAATGACCTTTAAATGAACACAGAAATAAAAACATTTGTATGTTTAACCATTAGTGTCATTGGAAAGTGTTTTACATAGTAAACACTCCTATAAAAACATTCCTAGTAAACATTCCTATAAAATGGTTGTTTTGGTCATTTTAAAGAGTTGAGAAATATTAAGTATGTACCACAACACAGAGAATATTAGGCCAACGTTAAAATGCCACTAACATCTTTCCTGTACATATCAATATTTGCAAAGTAACAATTGTTGAAGGAAAAGATCAGCTAAAAATTATCATGTCATCATTCACTCAGCCTCATTTCATTTCAAAGCCAGTCAATATTCCATTCCAATATAGTTTCTCCCAAGGTGCACAAGAAGAATTTAAATGTCATGAATAGGATTTTCACACAACTTGACTTCTGAAGTCATATGATAATTTGCATGAAAAAATAAGTCAGAACATTCTCAGGTAGCAAAAGCATTATTGTTTATCCAGAAATTTTCTGTAGTCGGAAATTTACTGTGAAATCAGTGCATGCTGGGTAATTTTCTTACTGTGAATCAATAGCAGAATGATGCTGACATCACAGTAACTTAGTGCTTTTGTTTTACTATGAATTTAAGTTGTTTGAAATCAATTACAAGTTGTTTTTAACCATGATGCCACTGTTTTTCACCACTAATTGTTTTGAAGTAATTGTTTTGATATATATATATATATTATTTTTCACCACTAATTGTTTTGAAGTAATTGTTTTGAGATATATATATATTTTCTGAGATACTGAATTTAGGATTTTCCTTAGTTGTCAGTTATAATCATCAAAATTAAAAGAAATATATGACCAGCACCTGTATATATATATATATATATATATACACACACAGTGGTGGTCAGAATTATTGGCATCCTTGGTAAATATGATCAAAGATGACTATAAAAATAAATCTGCGTTGTTTATCCTTTTGATCTTTAATTCATAAAATTAGCAAAAATCTAACCTTTCATTGAAGGAAAAGAATTGAAAGTGAGGGGAAAATCACATTATGAAATAAATGTTTTTCTCCAAAACACGTTAGCCACAATTATTGGCACCCCTAGAATATAAAATATCTCTGAAGTATATTCCCATTCATATTTAATTTTTTTTTATATATATATATAGCACACTAGGGTGATCACGAACATGAAATTGTCCAGCCATGACTTCCTGTTCCACAGGAGTATAAACATGAGGAAACACAAAGGCCAAATTCCCTTAATCATTCATCACAAAGAGTAAAACCAAAGAATATAGTTGTGATGTGCAGCAAAAGATTGCTGAGCTTCACAAAATAGAAAGTGGCTGTAAGAAAATAGCTAAAGCATTGAAAATCCCCATTTCCACCATCAGGGCAATAATTAAGAAGTTCCAATCAACCAAAGATGTTACAAATCTGCCTGGAAAAGGATGTGTGTCTATAGCATCCTAATGTGCAGTGAGGAGGAAAGTTTGAGTGGACAAAGACTCTCCAAGGATCACAGCTGGAGAATTGCAGAGATTAGTTGAGTCTTGAGTCTCAGAAAGCCTAAAAAAATGATCAAACAGCACCTACATCCCCACAAGTTGTTCGGTAGGGTTTCAAGAAAAATCCTCTGCTTTCATCCAGAAACAATCTCCAGCATATTCAGTTGTCAGACACGACTGGAACTTCAAAAGGGACCGGCTTCTATGGTCAGATGAAATTAAAAAAGAGCTTTTTGGAAGCAAACCCACCAGATGGGTTTGGTGCACACATGGATAGAAAGTACCCCATGCCCACGGTTAAATATACTGCTGGATCTTTAATGTTGTGGGCCTATTTTTCTGCTGGAGGTCCTGGACATCTTGTTCAGATACATGGTATTATGGATTCTATCAAATACCAACAGATAAAAAAATCAAAACCTGACCGCTTCTGCTAGAAATCCAATAATGGGCCATGGTTGGATCTTCCATCAGGACAATGATCCAAAACAAACATCAAAACCAACACAAAAATGTGTCTCTGAGCACAAAATAAAGCTTCTGCCATGACCATCCCAGTCCCCTGACCTGAACCCTAAAGAAAATGAGTGGAGTGAACTGAAGAGAAGAAGCACCAACATGGAGCTGGAATCTGAAGGATCTGGAGAGATTCTGCATGAAGGAATGATCTCTGATCTTTTGTCAGGTGTTCTCCAAACTCATCAGGCATTATAGGAGAAGACTCAGAGCTGTTATCTTGGGAAAAGGAGGTTGCAAAAAGTATTGAATAAAAGGGTGCCAATAATTGAGGCCAACGTGTTCTGGAGAAAAAAATTATTTCATAATGTGATTTTCCCCTCACTTTCAATTCTTTTCCTTCAATAAAAGGTTATATTTTTGCTAATTTTATGAATTAAAGATCAAAAGGATAAACAATGTAGATTTATTTTTATAGTCATCTTTGATCATATTTACCAAGGGTGCCAATAATTCTGACCACCACTGTATATACATACATACATATATGCGCTTTAATAATTTACACGCGTGTATGTTACGTGCGTCTCTCAAACTACATCTCTGCATATGCTGTGAGTTTGCTTATAAAGTTCATCTGGGAAGACAATGTGCTCCATTTCATCAGATTTGTAAGGTGAATCATTTAAACCTACACCAACACAGGAGAATACATCAGTATGGTTGTAAGTGGCCACTAGAGACTGCTATAGGTAATTCATTCACGGTCATATAGATCATTCATGTGACTGGGTTTGAGGCTTTGAGCCCAGGCCAGGAACCTGTATATCTGATCAACAGCCTCACTCATCAGATTTCTCTCATCTCGTCTCATCTATGTAAGTTAACACAGTTTGTGTAATCCTGGTGCTGTTCTCTCTGCTCTCTGTAACTTTAAGTAGATATGATTCCTCATTTTGTTAAGTTGCTTTGTCTTATGTTCACACTTTGTGTGCTGCTTAGCCCAGAGATCATAAAACTAGCAACTAACCCAGGAAGCAGCAAACTAAATTTTGCACCCTTGGTGAGCGGAGCGAGGTGTGTGTTTTTAGTTAATGTTGTTAATGTGTAGAAAATGTTTAAGGATGTAAAAGTCTACATTGACTGTTACTGGAAAATGTTTTAAGTTTCACATGTGAATTGTTTTATGTGTAATGCCAAAGGCTTATTAACCAGCTATTTGTGTGTTTACTTTTAGTTTTCACGGTGTTTATGCTGGTTCTAGAAGAATAAAAACAATTGCACCCGTTAGAGACTCTCTGCCTCGTATTAAAGAAGCTAAGGGCTGCGAATTCTAAAAATGCGAATTGTTCATCACGATTTCAAAATAAAAGTTTAAACCCTTATGCTGAGTGAGCATGTTGTGATGTCCACATATTCTTGTTCAAGAAATTACAGTGGCTGTAGCATTTCTACCATAAAGAAGTGGCCAAATATTAAAGATTAAAAAACATTTGATCTGCTGTAAAGTGTGACAAAAGGCATTTGTTATAATACATTGAGATGCGTGATTATAGGTTGATGGCTTGTTTGGTGTAAAATGTAAAAATGTGGTTGGTTTTTAAAATAAATGAATATTTGTTATCTTGCTATGAATATATACATTATATATAAAAAATAAAAATATTTATATATTATATATAAAAATATATACTGGAACTATTTAGAGTTGTGTAAGGGGTGGGAAAAATAAGCTTTTGCTTCATCCCGCTCCTTTTTGGACATATGCAATTATTGATTATTACACTTAGATATAGTTTTTTCTTTCTGTATTTTGTAAATTGTAACATACTTATTGTATTTTTATATTTTATTGTGTTTAGTTTTTGTTCAAAAATAAAATAAATAAATAAAGAATACATAATGTATATAAGATGATTGTTTATTATGTATTTTAACAGTGATGTTCTATGTAACCATATGATTAGGCTACTTGTTTTTGATACTTTATTTGAACCAAATATTATTGCCTCATTGTTATTATGTATGCATTTTAAGTCATTATAAAGGCTTTGGTCTTTGCTTAGGTCTGTTTTTATTCCCTCCCCAAAAAAATATCCATTTACACGATTAATAGTCGAAATAACTTTCGATTCGAATACCAAAATAATCGTTAGTGACAGCCCTATTTTTGATAATGAGTTCACGGAAATAAATGAAATATTTATTGTAAAGTCTCTTCTTATGCTTTGATGCTCAACTCGTTTTAGAGAACAAAAAGTTACTGGAAATAGGCCTGTTTTTCACAAAGCATTTATTAATTCTTTGATTAGTCAGATATGTCCAAATATATGTGGAGAAATGACATGGCGAACAAATGAAAGGTGATTCTTTAATGCTGGGAATAGGTGCCAGATCAGGAGTCTGCATCTAAAGCAGGAAAATGAAAACATGAAAATAAAAATTTCAGTTCAAATCAAAATTTATTTTTTGGTAAGTTGCTGTGTAATAAGTGGGATCATACGTTATCCCTATTACAAAACTGTTGTACGACACAGTTCATGTTAGCTCATCATAGTATGATGATCAATTATTTTGATCTTCTCGCTGTTCTTGTGGTCATCCTCTTACACCTGAAAGAAAAATCAAACTCAGCTCAGCAGCACTTCCAACAAAGAAAGAAATAGTGTAATATGTGAAGCTGCTCTGCAGTTTGAGTGTTTTTTTTTTTGTTTCATTTGTTTTTTTGCGATCACATCACCTTATTCACAGCATTCCATTTCCACGTCATTGAGAGCGGTGTCATCTCCCCATCCCTGTGGCTCTTCTACCCGTGTGATGATACCGCAGATTCCTGTTCCCTCACAGGTTCGACTCCATTCACCCCAACTTCCCCGGGATGTACCGTCACCCTCCAGAAAAGAACCGTCACTGCATTGGAATCTGGAGAAAATTCAGATAGGACAATATTATAATTAGGGCTGTCACTAACAATTATTTTGGTAATCGAGTAATTGGTTAATTACTTTGACAATTAATCCAAACTGCAACCTTTTTTTGGCCGGGCAGTGTATATATGACAATTGTCTGAATTGTTTGAATTTTAAAAAAAAAAAAAATTCTACAACATTGCTATAACATCTACAACACTGTTCTGTGTAAAATTTCAATAGTAGGTCAATATGCAAATTCACTCTTTGCCAGTAGGTGGCACTTGTGGAAGAGCAGAATTATAGTGGTTACATGCAGGAATGGGCTTATATGGAGGTAATATAAAAAGAAAGTGCCTTCAAAACTTTCCTGTGAGTTTACAGATATGATACAAACACCATAAATTACATAAAAACATTCATAATTCATCGTCAGTAGATCAAACTATCATTTGGCATAATGTGGGGTATCGGTAGGGGTGAAACGGTTCTCGGTAAAAAATCGAACTGTACCGTTCTGCACACTCGGTTCGGCACGCACTTACACCATGGTTCATCTCTATCTGATGACGCATACGCATCTATAACATGGTTTGTAGAAAATAAATAAAACAGACAGACAGAGTTAGGCTAATGTATATTTCTGTTGATGGATACGCATTCTGGCTTCCCCTAAACTTTGTTCAATGCGAGTGCCGTATGCTTTTTATGACCAGTCATTTACGCCGACATCACCCGGGTGTTGATGAACAGCCTGAACAGCACACGTTGCTATCTGCGTTTAAACTAAACTAATTTAAGCCTTGCCATGACTGAATAGTAACTTAATAATTAATAATGATTGATCTTTATTTAATTTATACAGTGAAGATTACATGCAATGTTGTTTTACATTTTAATAGCTACTTTATAAAATTTCTGTACCTTAAAACTAGATGCATGACAAACCTGAAAAGCTTTATTTGTATCTTTGCTTTACTGAATTTATTTGTGCTGTTTGATAATTTTTCTTATTTTCTTTATTTTTATTTGACATACCGAACCGTACCGAAACCGTGAGCCTAAAACCGTGATACAAACCGAACCGTGAGTAATCTGAACCGTTGCACACCTAGGTATTGGTGAGTGCAAACTGCTCTAAAAGTGCAAGAATGCTTGAAAATGAATGTGGAATGTAACTGCACCTCAATAAATACTGGTTAAAAACTGAATCATCATTAATGTCATTTTATGAATTTTTGCGTGGCATACATTCTCTTCCACGGACAAGTCATCTCTGACACAAATGCGATCCATTCATACCATAAGTGAAACCTGTAGAGCTCCTTAAGTAACCTATATCTGATAAAACGGCAAATTGTCAGCAAACACCGCAAAATAACAGTCTCAAAAGTTATTAAAAATGCAACAGCGTGTTCATTTGTATTTTCTTTACAGAGTAAAAATGCAGATGGCTGTGCATTTATTTGTGCTATCACTTATATTTGATTATACTATGGGGCTGTTGAATGCCTGAATCTGATTGGTTGATGAACGTTTTAATGTGTGCAGTTATTTACAGGGAAAAGCACAGCTAAGTAGTTCTAGTAGTTCCATATCACTTCGCCAAATGATTTCAGTTATTTCAAAAGATTCTTAAAGCCTACAACCGCAAAAGAAACATAACCCACAAAGACACTGACCAAGCAAATAAATATAGTAAACTATAGGATGAGAACAACAAATTATTGTCATGGTTTTTGCCACAAAATACATTTTATTGTGTCCTGAAAGCGCATACTCTCTCACGCTCTCTTTTTTAAACGTACGTACACACGTACTAAGTACGGACACACACTCGCACAGAAACGTTTTGTCAGTGCTGCTCTGACGAATTAATCAGTAAAATAGTTTAGCATTTCTCACCAGCGAGGTAATAACTGTGCAGTTCTTGTGGTGGATAAACTTATAGTTTCGCTATTAGTAGAGACACTGCTGCCGTGAAAGACGCACAGACTCAGGTAGGCTAATTCACATATGCTGCTTATTCTCTCTCTCTCTCTCAACTGCGTTAATAACTGTATCAACGGTATTATTCTGTTATCAAGGCTCAAGCCTCCGTTACTAGTTCTGAAATGATGTTTTGGAATTAGCAACGGAGATGAGATGCGTAAGAAATTAGTCCCACACACAAGAGTGTTTTAAGGACAAAAACCTGACAAATGTCTTTAAATACAACATCGGAACAGTGTCTTGAGGTGTGGTAACCACAGTATAAGTAGAATAACTGACTCCAAGCCGTTGAATTCTTGGAAATTAATACACACCTGAGGTGCAACGCATTACCGCATTACCACCTCAGGTGTGCATTATTTTCTAAGAATTCCATGGCCCGTCGTCAATAATGTACTGTAAGCACAAACAAAACACGACTCCTCCATCGACTGCGCTTTAGTTAAATTGCGAGTGTTTTAAAATAACGGGTGTTTTGTCACTGTAATATTACTACTATGGTTTCCAAGCTGTCAATCATAGCAGTTTTTGAGAGTGAAGGTGATGATACACGGGGCAACTTTTTGAGCAATGTTGTCGGGCAATTTTGCCAAGCGATTATGCTTGGGCACTTTCCCTTTGAGAATAGGTAACAAATTTCAATCTAAAGTATCCAGATAGAAATTTGTTACCTATTCTCAATAGGAAAGTGCCCAAGCAACATCACTCAGCAAAATTGCCCGACAACATTGCTCAAAAAGTTGCCCCGTGTATCATCACCTTGAGTTGTGTTCCATACACACATGTAATGATAATTTAGGGGATTCACAATTTTGACTTCATATGTCATAATAATGAGAAACTGTCTCATAATGAGTTAATAGCCAATGTTATAATACAAAAATCTCGTAATAATGAGACAACTTTCTCATAATAATGATTTAACATCTCATAATAATGAGAAACTTTCTCGTAATAATGATTTACTTTCTAGTAATAAAGAATTAGTAATTTACAGCACTTAAGACAGCCATCTTTTGCACCTCGCTTTTAAATCGCTAATTAGAAAGCGAAAGTAAAATGCCACGGCCGCACGGGCATTCATAACGGTGCAGAGCATTTTCAATTAATGAAGTGAAAACTCTCCATGCAAGTAGACTATGAATGCCCGTGCAGATTTTACTTTCACTTTCAAATTAGCGCCAATTCGGGGGGCTTGAATGGTGTGTTATTATTCTTAAAGAAAAACACAACAACTAGAAAAACATAACTAATCCTTTGCAGGTTCCTTATTAGCACTGGGTTTTAATTCAATATTTTGCAAAAATTGTCGCAATCATCTTGTCAGTCAGCTCCTCACTCTGGTGATAAATGAAATCTGACTTACCACGCTTGCTGTGTTCTGGCTTTTACACAGTGTGCCACGCCCTTCTGCTCTGCTGCTTTGCACGTGTAGAAGTAATGATTACGAGAAAGTTTCAAATTTTGATGAGGAAATAAGTCATTAATATGAGAAACTAAGTCATTATTATGAGAAGGTTATGACTTGTAGAATCATATTTTTTGCCCGCTTTGATCAGGTCATTGGCCTGTTTGGGTTGAAAGAAAGGGGCGATACAAATACCCGGGTTGTTCAGGCATTGTAAAAGTGCAGTGCTCAAAATGTGCTCCCTGTCTTTGTTTTTCTGGAATTGCAATTATAAGCAGGAAAAACATCACAAGTAATGTTTTCCTCTTTGATTTCACATTGCGTACCATAGAGGGTTAACCAGCAAAAAAACAATACAAATTTAGCACCACCCACTTACCTGATGTTGTTTGCGGCTGTATCATCATCCATCCCTTGGGAACGTTCTACGTACAGCTGGAAAGCTTTTAAGAATCCAGAAGGACACCATCTGATATCTCCCCACCGACCCCAGCTGTGGAAAAACACAGTTTTATTGATCAAATCTATTATTTTTAAGAAAATCATTTGCCTAGCTTATCATCTGTGCCCATTACCTTCCTACATGTGACTGAACGGAGTAGTAGTGCTCATGTGGGCTCAATGTGCTTGATAGATTGTAGACACAGTGAAGACGAATCCCATTGAGTGCTGTGTTATCATCCCAAATACCATCCGAATATGGTTCCACCTTAAAAAATGACAAAAAAACAAAAATCTTCTATTTGAAAGAAAGCCACAAGCAACCTTTTAGAGTTAACTCTAGACCAACTTGTAACGTTCATCTTCATGTTCTGAATCTTAAGCAGGTGTAGTTCCCTGATATTAAATGACTAATGGCAACTCCACAGTTCATTCCCTCTGGGGTTTGAACCTTCAACACTCAGTCAGCAGTTCACATGTTTAACCACTAAGAAACCCCCATATTACTGCAACTTACCTTCAGACTAAACCCTGCGGCGTACATTCCAGATGGACACCTGTCCGTAAACCCCCAATTCCCCCAATCCATTCCATTAAACACAGTCAGTCTCCCAGGCAGGGTGCACCGTTCCATGGGTGTCGTGGGGTTTGAAGTGCACATCCACACAAATGATCAGGGATATCGATTGATGCTCCGCTCAGAACGTCTTATGGTGGACTGAACGCTCACATGCAGCCCAATAATGGCTAGCAGTGAAAACGCAATGGAAAAGAAGTGATGCATTACCACAGCACTGACCTGTTGGATTAAAAAACAAACTTATTAGTTCTGAAATTAGTTCTGATGGTTTCTACAGCAAAAACTGAGCCGTTATTGAGCCAATCAAAACAAAACATTTATATGGTTTATCAATATTCCAAGCCAGCCAATCAGCAGCCAGGGATACTGAGTACACGTCAATGACCTGTGAACACACAGAAATACAAACATCTGTATGTTTAACCATTAGATTCTTATCAAGTGTTTTACGTGGAAAATGCATATAAAAGGAGGGAGATTTAGAATCTGTCGATATTTTTGATATACTGTCTTGGTGACCTGGATATTGATATTTTGTTATTTCTTTTTCTTTAAACAGTATAGATGATTACTTTGTGGTAATGCACCTGTTTCACATATTCATAAACATGAATATGTATGTCAGGCCATAAATCCACAAAAACTTTGCATGAGCGTTCGCTTTGGTGTTGCCACCCCTCATAGTCCTCATGCCACCCTATAAATAATTTTCTAGATCTGGCCTTGCATAAACACGTTTTTCACATACACTGAGCAGATTTCCAGTAAAAGCATGTGCCCTTTGCTTGATAGTTTATATAATTTTTTCTTTTTAATCTTTGCTATGCAGTGTGTACTTTGATCATAACACTTTTGACCTTATTATTTATTATTCTCAGGTTAGGTAAAGTAGGTCGAGTCTGACCTAAATTAAAAGCATTTTAAAATGACTTCTCTGTGGTATGTTCTCGCTCAAAGCCTTAAAGGATTAGTTCACTTTCAAAGGAAAATTAGCCCAAGCTTTACTCACCCTCAAGCCATCCTAGGTGTATATGACTTTCTTGTTCCTGATGAATATAATCGAAGAAATATTAATAAATATCCTGACGCATCCGAGCTTTATAATGGAAGTGAACGGGATCAATGAGTATGAGCTGAAGAAAAAGCTTCCATTCCATCCATCATAAATTTGTGCTCCATGCGGCTCCGGGGGGTTAATAAAGGCCTTCTGAAGCGAAGCGATGCGTTTGTGTAAAAAAATATCCATATTTAAACAAGTTATGAAGTCAAGTATCGCTCTTCCGTCACACCGCGTTCTGTATTCAGTGTACGCAGAAAGTGTAAACCTCTTGCATTTCATAAAGCTTACGCTACGTCATGTGCCTTTCCCATTAAACATACTGAAAAAGTGTAATTGACGCGATGCCAGTTTACATTTTCACGGTCTGGCAGAAGCTTGATATTGGACATCATAACTTGTTTTAACATGGATATTTTTTTCCACAAACGCATCGCTTCGCTTCAGAAGGCCTTTATTAACCCCCGGGAACCATGTGGAGCTCAGATTTATGATGGATGGATGTGGATGGAAGCTTTTTCGTAAGCTCATACTCATTGATCCCTATCACTGCCATTATAAAGCTCGGATGCGTCAGGATATTTATTTAAAATGTATTCGATTATGTTCATCAGGAACAAGAAAGTCATATACACCAAGGATGGCTTGAGGGTGAGTAAAGCTTGGGCTAATTTTCATTTGAAAGTGAACTAATCCTTTAAAACACTAAATATCAAAGCCTCGGTAGGCAGTTTTTGTAATCAATTAAAATTCTTTTTTATAATAAACAAAAATGTAAAGGCAAATAAAACTTTATCAAAGTATAAAATACAATAATCCCGCTTTGAATTAGCTCTGGGCTTCTAGGCGTTGGGGGTTTAATGACGTATCAGTATCCAAAGAGGAAATCAACTCTTCAGGCTTTTATACTCCTGTTGTTTGCTGCCGAAGTTAGATTCTAATCTTCTTGATTGTTGTAAGTTCTGACTTTCCCAAAGATTCCAAGATCTTTCTCAAGGCCTCGCAGGTGCAAGCTGTCCGGCTCTTCATGTCCTTGAACAACCAAGATGGCTGATTTCCTTTTAAGGTTTTAACTTCTAGGTGTAGAACCACAGTTCTTTTTGTTCTTGAACACACACATAAACACACACACACACATCTCTGTACTGACAGTCCAGTTTCACTCCTCCTTCTTATAGGCACACACCCATACATAACTAACAATTACTGTACATCTCTGCCCATACAGCAATAAGGCATTTCTTAGAAACAAACATAAATAAATAACATTGTAGGCAATGCATTATTTTCAATACATTGGCTAAGCTGTAATGCTGTTGTGTTAATGGTTTGTCAGAGCTGCACGCTTTTATTGACTTGCGCAGTTTAATTCTCACACTTTAATAGTATTTATAACTCCTAACTTAATAAAACAAGCTGTGTTACTATGAGGAATGATTACCTCAAAATGTAGATCTGTATGCAGTTACGTGGTACTTTATCTGAATGAAATACACCTCTCTTTTGCTCATGTTCCAGCAATAGGTGGCAAACCCCTGCTGTAGAGTATGCTGGTCATTCCCAGGGAATGCATGAACGGATAAGAGTTACTTTGAATGCATTATAAGTCGCTTTAGATAGAACCATCTACCACATGCACTAATGTAATAAATGATCTGATGTAAAGTGTTGTGCAAAATAAACTTCAAGGTTCTGTTTAGAAAGTCTTTAATGCTGATATTTGGCACAGATTTGACTGACAGCAGAAGTTTTTAGAAGAATAGAAGAAACTTACTAGAAGGAATAAAATAATATCAACTCCAATAATAGGTAGGATGATGTCCAGTCAGCCTCAGATTCATTTAGGCTTTGTTTTGTGATAATGACCGGCTGACTGTGAATTATCCCTTACAAAACTGTTGTATGACATGGTTCATGTTAGCTTATCATAGTATGATGATCATTTATTACAATCCATTTGGTCTTCTTGCTGTTCTTGTTGTCATCCTCCTACACCTGAAAGAATCAACAGATTTAGTTGATCTGCAGTATGTGTCAGTCTGAGGTTTAGATAGTGATCGCATCACCTTATTCACAGCAGAACATGACCACGTCATTGAGAGCGGTGTCATCTTTGAAGAATCCCTGTGGCTCTTCTACCCGCGTCTTGAGGCCACACATCCCTCTTCCCTGACACAATGGGCTCCATTCGCCCCATTCGCCCCGGTCTGTGCCGTCACCCTGAAGCAAAGAACCTCGACTGCAGTTGAATCTGAAATAAATGTGAAAGTATCATGTTAAAGTGTCCTTTAACATAATTGCATTAAATGTGGGATGGGAGAACTGGGCCCTTCACAAGCTCCTGTTCAAGATGCTTACTGCATTATCACATGTGTTCGTCCCCAAAATTGGTTCGCAGAATTTAACCTGAAGGACACGTACTTCCACGTCACTTCCAGACCATTTCTTAGGTTTGATTTCAAGGGTCGGGTGACAGGGACAGCCCAAAGGGGAGGACCTTGTATTGGTCGTGAAGGCTTGCCCCGTTAAGGGAACTGGGCATTTGCATTCTCAAATATCTTGATGACTGGCTCATTCTAGCTCACTCTCAAGATTTGTTTTGCGAACACAGGGACCTGGAGCTCAGGCCTGCCTTGTGCCTCTTATTCAGTGATATTGCTTAATTGAGCTGCTTGATGAGAGAAAACTGAGACCCTAAATGGCAAATTCTAACCAGAATGTTCTGCCGAATACTCACCTGATGTTGTTTGCGGCCGTATTATCTTTAAATTCTTGGGAAGATTGGACTCTCAGCTGGAAAGCTGTCAAGAATCCAGACGGACACCATTTGATCTCTGTCCACTGACCCCAGCTGGAGAAAAAACACAAATTATGGCTTTTTTGAAGGTTTATTGAAGACAACGAAGAACTTTAGTGATTAAATCAGGAATTGTTTTCAAGAAAATCCTCAGTTCATTTCTCTAGCCTATGAAGAAACTGCTCTTTAATGTAAGAATTCTTATTAAACCCAGAGTAAACCTGCTGTAACTAGTTTTACTTCATTAGTCTGAGTCCATTACCTTCCTACGTCAGACTGAACAGAGATGTCCTCATCTGAGTCTAATTCTAAGTCTCTGGACTGAGTGACACAGTAAAGACGAATCCCATTGAGCGCTGTGTTGTCCGTAAAACGACGTTCTTCCACCTAAAAACCAAACAAAAAACAGCAACAACATTAAGACAATCCTCTATTTGATAATGTCCCATGACAGATGGAGATTAACTAAGTTAACTAACATAAGTGACTAACAGCTTCAACCGCTTCGTTCTTACTGCACTGCAAAAAAATTATTTTCTTGTTTTTCTTGTAATCTTGTTTTCCAGTACAAATATCTAAACATTCTTAAATCAAAATACATTTACTGGAGAAGCAAAATTAATTTTGTCAAAATGAAGTGCTTAAAACAAGAAAAAATATGGCAACTTGTTAAACTGTTTAATAAAACACAATAATAAAAATAGTTTTAGGGATGTTTAACTGGAAAACAATATAAAAGTACTGATTATTTAAATTTACTTAAGATTTACTATTTAAAAACAACTGCAGTGAACCCTGTAGTTTTAATGTCGTTTATAGTCAACATAAAACTTCTGTCATGTGAAGAAAAAAAATGACAGGACTTGATTTTACACTTCGGGAAATGATTGGATCATGAAAAATCTTGTTTTCCCTCTGAATTAAGTTCATATTTTCTAACTCCTACTTTTTCTTGTTTAAAGCTCAAACTCATAATATGATAAGTCATTTTGCTTCTCCAGTAAATGTATCTTGACTTAAGAATGTTTGGATATTTGTACTGGAAAACAACAAAAATACGGAGTTAGAAAATCAAAACCACTTCCATGAGTCAATGTTCAACTTACCTTCAGACTAAACCCTGCGGCGTACGTTCCACTTGGACACAATTCCCTTTGACCCCACGACCCCCACTCCATTCCATTCGACACAGACAGCAACGATATGAAATGTCTTTCGACGCTTCGTTCAGAACGTCTTCCTGTGGACTGAACGCTCACATGCAGCCCAATAAAGGCCAACAGTGTAAAAGCAATGGAAATGAAGTGATGCATTGCTACAGCAGTGGACTGATGGATAAAAATAATGATTAAAATAATTCTGTTTGGTTTCTAAACCAAAAACTGACCCCGGGTTTCTGAGCCATCTGTGATTGGTCAGTGGAACCTGCCTGCTTCTTTAGTGAGCCAATCAGAACAATACTGATTAGTGAGCCAATCAGAACAATACATTTATATGGTTTATCAATAAATTCAGCCAATCAGCAGCCAGGAACACTGAGCACACATCAATTCCTGTAAATTAACACAAAAAAGTTTGTTTGACCTTCCATTGCTCCACCTGTAACTCATCAGCGCTTGTCTTAAATGTACTCAAAATACTCACATGCCCTCTAGTGTCACAAACACAAATTACAAGTCATGGCAATAAATGGCTCCAACAATGCCTATGAAATGCTGAGCTGATTTTGTAATTTTAAAAAGTTCAGAAATAGTAAGCACGTACTACAACACAGAGAATATTAGACTGACATTAAAAAAATGCCACTAATATCTTATATTTGCATTTCCTGTAGTAAATATCCATACCTGCAAAGAAGCCATTGTTAAAGAAAAAGATCAGTTAAAAATAATCAGTCTGTCATCATTTACTCAACCTCTTTTAGTTCTGTATTTCAAGAAGAATTTAAGAGTCAAAATCAAAAAATATTTTCACATTTTCACAACTTGACTTCTGAAGTCTTATGACAATTTGCATGAAGAAATGAATACCAACAGATCATCTTTCATGAGGTTTTAGAAACAAATATGATCCATTAAGCGTCTTTGTGTGTGTAGGATAATAACAGTCTTTGATCTCTGATTCATAACTGCTTCTTGATTCTGGCACCGTTTGTGATATTAGCTGCAGGTGTGTGTGTACAGTCTATCCCATCATCCTCTGCTCCGGCCTTCCTCTCGTTCATGTCATCCACGAGTGTTTTCAGTCTGTCCAGGTGATGGAGCGCTCTGAGAAAACAGATAAAAGAAGAACAATCAACACCAAATGACAAGAGTAACGCTGATTCACTGAGATCACGTGATTCTCCTGACCTCCGTAACGACTCGCCACTTCCCATGTCAGTTTCTTCTGTTTCCTCCTGAGGAGCCTTTAAAAAAAAAAAAATACAACCACAAAACATAAAATTAAAAAAGTAAGAGGCTGTGAAGGAATAATGCAGGAAAATTCTATAGTTGCATATATTTAAACTTAACATGTTGTGATTGGCTGATCACATGTGTAGTGAACAGCACATTCCAGGGCCCAGTTTATGGCCGGGCCCCTCTCTGTCCATAACAGCAGACAAAGATTTGCTACATTTTGATTGGATCTTGGTGGACTAACACAAACAAACTGTCCAATGCCATCAGATAAAGATGTAAGGACAAGATCCAGACACCTCTTAGAGGGCAAGAAGAAGACCTCTTGTACCAAGCCTGGGAAGGACAGGACTTCTCATTGGTCCACATGCAGTTTCTGCCCTTCACCCATCTAGAGACTACTTCCTAAGGTTGGCCAGAGACTGCCATAAAAATTCCTCAGGACCTCAGCAGCAATGGGTGAAACAAAGAGAGATCACAAAGATCTATCCAAATCCATTCAAAACTATGTTTGAAAACCTTAGAACTGATGCAAACTACACATCCATTTCATACTTATTCACAGAAATAAGTATTCTCAGTGACAGCTATTTGTAATGCAACATCAGACACAAATTCAGCTGTTAATGTACAATTGAATGAATGCATGACAGTTCAATCTTTTTCCATCATGTTTAGTCTCTATTTGTTTAGAATATTGCCAAAGGTATTCTGGTGGTGGTTTGGAAAGTGAGAAATGCATTGGTAAACTTTAAAGACACTTTAAAGATTTCCAACTTTGTTCTTTATGCAAATGAGCTCCACAGGGGAAAGAAGGGTGGGCCACACTGTGTGTATCCCCTACGATGCCAGCAGCCAATCACAGCACTCGAATGGAGAAGCGCCAAATTGCAATCTCCTCCTCATCGGAAAGGGATAAAGGTACCCTTCCAACAGACACTCCTTGTTCTGAGTCCCGGCTTGCGAAGCTGAGACATAACAGATATACCAGGTTCTGAGTCTCCCATCGGGTGAGACACAACAGATATACCGTTCTGAGTCTGTCCTTTAGCAGGGATAGACATTAACAGATATACGGTTCTGAGTCTGTCCTGTACGGGATAGACATTAACAGATACAACACCGTTCTGAGCCTCTGGTTCATCCAGAGAGACAACAACAGATCCCATGATCTGAGTCTACAGCTAGTGAGGCAGCAACCGATACGACCACGTTCTGAGCCTCCAGCCTGTGAGGAAAGAGACATTGACAAACACTACGTTGTTTCCGTCCAGCGAGACAGTAACGACATTTGCAACAAGGTTAAGCTCAGGAGAGCAAACCTACACTCCAAGGTACCTTCGTCCGTGTTCCAGATTGTTAAGGACCTTCTGCACCTACGCCAGGGCCTCATCTGCGTGTTCCAGATTTTAGGACCCCTCTGGTGCTCCAGGAGATCAGCATCCCACAGAGCTTCGTGTTCAAGACTGTTGAAACAGATTCTGGCTCCTCTCCCCACTGCATTGTCACCCAGCACAACCAGTAGAAGACGTCACCGTCGTCGGACTCAACCACGTGGAACGTGAATATCACTTAACCAAACCTCTTTCCAGAGACCTTGGCATTGTTGTATATTATCAGTATATAATTTCCTAATTCCCTTTAGATGTAATATAGTTGATGTTAGTTAAAACAAATAATCTTTCGTTTATTTGTTTAGTGCATAATAAGGTTCTCCACCTTATTATTTTCAGAGAAACAGTTTATCTTTCCATAAGATAACTTAACTCTTCCATAGCCACACTCAACTTAATCACTTGTTTTCTATGTATCTTATGCACTTTATTCCTTTATCATTCATGGTATTCATTTAGTAGTTGTGTTAGTTATTCTTGTTTATCTTTTGTTAATAAAATTTATTTTATTACACTTGTGTCTTCCTTGTGCTGATAATACAGAAAAGGCTCTACAAGTTAGCAATCTCACCAATCTTTCAAATAAATCAGCTGACCACTTTACATTAATTCTAAATGAATGAAAAGACCCTGTTGAGAGTGTTCTCATACCGCAAAGGTAATAGACCTTGACTGGTGCCCTGAACTAGGAAAAGGGGGAGAGGTGGTCATCTGATGTACTCATAACCACACCTTAAGAGACGTGTGATCCAAAAATAACAACGTCAGCGGTGACGTGAGTACCAATCCCTATTTTACTGTGCGTCCTTGGATGTGCGAAAGTAAAATCACTACACATGACATTTGAGAACCAATGGTCTTTTTCATCAACAACACCAAACATACAGACTCAAATTGATTGCATGTTGTAGTTTCAGTTTACTTTTATGGTGCTCTTTTGTCCTTTTTGTGCAAAGCGATTTAAAAACTTTTATTATGTGTAAAAGAGCAGCGTGAACATTCTGCATTACATCTCATTTTGTGTTTCACAGAAGAAAAAATAAATCAGAAATTAAAACAATTTGAGGCTCTACTGCTTGCAGTTTCATCTCTGTACAAATTTTGTAACTCGCATTGGAGCGCTTCAATATTATCGCCATTTGTGTTTGTTCATCATTTTGTATATTGTCTGCTAAATTAATAGATATAAATTAGTCGTTTTCATACCGTGTCTACAATGGAAGTGAGTGGAACGTCACAATGTGACAAAACTAAAACGTTCCCACATTATAAAAAATGAATTGATGAGAAAAACAATTAGAAATTCATGGCAACATGTTGCTATTCAGATTTTGTTTTGTCAATTTGAATTTGTTCATTCGCTAAATGCAAAATGCCACATTCAACCAATAAATTTGTCAAGACAACTACAAATTTCTTGTCCAGTTAGTAATTTGAAAAAAGTACAGTTGATTAGAATTTCATACAGTGAAAACCATTGTATAGGTCTACTGTGTGAAATAAGTTACATCTGAAACTGATTTCTGTCGCAGATAATGATAATAACTTTTAAGATGAAGAATAAATGCTAAATATTAAATCAAATGCTGACAGAATCACATTCATATTAATAATTTGTAATTAAAGAGATAATAGGTTTACATTAATCATTTAAAACATTTAATTGGCATACTAATGCACACAAAAGTAGCCTGAAGGCTAAGCTGTTTTTGTATGTTAGAGTAATTTTGACTGTTAAGTCTAAAAAGATCCTGCAGGAGGTGCAAGTACATCATTAAATCCTCAGCTTGTTTGACATGGTGAAATTTCAACATTGTTTCAACTTTCACATCTTTTGTGATCATCACACTGTAGAAAGTACTTTTTTTTTTTTTGCATCCCTATTTGTCCTCAAAGCGAAACTCTACATTTGTGAACAAATGTTCATGTTAGTTTAATAATGTTTTACTAAATGTTGAAATTAACATTAATAAATGCTGTAAAGTATTGTTCATTCTTAGTCCATGTTAACTAATGTAGATAACTGATGTTAACAAATAAAACCTCATTGTAAAGTGTTTTCAAATATTAATTGTAATGATATTACTTATGCTTCAGTGCCTAGAGAAATAAATCTTTTGGAAATGAGCATATTTTTCACAAAGCATTTATTATTTGATTAATCAGTCATGACCAAATATATGTGGAGAAATGACATGAACAAAGAACAAGAAGTAAAGAAATATTCAGATGTTAATGATCTCAATCAGGCATTAGTTTGAGATTAATATCCCTCAAAAAACAACTAATCAATTGGCATTCAATAATGTAAGATGATGTTTATTTCTAGATATTAAAATGAGGTTGGGCATATAATTATGCCCTCAGAAAGGTAACAAAGGGTAACAGGATTGACAGTATGATATTAATAGTAGTATGATGATCAATTATTATAATCCATTGGTCGTTTTGCTGATCTCGATGTCATCTTCCTACACCTGAAAGAACAAACAGATTTAGTTGATCTGCAGTATGTGTCAGTCCGAGTTTTTGACTGTGATCGCATTACCTCATGCACAGCAGAACATTTCCACGTCATTGAGAGCGGTGTCATCTCCAGTTCCCTGTGGCTCTTGAATCCTCGTCTTGATCCCACAGATTCCCATTCCCTCACATTTTGGGCTCCATTCGCCCCATTCGCCCCGGTCTGTGCCGTCACCCTGCAGCACCAAATCTTCAATGCATTTGAACCTGGAGAAAATTCAGATGTGACAAAATTATGATAATATGTAATTGTGCTGTTGGATTGAATGTCAGTCACATGATCACCTGCAGCTTGCGGCCTAATCACAACCACGATCAGCAGCACGACTGCAAGTGTGATATTAACTAAACTGCTTGATGAGGGAAAAGTCCTTAAATGGCAAAATAAATCCAGGATGACTTACAGCACCACATACTCACCTGATGTTGTTTGCGGCCGTCTCATCACTCTTTCCTTGGGAAGATTCGACTCTCAGCTGGAAAGCTTTTAAGAATCCAGAAGGACACAACTTCATATCTGTCCACTTACCCCACCTGAAGAAAAATTCACAAAGAGAACTCTTTGAACAAATCAATTCGTTTTCAAAAAAAATCCTCAATTCACATATCTAGCTTAAACACTTAATGCAAGAATTGTTAATAATCTGAGTCAATTACTTTGCTACGCGGGACTCAATTGTGACGTAGGCCTCATCGGTGTTTAATGGATTGCCACAGTGAAGACGAATCCCATTGAGCGCTGTATTATCATACCTAAAATAGGACGTTTCTTCCACCTTAAAACAACAACAACAACAACATTGAGACAATCTTCCATTTGAAAGAGTTAATGCTAACCCGACCATTGAAACATGTATCTTCTCATAATTGCATTTATCTTTATTTTCTTTAGTATTATGCAGACATTTTAAACTTAAGCAGGTGCAGTTCCCTGGAGATTAAATGACTAACAGCAAATCCACAGTTTTGAACATTTGAAGCAAAATAGAGTCAATGCCCAACTTACCTTTAGACTAAACCCTACAGCATACGTTCCAGATGGACACATGTCCGTAAACCCCCATGACCCCGAGTACATTCCATTCAGCACAGTTAGAGATGATTTGTAAGTTCTGTGTGTGCTCCGCTCAGAACGTTTTCCTGTGGACTGAACGCTCACATGCAGCCCAATGGCTAGCAGTAAAAACACAATGGAAAGGAAGTGATGCATTGCCATCGCACTAACCTGACTGAAAAAAAATGCAGAAATTAATTAGTTTGGTTTGTAAACTAAAACTGACCCCTAACTGTCTAAAAGACAACTGTTCCTTCAAATCCAGAACAGGAAGCCTTTCTGAACTGTCTGTGGTCTGTCAGCAGAATCCGCCTGATTCCTTTTTTGAGCCGATCAGAACTTCTTCAGACTACATTTATACTGTTTATCAATTTTGGGATGTCCTGGTTCTACCCAATCAGCCTCCAGGAGCACCGAGCGCACGTCAATGACCTGCACGTTAACATACAAAAATACAAACACTGATCCAACAAAATATCCATTTATTTAATGAGTAATTTAATAATTTAATTTATTTAATAATTAATTTTTAATGAGTGAAATATTAAGCATGCATTGCAAGAATATTAGACCAACCTTAAAATGAATGTCAGGCAGTGTCTTACAGGTTTACTTGCATTCACATTTACTCAACTACATAACAGCGATTGCATGGAAACCACTGATAAAGGAAAAGATCAGTTCTGTCATCATTCACTCACCATTGGACAATGATCCAAAACAAACATCAAAATCAACACCCTGATCTGAACCCTATAGAAAATGAGTGGGGTAAACTGAAGACGAGAAGCACCAACATGGAGCTGGGAATCTGAGGGATCTGAAGAGATTCTGTATTAAGGAATGGTCTCTGATCTCTTGTTAGGTTTTCTTCAAACTCATCAGGCATTATAGAAGAAGACCCAGAGCTGTTATCTTGGGAAAAGGACATTGCAACAATTGGGTGCCAATAATTGTGGCCAACGTGAACTAGAGAAAAACATTTATTTAATAATTTCCATTGCTTTACTTCAATGATAGGTTAGAATTGTGTGTATTTTTTTTTTAATGAAAGATTAAAAGGATAAACAATGTGTCATGATCATCAGCTGGAGTGCCCTTGATAGTCTCCGGAGGGCACTCCTCCATTGCCACACAGTCATGGACTTCATCCCCCACAATCCTTTGCCCTGTCTGCCCTGATATGACCACGGAGGTCACCTCCGAGTTCTCTGTCTGCCCTGTTGCGACCACTGCTGTGTTGGTCGCCTGCTCTACCGTGGGGGTCTTCTAGCCCGTCTGCACTGCTATGTTGGTCGTCTGCTCCGCTGTGGGGGTCTTCGAGCCCGTCTGCACTGCTGTGTTGGTCGCCTGCTCTACCGTGGGGGTCTCCAAGCCCATCTGCACTGCTGTGTTGGTTGTCTGCTCCGCTGTGGGGTCTTCAAGCCCATCTACGTCCAATGTGGGCCAATATCTGGTCACTATGATTCTCAAATCTGTGAGATAAAAGAAAAAACCCTATGTGAGCATGCTGATTACAGGGTCATATCAACTATTGTATTAATGTAAATATAATGTCCACTCTTAACAGAAAACATGATTTCATGCATGCACGTATTATTGCACATCATGTGAAGATTTTGTATAGGCATATTATATTTTAAATTCTATACAGTACTGGTCAGAAAATTGGACACATTACTATTTTTAAAGTTTTTGAAAGAAGTCTCATGCTCATCAAGGCTGCATTTATTTGTAAACAAATAAAAGAAGACACACAGATTTCACAGATTTGAATGATATATAACTCTTATTTGAATGTCCAAAATTGACTGAGTATTTTGAGTCTCTTTCACACTGGTAAGAAAAAAACTGAGGTGGTATTTTTGATCAAATAAATGCATTGGCCCACACTGGACATTCTGATTAAATATGATGGTGAGATCACTGACTGGAAGCAGGAAAGCTTTTTTCTCCACTGCATAGAAACTCCAAACACCTTGGAATGCCAGTTAAGTGATATTCACTTATATCTTTGAACAGGATTTATTTCCAGGTAGAACTGTATACTCACAATGTGCCTTTGACTCTCATTTTTATTGTTAACTATATTCTAAATAAACTACAAAATAAACTACTTTGTCCTCAGATTCTTTAGTCCCCTCTCACATACCTGACTGAAAGGCTCATTATGCTGCTCATTATGCAGGTCATTGTGTCCTCATTGAATCACAGCATTATTCAGGATTATTCAAGCCTCCACGCATACTATCTTACTAAACAAAAAGTGTCTTACAAAATGTAAATCTATATATTGTTTTATGTGAATGAGTAGACAGGATGATTTTCACATCATTTCAACATCACATCATGTTGAAGCATAAATTCTAGATTTCTATCAGAAAATTCTAAATTCTATCCAGAAGTCTTATGGACACATATTCAGTATGTGTTTTGTGGCCTTATTTCAGTGACTTAATTATTATTTTTTTATATATATATATATATTTCAGTAACCACGCATAAACGTTATTCTTTCAAAAGTACAAACATGTACATACATGTTGCTCACATATTATGGTAGCCTAGTTCGTGCTGAATACAGTGTAATGACACTTTTGCCATTAATATGTTTGTAAGCAATTGAAAAAAGCACAAATGTCAGGGCATGTCAAAACTTCTCTAGGGCCCCTAAAACCCTCAGACCCCAGAGGGTTAAAGGAAATGGAATGCCATTCACTTTGAAAACATGCTCTGGAGTAATGGAAACAGTAGGCAGACATGCAAGTAACTTTGTTGTGGAGTCATTTGATGGTAAAACCCAAATCTCCTTGCCAACCTTAATTGAATGTGACATGCTTCCAGATGATAGGTCTGAGATACCATCACCAGAGATTGCTCGACTCCATCTGCATCTCAAAGCTGTGGCAGATGAGATTCCACCTATTGACTCCTGTGCAACTATCCTTTTGCTCCTCGGCCGAGACGTACTGCGAGTGTATAAGGTTCTAGAACAGCGCAGCGGACCTCACAATTCACCATTTGCGCAACGTAGAGCTTGGTTGGGTAATCATTGAAGAGGTGTGTCTTAGAAAAACACATAAATCTGCTGATGCCAGTGTTTTCAGAACCAACATTCTGAGTAATGGTCGCTCATCCATCCTTTCACCATGTTCTGGTAACACATATAATTAGATAAAGGTTATGCGTATTTGGTGTGCTGTCCGGGGAGAGGGCTCCGAGCTCGGAAATTTGGCCCGAAACCCAGAGTACTCCCCCCGGTTGTGATAAGAATAGTTAGGACTAGAAGTGAGGAGATGGGGTGGAGGAGGGATGCTAGTAAACTGTCAAACAAACAGAGGTAAGTCTGCTGTATATATACCTCTTATCATTAATTGAGTTGATTAACTGAATGCGCTCCTCTCATATTAATTAGGTTAATTATTAATTACATGCTCCTCCCGAACTTTGTTAATAAAACATCATTCTGTGAAGGAGAAGTGTCAGGGTTCTGTCACTTCGGTCTAGTTTACTCTTGGTTATGTGTCAGGTTTGGATCCCGGCACTTCGGTCTAGTTTGGTTTCGGTTTTGTGTCGGGATTCGGACATTCATGCTCCGAGTGTTTGTATTCTGACATAAGTGGGCATTCGCTCATTGTCATTCACTCTGTCTTGTCGTGTGAGCGTGCGATTTAGAATTTGCTCGGGCCGCACACTTTTCTGTCCGAGCGTGTTGTTGTGTTCTGTGTAGCACGCGGTTCGTGTTTACATTGGCTGGTATTTTTCGCTGGCTGCGTGCTTTCTTGTTGTCATGTTTTGTGTGGACACACAGTTTATGAGTTCTCATTAGCTGCGTGTTCATGTCTCATTTTGTGTGAGCACATGGCTTGTGATTGTTTTCACTGTCCTTGTGCTTGTGTTTTAGTCATGTTTGCTGTGAGCACATGGCTTGTCATGTTTCCTTGTGCCATGTGCTCTCCTGTCTATTGTGTAACTCCGCCCATCTTGTTACCTGATTATTAGTCCATTTGCCCCACCTGTCTTCCCTCGTTACCCTCTTTTGTTTGCTTCCCTATTTATTCTCCTTGTGTTTGCAGTCCTGTGCTAGTTTTTTTGTCTAATTTCACAGTGTTCCTGAAGTGTCCTGCTCCCTGCCTTGTCTTGGCTGGTTTAGCTCTGTCCTGCTGGTGTTTGGATCCAGAGTTGTTCCCCTACGGGGCAGTTTTAGTTTGTTTTTATTTTTATTAATAATAAAAAGCCCATTTGTTCTCTGCATTTCTGAGTCCTTGCCTCATCCCTTTACCCCAGCCTTGACAAGAAGTTTGACAACAAAGTGTTGTATTGCAATCCTCGAAGCAATGTAGCTACAGCTGTTTCTGATGCAGTGGACCTTGGCAGCAGTGTGTACCAAAGTACATCCCATGATGACAAAGTAGGAATGTCAATTGAGGACAGAGTATTTCTTGACATCATGGACAAAGAGGTTTACAGATGCGTTTGGCACACAGGCCTTCGTCAGGGCTAAAAGGGCTTTTAGCCCTGATGAAGGCCTGTGTGCCGAAACGCTTTGGCAAAATAAAGTCTTGATCTTTTAGCTCCATTTTTTTGTTTATTTCTGATCCCTCCATGCCACAAGTGTTGCTGGTTTTGTTCCAAAATAACTCTGCTTTTATTCCATGCACCTTGTTGGATGTGTGAAGTTGCACCAGACTCATTATATTACAAAGAGGTTTACATGAATGACTCTAATTCATGGGTAGCACCATTGCCCTTCAAACCAAATAGGCCTAGCCTACCTAATAACAAGTGGCAAGCTGCCAAACGCCTTGAATCTCTTTGACACACTCTGGAAAGGAAACCAGATATGAAAGAACACTTCAAGTTCATGCAGACAATGTTTGATGCTGAGCAAGCAGAACTTGCACCCCTAATGAAACCACAGCAGGAATGTTGGTACTTGCCCATATTTGGTGTTTACCATTCACAGAGAAAGGGCCAGATTTGTGTTGTATTCGATTCAAGGGCTAAACATGAATTTACCTCCCTCAGTAATGTGTTACAGAATGGACCAGACTTGAACAACACACTGTTAGGCATCCTCATCTGCTTTAGCAAGGAACCTATGTCAGTCATAGCAGATATATAACATATATGACAAACAGATTGTGGACTACTGCATGAAAGTGCATGTGTTTGGAAACAGTCCGTCAGCCAATGTGGCCATATATGGGTTGGGAAGAGCTGTTTTGTTGGGAGAGGACAAACATAACAGAGAGGTGAAATAATTTGTGATGAGGAATTTCTATGTGGATGATGGACTTGCCTCATTTCCATCCAGTGAAGAAGCCACCACCAAGCTGAAACAGACAAAGGAAATACTTGCAGAGTCAAACATCAGACTGCACAAAATAGCTTCTAACAGTGGAAAGGTTATGGAAGCATTCTGTCATGAAGACTTGGCCAAAGATTTGCAAGACATTGAGTTACCATCAGACCCCTTACCTTTGCAACAAAGTTTGAGTGGGACTCATGTGGAATCAGCAAACTGACACTTTCACCTTTTATGTGTCAAGGGAAGAGAAGCCATCTACCAGAAGAGGCATCCTTTCTGTGGTAAGGATTTAGTCAGAGAACTGGCCAATGATCAGTGTGATTGGGATTCTCTCATACCAGTTGAAAGAGAAGATCAGTGGAGAACATGGCTTGATTCACTTTTGAAGCTTGAGCACAGATTAAAAAAACCATACCTTCCTCTTTCTTTATGCTCTACACATACAGAGAACTCTGTATCTTTGCAGATGCATCTACCATGGCCATATCAGCTCTAGCTTACATTTGAGCAGCTGACACTGAGGGATGCAGCCATGTTGGCTTTCTCCTGGGTAAATCCAAGTAAAATGGCAGACTTGCTAACCACTGAGCTGGGCATTGAACTCCAAAGAGTGAAATTCTACACAGACAGTAGAATTGTCCTAAGTTACATTCACAACACAAGGATAAGATTTTATGTGTATGTCGCCAACAGAGTTGCTCAGATCAGAAAGTGTACTCACCCAAGTCAGTGGTACTTTGTCAGTACAGATCAAAATCCTGCATACCATGGAACACGTCCCATATCCCCGGAGATATTGAGCCACACAAACTGGTTTACAGGCCCTGAGTTTTTGCACAAAGATGGCCTAGACATTGACATATACCAGCTAGAGACCTACAACCTTGTTGAGCCAAACACAGATGAGGGGTATGGCCACATGTGTTAGCTTTAGTTACCAAAACCTCTGAAAAATAATTAAACTCACAGTGGATGCATCAACACCAATTGCATTGAATTAATATTACAAAGTGATGTTGCTTCAGTATCACATTTGCACCCTCAGTTAATGTTGAAGTAATGTTGAGATTTCAACAACAAATCAATGGTAATATTATTGATTCAACATTACAAAGTGATATTTTTTTCACTTTTGCACCCTCAGTTATTGTTGAAACAATGTTGAGATTAACAAAAAATCAATAATAATGTCACTGAATCAACATTATGAAGTGATGTTAGATCAATATCACATTTGCACCTGCGTTAAATGTTGAAACAAGGGTGAGATTTAAAAAAGAAAGAAAGAAAAAAGAATGGTAATGCTATTGAATCAGCATTACAATATGACACCAATTTACCAATCAGTACAATTGGTGTTTTTCAATCATTTTTCAATAGACTTGCTAAAATCATGAGGGCCCACCCCTAAACTATGCCCCCAGTAGATTAGAGCAAATCAGATAAAGCAATTGAAAATGCACATCATGAACTGACATGGCCCACTGATTGAGAAACACTCACTAGTGTTCTGCAGAGATAGATACATACCTGCATGATCTTGTGGTCATCAACTACAAATCACTGTTAGTTCAATGTCACTGTCTTCACCCATGTGTGCTGTCGACTTTCATCAAAATTTCAATGATGATCCAACAATGAAATATCAGTCACAAACAAAATGATGGTTTGGATCAAATCTCAACATTGTATCAATGTCACCATGCTATCTGGGAGGCCTCTGGTCCCTATCTCATCTGAACCAGACAAGCCAAATGTTCTCTCACCTGCTTCACTTCTAACTCAAAAGTTAGAGACAGTGTCCGCACCAAAAGAAGAATACAACCTTAAAGACCTCTACAACAAGCAGTGGAGGCAAGTTCAAAGCCTTGCTGATGCCTTTTGGAAGCGCTAGCATCAAGAATACTTAACACTTCAGCAAAGGAGAAAATGGCAGGTAGACAAACCAAACCTGCAGATCAGATATGTTGCTCTTCTAAAAGATGCATTACTCAAGAGGAATGAATGGCCAACAGGGGTTGTGGTAGATGGCATCCCTAGTCAAGACCTCAGAGTATGTAAAGTGGAGGTAAAAGTTAACAAACAAGGCACACCTAAACTATATTTAAAGCCCAGGATACACTGCACGATTTTTGGCTGTCCCAGACGAAAGATTGCCATCGTCAAACAATTGTGGCGATTTCTGTGATCGTGGCTCTTAATCGGTGGTCCTATGTCGTACAGTGAGAGAGGTTCAAAGACGGCCGTTTTCCCGGTCTTGCGACCAAAGATAGCCTACAATAATTTTCTGACAGCGTCAGAAATTCAGCATGATCAATGCGCAGTGTGTTTGCTGCTACGACCTACGGGTACTGACCGTATTGACCAGCCAATAAAAATGCGACATGAAATCAACACTGCATGGCGCAAAAACTTAAAACTGCTTACCTGCTTACTGTTTCCTTTTCCTTTTCCTTCTTTTGCCGTGTCCTTTTTTTCCAGCACACATATAAACTACAACTGACAAAGTGTGATTCAACATGGTCTTTTTGTTTACCACTAGCGCATGCTGATGACGTTTTATTCTTCTATAGAAACTTGCATCGTAGCCTACGAGCCAACAGGTGTCATCATTGTACATTCTACATGCATATGCACGTTGTACCCAAGTTTAATAGATCTATGTCGCACAGTGTGATAAAGTAATGATCTTATAGGATTGCTAAAATCGTGCAGTGTATCCTGGGCTTAAAGGGGACATCGGATGCAAAATTCACTTTTACATGGTCTTTGAACTCAAATGTGTTTGGCAATGTGTCTACACAACCACCCCATAATGATAAAAATCCACCCAGTGTTTTTTTTTTTTAATCCCCACAAATCATAAGGACTTTGTCAGATCAAGCCATTCACAGATTCTTGGCAAAGTGACGTAAGTTTGCACAGGCCCCTCCCACGACTGTTGACGGACACTGCCGTTTTAGCACAGACCCGCCCTGAGTAAGCTGTAAACAGACAGTCCCCCATGTTTCAACGCTGCACATGTGTAGACAAGAATGTCTCCTAAGCAACTGAGGCGTTTTGTTATTGGATATGAGAATGAACATAGCAGTCATCCTTTACTCTCGACATCTGAGCCGCTGAAGACACAGTGGATTAATTTTGTTTTTAAAGGGAATGCGCCCCCGGATCTACCTATATGCGTTTATGTCTGCGCTAACTGTTCGTGATCCAGCTTCACCTCCAGAAGATGTGAGTATAGGTTTTTTTATTGAATCTTTGCAAATCACCTTTCCTAATCATGTGCTAGTTAGCAAGTTCCACGACAAATGCGGCTAAAGTTAAAGGCCAGTTCACACCGCATAGATAAACTCCAGCAAACAAGTCTGTTGGAGTTTGTTGATCAGGACGCAGCCTCCGAAATGAGACGCAGCTAGTGCGATACACCTGTCAGCATCTGTTTGTTTTCACCTGACTGAACATGTTTAATCGGCGTTTGTTGGGTCGTGGAATGTCTGAACAGTGTGGTATGATTTATTTTCCAACAAACGACAACAAACTCTGACGTAATTTGACCTGGACACGAACCGTTGCCATGACGATGAGGCAAGTCCCTTGCAAAGACTGCTGTTTGATCGCGCCGGCGCCTCACGGACACAACAAAGCACTGCAAACGTGACATCGCAGCTTGTTCATTATCAAAATAATACAGTTGAACAAACATATGTCGTCATTTCTATTTAGAATCTTCTCACTGTAATTCATAACTGCACATTTATAATAAACAATGCTTTAAGGTGAATGTCTTATTACAAACTGTGTACATTTTATGTAAAGATAACATGGTAACACTACAGTAAGGTTACCTTGCAGAGGGTTTATAAAGGTGTTGGTTAATGACTAACAAGTAATTTTCAAATGTATTTTAATCATTTTTGAGCATGTATAACTGCATAAATAAGAATGGTGAGTTCAATGCAATATCTGCCAAATAGATCCTTTTCACAGACTGTGATGACGCGTTTTAACGGTCATCAATATCGTAAATCCTGCAAAGTTTTTTAGATTTTCATTTTTTTTAAAAACGTATGTACATTTATAACACTATACTTAGTATTATATTACCTTTGCATCAAATTACAAAAAACTAGTTAACGCTGCTGTGAGGGTGTTTCTAATACAGCAGCTATGGGAGTGACAGTAAAAATGACTCTCTTTCTCTCTTCTGACTGCCGTTATCAATCACTCTCTATTTTTTGAAAGTTGTGAAAACACTATTGTGGAGTTTTTCTTTTGCTATTTGAGCAAATGGAAACACAAAAAATATATTTAATGTATTCTCTCATTCACCGCTATAGAATTGTACCCAACTATGACGACTTCTGCTTCTGAGAAACCCGGAAATGTGAAAAGGGTCTATAGTGTTTACAGCCCGCCTGCAGAAGATAGGGGTGGGGTGAACCATAGCTCATTATCATTTAAAGGGACATGCACCGAAACGGCTCGCTTTGAACAGAGCTGTTTTTGACAAGGTAAAAAGGGTGTTATTTTACACAAATAAAAAGAGAGAAATTTTCATCAAAGTATGTTATAGACCTTTCATGAAGACCCTAAAGAATCATACTAACTTGTGGAAAATTGGCATCCGATGTCCCCTTTAAGACCAGTTTTGGAGGTGTGTTGTTCAGTGGTATAAAAGGTTACACCAGATGGTGAGTGTGCTGACCTCAGTAATACAGTGCCATAGCGACACCCAGTGGCCATAGTGAAATTGATGTCTTAAGCGTCTCCTTCTAGAGTTTCCGTAGTTAGTGCTGCATAAGAAGAAATTCAACAGAACGCTGTATTTCCCTGCCACGCGGTTTCATGTTACTTTTGCTCATGTGCCAGCAATTTCTCCTTCCGTGTGCCATGTAGGTTGCCAACCCCTGGTTTAGGCTATTAAAGAAATGTAATTTTGCCAAAGAACTTTTGCTTTAAATAAATGTTCATTTAAAAGCAGCCTACTTCAGTGTAATATGTTACCATATCATCGTGCTTAACACTAAGAATGTGGGCCAGGTGTGGATATCTGAATCAGAGAAAATCATAGGTGTGGGTGGGTGGCAGGTAGATGATATGTTTTTAACAGTGGATTCGGGTGATGTTAGAGCTGATCCGCGCATCTCTAATGGCTCGTCTTGAAAAATGAAGACAATTTGACGTTTGTCGTAGGGGAAATCAGACTGCAGGACTGTGCGGCAAATCTTACGCTGCCAGAATTTTGTCAGAGGTCGAATTTGATCACCCAGGAGTTAATTAGGAGTTCATTAAATAAGGGATATTGTGACGTGTTCATTCCTGGAAGAAGACTCAAAACTACAATGGAGGCGTTTCAGTGCACGCTGATATAGAGAATAACTCCCGCTGGAGTGACCACGTGCTTTGGAACTTCGCAGCTCAAACAGCAAGAGCAACACACTAAAGAGGGTTGAACATGTACAAAAGCATAATAGAACCTCTATAAACTATAAAATAACTGGTCAAACCACTAATGTTCATTATCACATCTGTTCCTCAGCTAGGGTAAATGGTCAGATATAAAATGGTGCTTGAAAGGATTCCTGACATCTGTTCAGCTGAGAGTGGAACCCTACCAAGGGACCTGGGATGACACGGCCGCTAACATCAAGTTATTATTTTATTTCATTTAAAACTTATTTTATAATCAAAACAGCATTCCAAAACAAGCTGTATAAACACGGCATGACGCTCATCTGACGCAGATCCGTGACCTGGTCATTTGAGTTATTGAGAACTACTTGAGTTCATGAACACCAAAATACACTCTTAACAATAAAAGATCCAAAAGGGGGTTTTTGTAGTGTAATGGATAAATAGTCCACTTTGGTGGCTGAACAAAAAAAAAGGCCTGACAAAGGATTCCATTGTCCACAGCATAGTTTTTCTGAACTAAAATTATATTTATTTAAAAAAGTAAATATATACAAAATCAAAAAATCTAAATCTTAAGTAAACAAAGGATTGCCAAGAAATAAAGTGGATTAATGGATGGTTTCACATGGAGTCGGGCTGTCAGTTCAAAGACTGTCATATCCAGTTCTGGCCACACCCTCAGGTGTAGTCACAGGCTGCGTTCAAAACCACATACTTCCCTACTATATAGTAGGCAAAAAGCAGTAGGTAAACAAATAGTATGTCAGAATCCTTACTATTCATAAAAGAGTAGGCGAGAATTACCAGGGTTTTGGACTATTTCTCGCGAGATTCGGATGTGCTAATGTTGCGTTCGAATATGCCTACTTGCCTACTATATAGTAGGAGAAAACAGTATGTGAAAAAAGTAGTATGTTTGAAACCTCAGTATTCATAAAAGTATAGGCGAGAAATCCCCAGATGGTCTACTGCGTCTGCCCAGATTCGGAAGCACTCATCGACGGATACTTTTATATCCCAGCCTTCCCATGAGGCCACTGGAGAGGATACGTCATAATTGAACACAGCGGAAAGCGACAATGCGGGTGTTTTCAAATTTGAGTAAACATGGTTCCTTGTGTTAATATCACATTTGTACCGTGAACCTCCTGTCTCAACACAAGGGTATTTTGGGATGTTGACGCTGTTGAAGCAGGGTGGTCTGTGTCTAAACTGAAGGAAATACCCGTTTTGAATTATACTCAGCAGCCAAGACGAGAAGCCTGGAATGGCTCTGCACGTGCCTATGAACTGACATAGCGGCCGTATTCTTTCGGTCACTGATGCTGTCGGTGACGTATGCAGACTCAGAGCCATGCCCCAGCGAGGCTAAGCGTGCTGGTGGGGAAACGGTCCGTTGACAATAAACGTGTCGACGTTTGTCTGTGGATATTTTCGAGACTGAGAGAGTGCTGCCGGCATCCCGGACACACTGAGAGATTAACACAGGTATGGGCTGCGGCTTCACACTGCCCAGGGGCAGGGCGAGTGACGCAGAAATGACATTCAGAGGAGGAAAAAGCTCTTTTTGTAAAGGTGTATTTTTGTGAAGGTTGCAATTGCCACCTACAGGAACAAAAGGGACATAATGCAGAACATGACGTTTCTTGGGGGCCGGACCTCCCGTGAGTTCTCTCCTCCTCTTTGCAGGACCATCAGGATGACGGCTTGGCAGCCAGAGGCGGTCCTCGGTCACGTCACAGACTCCTCTTCCGCCCGTGGTGCCGCTTCCCGGATCCCGACCACTGCTTGCGGCAAACATCCGGTTTAGGAAGAGGGGCCGTGGCTGGCTGTCTCGATGTCCTCTGAGTGCCGCGATTCACGGGTGTGGAGCGCAACCTTAATGGCTGCTGGAATGAGCACAGAGGCATCAGGTGACTCATTGCCTTTGCGCGCTTTTGTGCTACAGAGAAATGCTCAACGACTGACTCCACGGTGTCACCGAAGAGGCCGGAGGGAGCAACTGGCGCATTGAGGAGCGTCTTGAGATCCGAGTCCTTTATGTCAGCCAGGGTTAGCCACAGGTGCCTGTGTAGGACAACCATGAAACTCATGGTTCGGCCAATGGCTTGGGCTGAGCGCTTAATGGCCATCAAAACAAGTCTGTTGCCGCTCGTACGTCCTTCATGGCATCCGCCATCGTGTGAAGCGCGGATGCCGCTTCGCCTGCAGAAGTGTAGGCCTTGTCAGCAAGGTGCACGGTCATCCTGCATGGTTTAGACGGCAGACTGGGGGTCCCGCACAGTATGGCTGACGTAGCAATGGTATCCTCGGCGGGGGGCTTCAGCGCCATCCACGTGGGAAAACAGAGACTGCGCAGGAGCATGGATGCGCACCGACTGGGGTGCAGACCATGACTTCACCACGTGCTCATGGACGTCCGGAAAAAACGGAATCCTCTTCCTCGAAGCGGCCATGCGGTGACCCAACTGGAAGTACCAGGAGTCCAGCTTACTCCTGGAAGGTTCTTCCGGAGCATCCCAGTTAAGATCGAGTTCCCTAACTGCTTTTGCAAGGACCCTAGTGAACTCGTCTTGGAGGTCCGTAGGGCCCTCAGCGTCGGTACGATCTGGCTCCGACTCACCCCAGTCCTTCTCAGATGCAGAGATGGACATGGAGTCCTCCTCCTCTCCTCCTCCTCTCTGGTGCCGAAGGAGACTAAGTCATCGATGGTGGGAGAACGGAAGCTACCGGGGCATATATGTAGGACGGCAGCCTGGGGGCGAGTCATCATCTTCGTCCCGAGGGGAGGGTCTCTGGCGGCAGTGGGCCTCGTCCCCATAATGCTACGAGCAATATTCCTCCGAGTCCTCAGCACATGGACAGGCAGGTCCGTGCAGTGAACACAGTCTGACTCTGCGAAGGTGGCCTCAGTGTGGGCCAGGCCCAGGTAGGCGATGCAATGCTCATACAGGGCCAGTGGGTCAATGGGGCCCGCACAGATACTGTAAAACGTTGCCATCAGATGCGGTGAAGAGTTGCAGGTTGTTCTGATGCATCTTTGACGATGGCAGAAGCGTGAAGGAGAAGATTCTAATGCAATTTTCACTCCACCGCCTTATATACCGCCAGGTAAGCCTGTCAGTATTTGCATGCAATTTGCATAGCTCACGACAATTGGACAGTTTTTCTAACTGCCGTTAGCCTATAAAATCTTCAGAAATTTCGGAGAAGGGGAGGTATTCCCGCAGTGAAGCTGTCGCAGTGTAGAAGTGACCGTTCTCGAAAGGGAACCAACTTGCATAATGCAGAGTACCATTAAGCATTAATTGAACACATATCAGCGATTACAGAGCAACAACGGAAGAACAAAACACTCACCGGAGTTCCTCGAAAGAAAAGTATGAAAATCAACAGTTTTTTCTTTCCTTTGTAAAATGGCTGCTTCCTTCTTTCTCAATTACTTCACTCGTAATGTAACGCCCACTAGTGGAGAATAGTAGTTACTACATTTTTTTCTTCAAATTAAGAGTCTTAACTGCCTTAATTTAAAGGAGTTACATCTATAAAAGACAAGGTCTTCACAAAGCCTTTTTCTAAAATGTACATCTTGAAAAGGGGAGGTCGTCTTATATTCGGAAATACAAGGTAAATTATTTAGTGGTGGAATCTGGCTTTCAATTGACTGATTTAAATTATAATGTAAACTTTTCCTTATGAATGTTTAATTTATTTAATCCTTTATTATTTTTTATTATTACATATAAAGCTGATTTTGAATAATAACTTGGAATGTATCTTTGAAAAAAAAAAAAAGGCATCATACTTTCTTGTACTTTCCCTTTACTAGGCGTGCACTAAAGAACATGGACGGCTGCCAGAAAACAGGCTATTTAACCAGGCCTGGACCAAATGTGTGAAAAGACTGAAACTGAGAAGTCAAGAAGACAGTTACTCTCTTCTGTACCATCCAGATTCTCTTTCAATCAAAAGAACTTGGACAAGGTAAAGTTTTCCTGGTTTCCTTACAAACTAAGAATGTTTTCATTATTTAGAATAATACATTCAAATGTCTCTCTGAATTTGCAGATAACTCACAAAAAATCTGCTTTTTGAAATAAGCTTCTTTTCAGGTTTACATGCAAACCAATAAGCTGACAACGCAAGTAAACCACATTTACAAGACTTTATTAATAAATCAAGTTATTTCAAGTTAGTGATGTCAAAACGTAATAATTTGCGTTTCTGAGTATTTCATTTGTTATGTCGGTTGTGATGCTAAATAAAGCATTAAAAACTGAAAAAGAGCATTGCAAAATATCAGCGAGAAACGTATGGCTCGTATCCTCTCATGCAGTTACAGATGCTACACTGCTTCACGAGATGAGAGCACTTTTATATTTATTGGGGGGGTCAAGAAAGAGTCTGAGTTTGCGATATATTTCCTCCTCCCTTATTGCAAAACGCTCGCTCTGACTGGATAGGCTTAAATTCATAGCAAAGATGTGTTTCTGTCACATATCACACATCCGCACTTCAATAAGCCAAAAGAAAGCAGGTTAATGCATTTACATGCCGGGAGAAATCGGCGTAAGGGGCAAAAATCTGGCTGTGATGATCAGTTTATGCTTAAGCCGTTTATGACTTTAGACCGAAACACCTGCATTGTCTGCTTATTGAGCATAATCGGGTTAAGAACATTATGTTTGCATTTCAATATTTGGGTGTATCTTCATTATAATTGAACATATTCTTTCTGACAGTCATGGCAATCTTTTATCATCTTCGGCTGATGTCTCTGGCTGTGCTGATGTTGGTGTCTCAGCAGGACTTTGCAAATGCTGCTGTTCGGGTGTATAATATACAAGCCACTAACCTTGCTGCATCTAATATGTTTGGAAGCAAACCCGATCCATACGTCAAGGTCTGGTGCGGCTCTTCTTATGGGGGGATGACAGATTTTCAACAGAGTACCCGTAATCCTGTGTGGGTTGCAGAGTTCAACTTCCCCCACTGCCAAACCTATGACAACCTGAAGCTGGAGCTATGGGACAAAGACCGGTCATCTGATGATGATCTCTTGGGCACATGTTCCACAAGTGTGCAAAGAGGATCTGACACCAAGCATTGTTCTCTGAAAAAAGGAACTCTGTCTTACAGCTACACTATGCATTAAATCAGAAATAAATCTGTTCCAATCAGCTCTAGTAAAGCTGCTTTTAGACAAACCTTGTAACACTGTAACAAGCTACTAGTAATAAAGTAGATCAGTAATTATTGAACATGTTTTGCATTGATATATGTTCATCAAAATATACCCACTTCTGACATACTTTTCTTTTTACTAAAATGCTTTTAGTCTATTTACTAACAAGGAAATAGTGCTTTGTGCACTCACAGTATGTACTACTGACCTCAGCAGCCTTAAAGGGTTAGTTCACCCAAAAATGAAAATAATGTCATTTATTACTCACCCTCATGTCGTTCCACACCCGTAAGACCTTTATTCATCTTCGGAACACAAATTAAGATATTTTTGTTGAAATCCGATGGCTCAGTGAGGCCTGCATAGCCAGCAATGACAGTTCCTCTCTCAAGATCCATTAATGTACTAAAAACATATTTAAATCAGTTGACTTTGGCGCTCCGAACCACTGATTCGACACAAAAGATTCAAAACGCTCCGAAGCTTAATGAAGCAGTGTTTTGAAATCGGCCATCACTATATAAGTCGTTATTTTGTGTCAAAAAAAATATTCTTGTCGCTTTATAATATTAATATTGAAACACTGTACTCAAATGAACTGATTTAAATATGTTTTTAGTACTGGCCAAAACTGGCCCGCCAGCAATAATATCTGGCCCGCACCCGCAGCCAGATTATTTTGATAGCGGCTGGTTCTGAAATAGATCTTCATCTCGTGGTGCCGTCTAATATTATCGTGTCTATACAAGGCGCGACTTTTTTCGAGTCGCATTGCGCCGCAACAGCTCAAAGCTGTCTACTGAACGCGACAAACCTTCTCATTTACCATCTCTGTTCCTGGGATGAGGTCTTGAAAGCTCTTTGGGCAGCTCAAGCTTCCCCGTTGACGTCTCAGAGTCCCGCAGACTCCTCTGGAAATCACAGATGTACGCGTCCAGCGCCTCTGACGCAGAGACGTAGTGTTTGTCCTTGTATTTGATGGTGGCGACGGGCTCTGGATAGAACGAGCTCTGTAGGCGTCCTGAAGATTGTGGGTTTTTATAATCAATTAACACTGCTATTGTCATGTTTTTACAAGATGGACAAAATTTGTCACCAAAAAAGTAGGCTAATTCAGTTTAACCAAAATTTCGGTTTTACCAAATGATGATATTTTTTACCAAAAGGACAATCAAACATTTTAGATTTAGAAGTTTTTAAAATATTACAATGTTTTATAGCGGTCGAATGACCTGATGTTTCAGGACATGCGTATGAGCATGAAAACATGAATTGTTAAGAGAGAGTTAGTTACTTTGCTTCATGATGTAAGAAACTGTAGTCTGCCTCGACCCAGATTCCACTCAAAAGTATATTTTAGAATGAGCTCATCCCCAAAATGGCTTAATTATCACAGAGAAGAAAGTCAACAGTTATGTTGTTTCTGCACCATTTGGGTTGATCACATCCTGACCAAATGGTCATCAATTGAAGAATGGGAATAGGTGTGGGACAGTGGGAACCATCTCAGACAATGGGGTGTGTCACAACTTCATTAACATACAGACCACAGCTGTTAATACATGAGCAACTACATTTACATGAGGAGTGGTAAACTGTAACAGGATAAAAGGTTTGAGATTTGGATGTTCTGGGTTCATTCCGACTCCGATGAACCCAAGGTGCTACGTGTACTTTGTCACTGCTATGATGCAATAAACTTCTTCATCGAGATCTTCAACGTCCTCATCATTTTTTCTTACAACATCAAAATGTAGATCTGTATGCAGTTACGTGGTACTTTATCTGAATAAATACACCTCTCTTACTTTTGCTCATGTTCCAGCAATAGGTCCCTGCTGTAGAGTATGCTGGTCATTCCCAGGGAATGCATGAACGGATAAGAGTTACTTTGAATGCAATATAAGTCGCTTTAGATAGAACCATCTGCCACATGCACTAATGTAATAAACGATCTGATGTAAAGTGTTGTGCAAAATAAACTTCAAGGTTCTGTTTAGAAAGTCTTTAATGCTGATATTTGGCAAAGATTTGACTAACAGCAGAAGTTTTTTGAAGAAACTTACTAGAAGGAATAAAATAATATCAACTCCAATAATAGGGTGGGATGATGTCCAGTCAGCCTCAGATTCATTTAGGCTTTGTTTTGTGATAATGACCGGCTGACTGTGAATTATCCCTTACAAAACTGTTGTATGACATGGTTCATGTAGTATGATGATCAATTATTACAATCCATTTGGTCTTCTTGCTGTTCTTGTTGTCATCCTCCTACACCTGAAAGAATCAACAGATTTAGTTGATCTGCAGTATGTGTCAGTCTGAGGTTTAGATAGTGATCGCATCACCTTATTCACAGCAGAACATGACCACGTCATTGAGAGCGGTGTCATCTTTGAAGAATCCCTGTGGCTCTTCTACCCGCGTCCTGATACCACACATCCCTCTTCCCTGACACAATGGGCTCCATTCGCCCCATTCGCCCCAGTCTGTGCCGTCACCCTGAAGCAAAGAACCTCGACTGCAGTTGAATCTGAAATAAATGTGAAAGTATTATGTTAAAGTGCCCATATGCTTTTTTGAACATGACCTTGCATTAAATGTGGGATGGGAGAACTGGGCCCTTCACAAGCTCCAGTTCAAGATGCTTACTGCATTATCACATGTGTTCGTCCCCAAAATTGGTTCGCAGAATTTAACCTGAAGGACACGTACTTCCACGTCACTTCCAGACCATTTCTTAGGTTTGCTTTCAAGGGTCGGGTGACAGGGACAGCCCAAAGGGGAGGACCTTGTATTGGTCGTGAAGGCTTGCCCCGTTAAGGGAACTGGACGTTTGCATTCTCAAATATCTTGATGACTGGCTCATTCTAGCTCACTCTCGAGATTTGTTTTGTGAACACAGGGACCTGGAGCTCAGGCCTGCCTTGTGCCTCTTATTCAGTGATATTGCTTAATTGAGCTGCTTGATGAGAGAAAACTGAGACCCTAAATGGCAAATTCTAACCAGAATGTTCTGCCAAATACTCACCTCATGTTGTTTGCGGCTGTATTATCTTTAAATTCTTGGGAAGATTGGACTCTCAGCTGGAAAGCTGTCAAGAATCCAGACGGACACCATTTGATCTCTGTCCACTGACCCCAGCTGGAGAAAAAACACAAATTATGGATTTTTTGAAGGTTTATTGAAGACAACGAAGAACTTTAGTGATTAAATCAGGAATTGTTTTCAAGAAAATCCTCAGTTCATTTCTCTAGCCTATGAAGAAACTGCTCTTTAATGTAAGAATTCTTATTAAACCCAGAGTAAACCTGCTGTAACTAGTTTTACTTCATTAGTCTGAGTCCATTACCTTCCTACGTCAGACTGAACAGAGATGTCCTCATCTGAGTCTAATTCTAAGTCTCTGGACTGAGTGACACAGTAAAGACGAATCCCATTGAGCGCTGTGTTGTCCGTAAAACGACGTTCTTCCACCTAAAAACCAAACAAAAAACAGCAACAACATTAAGACAATCCTCTATTTGATAATGTCCCATGACAGATGAAGATTAACTAAGTTAACTAACATAAGTGACTAACAGCTTCAACCGCTTCGTTCTTACTGCACTGCAAAAAAATTATTTTCTTGTTTTTCTTGTAATCTTGTTTTCCAGTAAAAATTTCTAAACATTCCTAAATCAAGATACATTTACTGCAGAAGCAAAATTAATTTTGTCAAAATGAAGTGCTTAAAACAAGAAAAAATATGGCAACTTGTTAAAAACTGTTTAATAAAACACAATAATAAAAATAGTTTTAGGGATGTTTAACTGGAAAACAATATAAAAGTACTGATTATTTAAATTTACTTAAGATTTACTATTTAAAAACAACTGCAGTGAACCCTGTAGTTTTAATGTCGTTTATAGTCAACATAAAACTTCTGTCATGTGAAGAAAAAAAATGACAGGACTTGATTTTACACTTCGGGAAATGATTGGATCATGAAAAATCTTGTTTTCCCTCTGAATTAAGTTTATATTTTCTAACTCCATTGGCAGATGCTTTTTCTTGTTTAAAGCTCAAACTCATAATATGATAAGTCATTTTGCTTCTCCAGTAAATGTATCTTGACTTAAGAATGTTTGGATATTTGTACTGGAAAACAACAAAAATATGGAGTTAGAAAATCAAAACCACTTCCATGAGTCAATGTTCAACTTACCTTCAGACTAAACCCTGCGGCGTACGTTCCACTTGGACACAATTCCCTTTGACCCCACGACCCCCACTCCATTCCATTTGACACAGACAGCAACGATATGAAATGTCTTTCGACGCTTCGTTCAGAACGTCTTCCTGTGGACTGAACGCTCACATGCAGCCCAATAAAGGCCAACAGTGTAAAAGCAATGGAAATGAAGTGATGCATTGCTACAGCAGTGGACTGATGGATAAAAATAATGATTAAAATAATTCTGTTTGGTTTCTAAACCAAAAACTGACCCCGGGTTTCTGAGCCATCTGTGATTGGTCAGTGGAACCTGCCTGCTTCTTTAGTGAGCCAATCAGAACAATACATTTATATGGTTTATCAATAAATTCAGCCAATCAGCAGCCAGGAACACTGAGCACACATCAATTCCTGTAAATTAACACACAAAAACTCAAACATCTATTTGTTTAAACAATAGTGTCCTTGGAAAGTGTATTACTCAGAAAAATGCCTATTAAATCCTGAGCTGATTTTGTAATTTTAAAAAGTTTAGAAATAGTAAACACGTACTACAACACAGAGAACATTAGACTGACATTAAAAAACATTCTGTCATCATTTACTCACTCACACTCATGTTGTTCTAAACCTGTATTACTTTCTTTATTTCAAGAAGAATTTAAGTGTCATAAAAGTATTCTCACACAACTTGACTTCTGAAGTCTTATGATAATTTGCATGAAAAAATGAATACAAACAGATGAATAGCAAAAGAATCAGCGTTTATCCACATAAGTGATCAAGACAATAATGCAAAACTAAATGATTGTGCAAGTCACGTAAACACACTTTAGACAAACACTGAGATGGTCGATTTGCCAGTAAAATCATGTGCCCTTTGAATGCAATACAGTCTCTTTAGATCTGGCACTAATGCAATAAACGATCTGATGTAAAGTGTTGTGCAAAAGAATGTGAAACTTCAAGGTTCTGTTTAGAAAGTCTTTATTGCTGATATTGTTTTGGGATAATGACTGGCTAAATGTGCATTATCCCTTACAAAACTGTAGTATGATGATCAATTATAGCAATCTATTTGGTCTTCTTGCTGTTCTTGTTGTCATCCTCCTACACCTGAACGAAAAAAGAGATTTAGTTGATCTGCAGTATGTGTCAGTCTGTGCTTTTGACTGCGATCGCATTACCTCATGCACAGCAGAACATCTGCACGTCATTGAGAGCAGTGTCATCTCCACTTCCCTGCGGCTCTTCTACCCGCGTCCTGATGCCGCAGATTCCTTTTCCTACACATTTTGGGCTCCAGTCGCCCCACTCACCCCAGGCTGTGCCGTCACCCTGAAGCAAAAAACCATCACTGCAGCTGAACCTGGAGAAAATTTAAACGTGACAATATTATAATAAAACATGTTATTGCAGCATACGACCTAATCACAACCACGATCAGCAGCACGACTGAGTGTGATATTAATGGAACTGCTTGATGCTTGAAATAGCAAAATAAAACCAGGATGACCACATACTCACCTGATGTTGTTTGCGGCCGTATCATCACCAATTCCTTGGGAAGATTCGACTCTCAGCTGGAAAGCTGTCAGCAATCCCGAATGACACCACTTGATATCTGTCCACTTACCCCAGCTGAAGAAAAGACAAAGAGGTTTCTTGATCCAAAAAAAAAGAAAGTCACTCATCTAGCTTAAACACTTAATATAAAAATTCATAATAATCTGAGCCCATTACTGTCCTACGTCGGACTCAATTGAGGCATAGAGATCATATGATTCTTTGGACGGATAAACACAGTGAAGACGAATCCCGTTGAGCGATGAATCATCATGAAAAGCATGGGAAGCTTCCTCCACCTTAAAACAACAACATTGAGACAATCCATTTGAAAGAGAGTTAACTCTAACCCAACCCATAGTAATATTTATCGTCATGCTCTTTAACATTACACAGACACTTTAAAAATCTTAAGCAGGGGCAGTTCCCTGGAGATTAAATGACTAACAGCAACTCTACAGTTCTTTCTCTCTGGGGTTTGAACCTTTAAAGCACTAAGCCACCCTCATATCACTGATGTCAATGCCCAACTTACCTTCAAACTAAACCCTGCGGCGTACATTCCACTTGGACACATGCTCTTAAGTCCCCACGATCCCCACTCCATTCCATTCGGCACAGTCATCAATGATTCGGTAACTCCGTTTATGCTCCAGTCAGAGGGTATTATTGTGGACTGAACGCTCACATGCCGCCCAATAATGGCTAGCAGTGAAAACATGGAAAGGAGGGGACGCATTGCTACAGCACTGACCTGATCGATAAAAAAATACTGATTGTTAGATTAATTTTCAGGTAGACTATCTGCAGCCTCAGAGCTATCAGTCATCAGTTGGAAACAAGCACCTCAATCTCTGTGATGTGAGAATGATCAAGCAGACACAGAGACTCATATTTATACACAAGATTAAGCAAAATCATCCACGATGTTCAGGCCGTCCAATTGTCGTACTCAAAGATCAAGCCCTACCATATATGGTATATTCAAAAATATAATAACAAGTAAGAGAGGTCAGATGTTCAAATGCATCCATGTCTTGAGTTCCTGTTTGCGTGAGTGTATAAAGCCTAGTTCTTGTTTTGTCTTGGTGTGTCCATGATGTGCAGATAACATAACGAAAAGAAGTTACACAAGGGCAGTCTTACACAAGAATAGTCAAAAGTGGAGCCTAAGAAACAAGAAAATATTTACAATAGCCACTTTAAATTAATTCTGTTTGGTTTCTAAACTAAAACCGACCCTGGGGTCAGTAAAACTGCTCTAAGGATTTTTTTTCTGATCATTTTTTGAGCCGATCAAAACATCTTCAGACTACATTTACGCTTTATTAATATTGTGATGTCCTGGTTCTACCCAACGAGCAGCCAGGAGCACCGAGCGCACATCAATGACCTGTACCTGAACATACAAAAATACAAACACTGATCCAATAAAACATACGTTTAAACGTCAGTGTCCTTGAAAACTGTTTTTCTTGGTAAAATGCCTAAAAAATGTTTTCTAACCCCATCATCTTGCAAGAGATGAGAACTCAAGAGAGCAACCACCATAGTGTGTTTGTTGTAAATGTATAGCAAAGTTTATTAGAAAACATTCAAAAGTAGCACAACGGGTAATCAGAAATGGCAAAGAAACAAAACAAGCAAAAACAAACAATTGTAACAACAATCATATCCAATGGAAATTGCTCTACACTCAATCACAAAAACAGAATTTCACTCCAAACTCCAAAGCAAAAGTAATCACCAAATCAAACCACTACAAACATACGAGGAAGAAACTGTTCTTATGCCTAGCCGTTCTGGTGTTCAGTGCTCTGTGGTCTGTCGAGATGTTGTAGGATATAATGCAGTCCCATTTTGACTGCATCATCCACTGACCTGTTTGCTCGATAAACAAATTGCATTGTCGTCCAGCAGGGGTCCAGTGATGTCCTTCAGCACCAGTCTTTCAAATGACTTCAGGACCACAGACCTTTTCACAGACCTGAAGTGCTGGAGGTGTTGATGGGTGTATGGAGAGAAGGTCAGAATGGGTTTGAGGTGTGAGACAGGGTTTTTCAAACCTGCAATAAAACTCAAAAAACTCAAACTCAGAATTCAAATCAATGGCCACTTGTTGATTGGCCAACTATTAAGAAAGGTTCAAACATTCACTGATGCTCCAGAAGGAAACACGATGCATTAAGAGCCGGGGGTGAAAACTTTTGAACAGGATGAAGATGTCCCAATTTTTCTTATTTTGTTTAAATATAGTTGTTTTTCATTTAGTACTGCCCTTCGGAAGCAACAGAAGATACTTGCATGTTTCCCGGAAAAAAAAATTAAGTACAATATTCCTTGATCTTCAAATTGAAAAAGTTTTCACCCCCCGGCTCTTAAAGGAGTAGTTCACTTTCAAATTAAAATTTCCTGATAATTTACTCACCCCCATGTCATCCAAGATGTTCATGTCCTTCTTTCTTCAGTCGAAAAGAAATTAAGGTTTTTGATGAAAACATTCCAGGATTATTCTCCTTATAGTGAACTTCAGTGGACTCCAAACGGTTGAAGGTCAAAATGTCAGTTTCAGTGCTGCTTCAAAGGGCTCTACATGATCCCAGACGAGGAATGAGGGTCTTATCAAGCAAAAACGATCGTTTATTTTCTAAAAATTTTTTTAAATTATATACGTTTTAACCATAAACGCTCATCTTGAACTAGCTCTCTTCTTCTTCTCTATTAGAATTCCAGCAGTGTAGATGCTGCTTAGTGTATTACTGCCCTCCACAGGTCAAAGTTTGAACTAATTGTTACATACTTGCACAAACATATTGTATATGAGAATTTAGTTCAAACTTTGACCTGTGGAGGGCAGTTAGAATGGAGAACCATTTAGAACCAATGAACTTGACCAACTAGCGACAACGTCCAGGTCGCCCATTTCGAGACACATTTAATAACATAATAACGTGAGTGTTTGAGGGGTTTCCTCAAAGTTTTCCCTGGTGTCTGTGTGTGCAATAAGTGAGCGGGCAATATGCTAATGTTTCGTTTTGACGTCACAACGAAACAGCTTGGGATTCGTTTTTACAAACGACTCGTTTAATTGACTCAGAGTCGACTCTTACTTTTGAGAGACAATAACTTTACTGTGCACTTTCAGATTTAAAACATTGCAGGATGTTTTCATTCACTTAGAGCTATGTTACACTACATGAAAGGTAATTTTTAAAATTCCATAATAGGGGCACTTTAATGGAAGTTACCCCCATAATTCATGCAAAGCGTCATGAAGCGTAGAAAAAAGTTGGATATTGTATCAAAGTCCTTGATGTGGTCCTCGAGTGAGTGAGTTCCTTGGCGAAGGTGGACTAGGGTGGATCCATAAAGGTGAAGTCTTCTGTCACGAACTGCTCTGAGACTGTTGAGGATCCACATGCGGCTTTATTAGGGCAATTCAGAATCATAATCCCTCTGTTAGGGCGCGTATTCCAGACACTCCTCAAAGAGTCACAGAAATCCAGGAGGGAGGTTGAGCGGGGGCGGGACGGAGCTGAAGACCACCAAGACATAGCTGACTACCATCACGGTGAAGCAGGCAGAACTGTAGACCACCAAGGTACAGCAGAAGACCACGGCAGATCAGGCGGAACTGTAACAAAGAGCACAGAAAAGTTAGGGTTGGCCGTGTCAAAACAAGCAGAGAGTTCAGTTATGGCCTCTATGGCCATAACAGGGCTGGACAATCAGGAGTGATATTTATGGCAATGCAAGCAGAGTCTTCAATCTCAGCCTCCTTGGCCAAGACTCTGGAACTTTCTGGCCAATTTGGAATCTGGCCTCTCTGGAAATTCAGGGATGACTGAATTGTGGTTGTGTCAGGGCAGACAGAGAGTTCTCGCCCAGCGATCCTCCATCGAGGACCATCACGGATCAGTGCCTGGATGTTGGGACTACTGAGATGCCAGCTGCTCACACTGACATCAGCGGTGGGTCTGCTAAACTGGAAGCCAGTCTCAAACACCTAGGAACCACCTTAGATGCTTCCGGTGTGGCGGCCATGACAGCTGGAGGCCATATCGTGAAGAGGATCTGGACTTGGGACCACCGGACTGGGAAGCGCTGAGAGCTCTGGACTAGCGATCCCCAGACTTGGAAGCACTGCAATCCTTGATGGGCCAAGCTCCCGTTTTTTGTAAGTTTTGAGCGAGCGAGTTCCTTGATGAAGGCGGACTAGGGTGATTGCTGGATCCATAGAGGCAAAGTCTTCTGTCACGAACTGCTCTGAGATGGTTGAGGGCAATCCAGAAATGTAATCCAAAAGACAAATGATCAAAAGGTAAACAAACTAGATAACAACAGGGCAGAAAACACATGCAAACAGGAAAATCCAGAAAAGCAGGCAGAAGATCAAAACCATAACAAGGGAAACAAGCGCGAGAAATGCAGTGTGACACTTACAAGACTTCACAAAGAGAGGCTACGTCCGAAACTACCTACTTCTCTTCTATATAGTAGGGGAAAAGCAGTAGGCGAGCAAATAACTATGTCCGAATACTTAGTAATCATAAAAGAGTAGGTGAGAAGTACCTGGGTGAAGTACTAATTCTCGCGAGATTCAGACGTACGTATACTTAAAGTGCATCCGAATATGCCTACTTACCTACTATATAGTAGGAGAAAACAGTATGTGAAAGGAGTAGTATGTTCGAAACCTCAGTAATCATGAAAGAGTAGGGGAGAAGTTCCCGAATGGCCTACTGCTTCCACCCAGACTCTCGAGTGCTCATCCGATGGATACTTTTCTATCCCAGCCTTCCCAGGAGGCCACGGGAGAGGATACGTAAGAATCGAACACGGAGGAGAAAAGCAACACGAATGTGAGTAAACACGGTTCCTTGTGTTAAAATCGTGTTTGTTGAACTACTGTAGAGTAAACTGTTGAATGTGTAAAGACGCTAAACAGTATAGTATAGTTGTGATTTCGCTGTAAAAACATGTTTTATTATGTATAGCTAACAGGGGAGCTCTAGTAAGCACACGTACGTCTCCAAAGTGGATTTACATAAATTCTAAACCATATATATTATAAAGATGCTTACTAAATGTTTACCAGCAATTCAGAAAAAAAAAAAAATCATATATCATAGTAGTTCCTTGAAAAAGTTAACTTTAAGAAATATGCAGATTTATTGAGTGTTTATTGAATGCCTGAGACACTAATAAAAAATGATTTACAAAAATCACATTTACATTTGTTTTTATCCAAAGTGACTTACAGTGCTCTTATTACAGGGACGATCCCCGTGGAGTAACCTGGAGTAAAGTGTCTTGCTCAAGGACACACTGGTGTTGACGGCTGTTGAGATCGAACCAGCAACCTTCTGCTTACCAGTTCAGTGGTTTAGCCCACTACACCACTAATCTAATAAAGCATGTAAAAATATGAAATGAAAAATGTCAAGAAACTGAACGCTGACATGAATTGTAAAATGTTTTAACCTGTTTAAATGTTTTACAGGTAGTCATGCTCATGGAGAGCAAGCACACAAATGTTTGGAGCAGACCAGATTGTCCCGCACATCTTCTCCCACTCTTGTTCAAGGTTGTGGAGTTCATCATGATCTTCCTCATCCTCTGGGTCAACGATGTCCCCATTGAGAAGAATAGCAATGAGGGACATGATGGACGGCAAAGACAGGCGAAGGTGTTTGTGATGATTACTTTTATTCATTCTTTTTATTTTATTTATGTTTCCTATTGTTGTCAGTAAATAAAATATAATTATTTTATTAATTCATGCATTAATTTGTCGCTTGACTGTAAATTTAGATGTATTCACATTGGCTGCATTTGTCTAGTGTGTATTCATGCATAGCTGTGTCATATGACAAAACAAATTGCATTTTGCTTGTTTTACTAAAACATTAGTGCGAGAAAGTAATAATTAAGTATTGGTCAGCATTTATCATTATTATTGTGCGTAAATGTTAGGTGGGCTAGCAATGCAATTTATTCTGGGGTGATCTTATTTTTAGTAGTAATACTTACATTTTTCCAGTATAAAATCAACAATCAATCTTCGAGCAGCTGCCTGACGTCTGCTTTGTGCAACTTATAATTACATACGTGATCAGGTAAAATACCATAGTATCTTTAACAATGAACAATCATAATGACAAAAAAAAAAAAAAAGACAAATATCATGGGTTTATGTACATCATAATATGAGATTATATACACAGAAAAAAAGCACAATGACAAGATTAAATATCTTTGAATAATTCATCATAATGCATCAAAAATATATATTTATTTTATTTTTTGTGTTATTTATAAGCTACTTATAAGAGGACAAAATAAAGGAGATTTAAGCCACTTTTGCTTGTGGGTTATAAAATAAAGAAATTAACAACATATTAAGAGATCATGATTTTGGGTTTTCGTAATAAAAAATAATGTCTTTAAGGATAAAACTGTGGGTCAAATTAGTAGGGTTAAAAATGTAAGAACTTAAATTAACCCCAAATTTATTGGTTATACTTCAATCACAAATTTAACGGACAGCTGTTTGTTCAACAAGACCACAAAATTAGCAAGTTTAATCAATATCAAGATATTTAAAGATAGATGAATTAAACCTGTCACTCATGTCTTTTAAGTTGTTGCGCTTGTGACAACGTCATAGGTCACATGATACCGTCAACATGGCGGATGATGTCCGGATCGGATTCATACTCAACGAGATCAGCTACCTACTCTTTTAGTGCTCGTTAAGTAAGTACTTATTGAAATTAAGTACCTACTCAGTGAGTAGGTGGTTTTGAACACAGCCAGTGAGTGAAAACAAGATTATGAGCCACACAGCTGAAAGTATTTAAGTTTAATGAGTCCAGGCAATGGGTTATGGGAAATGCATGATCAGGTAAAAAAAAAGGAGAGGGGAGGAGTGCCTGGTGGAGATCATGGGCACTACAGCTGGTGGTTGTAAGAAGGTTTAGGGTAACAGGGTTGTCAATGTTACACTTTAATTTAATGTAGTGTTCCTGTAGAGTATGCTGGTCATTCCCAGGGAATGCATGAATAGAAAATACAATTACTTTGAATGCAATACAAGTCTCTTTAGATCTGCCACATGCACTAATGTAATAAATGATCTGATGTAAAGTGTTGCACAAAAGAATGTGAAACTACAAGGTTCTGTTTAGAAAGTCTTTAATGCTGAAATATTTGACACCCGTTTTGACTGACAGCAAAAGTTCAGGAGTCTTTAGAAGAATCACTAATATACTAGAATAAAATAATATCAACTCCAATAATAGGGAGGGATGATGTCCAGTCAGCCTCAGATTCGGTTAGGCTTTGTTTTGTGATAATGACCGGCTGACTGTAAATTATCCCTTACAAAACTGTAGTATTACATGGTTCATGTTAGCTTATCATAGTATGATGATCATTTATTACAATCCATTTGGTCTTCTTGCTGTTCTTGTTGTCATCCTCCTACACCTGAAAGAATCAACAGATTTAGTTGATCTGCAGTATGTGTCAGTCTGAGGTTTAGATAGTGATCACATCACCTTAATCACAGCAGTACATTTGCACGTCATTGAGAGCAGTGTCATCTCCACTTCCCTGTGGCTCTTCTACCCGTGTCTTGATGCCGCAGATTCCCTTTCCAGTACACGCTGAGCTCCATTCGCCCCAATCACCCCAGGCTGTGCTGTCACCCTTCAGCACAACACCATCACTGCAGCTGAACCTGGAGAAAATTTAAACGTGACAATATTATGATAAAATATGTAATTGTGCTGCTGGATTGAATGTCAGTCACATCCCCGCTAGAAATTTTATGTTCCCAGAACATTCTCAGAACGTCCCCACTGGTGTTAAGGACATTGTCTAGTAACGTTCCCAGTACGTTCAGAGACGGTCACGATGTGGAGTTCTTTTAAGGTTTGGGGGACGTTATCTGACGGACCTTCAGAACATTCTCTGAACATTTAGGGAACCATATTTTATTTGGAAATGTTCTCAGAACATCCCTGCTGCCCTTGACAAAATTTTTATTGAAAATTAGAGATAAATTGACTAACAAAAGTGGCTGCTCAAACAAAAAATATTTTTTTTAAATATCTTACAAAAAAAAAGCACTTTACAGGTATTTCCTGGATTATTATGAAACCATTTTTTTAAAATGCAAATGTCTTGCAGTAAGTCATTAGCTAACAAAAGCACATGCATGAGCTAATGTCACTATTGTATCACTGCATCAGCACCTACACAGTTACTCCCTTTAAATAAAGCAACATGCAGCAGAACATCAGTGTTTCTGTCTCATCACTGACTGAAGCACAGACTCTACTCTTCAGCACAATGGTAACCTCACAGAAACAGAACATTAAACACTAACAGATCTCTCTATCTCAGCATCTTCACTTATTACAAACCACTCTGACTCTATTTCTTTCATATAAAACTTAATGAGGTGTTGATGTTTTATTAAAATGTATAAATGTCACCGTTACGGAGGTAAGCACTTGCTTTCAGGGCCGGATTGGGACTCATTTTCAGCCCTGGAGTTTCATGCCTTAGACCGGCCCACTTTAATTCACGACTGACTGTATTAAAATAATGTAATTAAAACCTCAGTATATAAGTCTGCAATAGTGCACTGTTCTCTACAGCCTTGTAATTAATTGTATTTTTCAAAAATATTTTCAAATACCCATGATAGTACAAATGAAAAAATGCTAAAATTTGATATAGTGTCATTTTTATTGTTGTAATAATGATTTTATAATGTCAACCAATGATTAATTCTCTAGCCATCTAGTGGCTGTAGTTAAAAATTCATGTTATTTTAATTTTAATTTAATTAAGTGTTTGCTTTCCAGTAGATGGCAGCAATCGTCCACTAAACCCAGGCACATTTTTCATGTCTATCACTATGAATGAAATGTAGATCTTTATTAAAGTGGATTTAACATAACATTTTTCTATTTTATATAAATGTATATACTTAAATTATTACAAATTGAGGCAAATAACACAAAATACCATAAATCCCCCAAAATTGCACAACTTTACAGTAAAATATTAAAGTATTACATTTGTTTTAAAAAAGTTACATTATGTTACAAAATCACATTTTACTGTCTGGTTATGTAAGCTACTTGGACAGAAAAATGAATATTGTTGGCCAATATGTAATAGCATAGCAAGTGACATAACAAGTGATAGGCCCTATATTTTATTATTTGCCTACTATTATTGCATACATGCCTTTATCTTTTGCATGTTTCCCCTCTTCCTTTTTATTTATTTACATTACTTAAATCGGCCTCCGGTGGCTTAGACCTTTTCTCTTACCATAATAGGCTGTTTGCACATGACGTCATTGCAGCAGCGCGAATGAGTCTGGAGGGCAAGTGATTTTTCTATATAGGAATCCTATCAAAAACTCAAAATTTGTATGTTTTGCATCGTTTATGGTTGCTCAAATCGATAAAATCGACAACCCAGAAGGTGTTTATATCGTTTACATAACTTATACCGTTTTTTTTTTATATAACTTATATCGTTTTTTAACTTTAAAAGTTGTCGCCTTTAATAGCGTTTTGCGTCTGCTGATACTGAAATGCATACCTGCTTACCTTATTTGTTGCTGACTTGGTTAAATATCCACATTCTTCATGGTATCGTTTGCAGGGAAGAGAAGCTATATTTTATCCCGTTGAATGATAATTTGGTGTTTTCACTTCAGTTTTGTAGAATTCAGTTCACAATGTTGATCTGGTTACAATGAACAGTGTCACGCGCTGCTGCTTCAGCCATCATATGGTAGAAAATGTCCAAATAAATGAATTTTTAACAAGCTGACAAGTCGATTCATTTCTTTGTTGGAAGGGTGTAACGTTAAATGTAAGTGTAGTTTTAATGTTGTCTTCTTTGTAAATATTCACTTTCCCATATAGCCATGGAGGAGAATCGGAGGGTCACATTCAGCGGACAGACACCGAAACACTGCATTTTTTTGTATTTATTTCAACAAATGACAACCAAAATCAAACCCATATTAGCTCGTGAACAGTTTTGAAGTGGCTGTGTGCAAAATTCTGAACCTTTACAGAACATTCGGGACGTTCCTAAAACGTCATCTTTTGGTAATGAAAGTGCTGCAGTTCAAGGTTCCTTATATGACTTTAGGGTGACATTCGAATTTGGTTAATTTTATGGTCACATAAGAACGTTACAAAGAGGATATTTGGGACATTAACTGAACGTTCCCACACGGTTCTCTGTTGGTCATTTAATAACGTTCCCGATATGAGTTTAGGGGGACGTTCTATTCTGGTTAATTTATGGTTGTGCGAGAACGTTACAAAGAGGACATTTGGGAAGTTAACAGAACGTCCTATAGAAATAATCCCCTAAACATTCCCAGAACGTCCTGAATGTTTCCTGAAGATCCACCAAATAATGCCCCCCAAACCTTAAAAGAACTCCACATCGTGACTGTCTCTGAACGTACTGGGAACATTACTAGACAACGTCCTTAACACCAGTGGGGACGTTCTGAGAATGTTCTGGGAACGTAAAATTTCTAGCGGGGTAACCTGTCACCTAGTAACCTTCCCAGTGGAGTTCCTTTAAGGGTTGTGGGACGTTATTTGGTGGACCTTCAGGGAACATTCAGGACGTTCTAAACTCATATCGGGAACATTATTAAATGACCAACAGAGGACCGTGTGGGAACGTTCAGTTAATGTCCCAAATGTCCTGTTTGTAACATCAAAATAACCAAAATGGAACGTCACCCTAAAGTCATATAAGGAACCTTAAACTGCAGCACTTTCATTACCAAAAGAGGATGTTTTAGGATCGTCCCGAATGTTCTGTAAAGGTTCGGAATTTGTGTCACCTTTAGAGAACTTTTAAGGAACGTTGCGCAAGGTCCTGAGAAAGTCGCCTTCTACGTGGGATGATCACCTGCAGCATACGGCCTAATCACAACCACGATCAGCAGCACGACTGAGCGTGATATTAAATTAACTGCTTGATGAGGGAATACAGAGTTTTAAACAGCAAAATAAAACCAGGATGACTTACAGCACCACATACTCACCTGATGTTGTTTGCGGCCGTATCATCACCACTTCCTTGGGGAGATTCGACTCTCAGCTGGAAAGCTTTTAAGAATCCAGAAGGACACCACTTGACATCTGTCCACTGACCCCAGCTGAAGAAAAGACAAAGAGGTTTCTTGATCAAATTGATTATAATTTTCAAGAAAATCCTCAATTCACTTATCTAGCTTAAACACTTGAATGTAAGAATTGTTAATAATCGGATTCCATTACTGTCCTATGTTGGACCCAACATATGAGCCTGATGATACTCTGGACTGATATGCACAGTGAAGACGAATCCCATTGAGCGATGTATCGTCAAACTGACCACTGACATGTTGTTCCACCTTAAAACAACAACAACACTGAGACAACTTTCCATTTGAAAGAGCTGAAACTAACTAACCATTGTAACATTTAAATTCTCATAGTAACATTTATCTTTATGTTCTTTAGTACAGATTCTTAAAACAAATCTTAAGCAGGTGCAGCAGGGGCCAGTTGTTCAAAAGTAATCGGATTTCGGCTAACGGATTGGATCAAATCTTGAAAATGGGTTGTTCAAAAGGGGAAAAAAAAGGATTCTGAAATCAGATTAGATCGCAAAATCCAATCTTGGTTTTAATCTGAATAAAATCATCAGTTTGTGTTGTTCAAACCTTTTTAGTAAGATTGGGATACATTTGATCCAAAAAAATCTGGATGACTGATCCCACCAGAAGGGTAGATTTCAGGAACAAAAATGTATTAAAACTTTAAAACTGCTCAAAAAATACAACATTTTTATCATGTAATATACATACACACATATATTTTTTATTATCTAGCTCTTGATTAGCTTAACTGTTAAAGTAATAAATTAGAAGTAGTCATATTTAGCCTTTCAGTAACCTAATGTACTGTAAAATTGATATATTCTTTCTATTAACATGTCCCTTTAGGGGCTCCGTAGAGCACTAGTAATCCAGATTTGGTAATTTGAAAAAGTGTGTATCTGGATCAGGGTGATAAAATCCAATTTTGCTTTGAAAAACCAGCACAAAAGTAAAATGGATTACCTGATCCTGGATAGCAAAATATGGGATTTCCAAATCCAGATCATTTTGATGCAGATGAAACTTTTTGAACAACTGGCCCCTGGAGATTAAATGACTAACTGCAACTTCACAGTTTTGATCCTTTGAAGCACTAAGCCACCCCTGTATTAGCAAAATAGTCAATGCCCAACTTACCCTCAGACTGAACCCTGCGGCATACGTTCCACTTGGACACATGTCCTGATCCCCCCACGACCCCCAGTACATTCCGTTAGACACGGTCAACACTGATTTGTATTCTCGGTGTGTGCTCCGCTCAGAACGTCTTCCTGTGGACTGAACGCTCACATGCCGCCCAATAATGGCTAGCAGTAAAAACATGGAAAGGAGGTGACGCATTGCTACAGCACTGACCTGATCGATAAAAAAATACTGATTGTTAGATTAATTTTCAGGTAGACTATCTGCAGCCTCAGAGCTATCAGTCATCAGCTGATCAAGCAGACACAGAGACAGTGCAGTACCATAACATTCTCAAGTTATGGAAGAAGCCTCATATTTATACACAAGATTAAGCAAAATCATCCACGATGTTCAGGCCGTCCAATTGTCGTACTCAAAGATCAAGCCCTACCATATATGGTATATTCAAAAATATAATAAGTAATAGAGGTCAGATGTTTGAGTTCCTGTTTGCGTGAGTGTATAAAGCCTAGTTCTTGTTTTGTCTAGATGTGTTCATGATGTGCAGATAACATAACGAAAAGAAGTTACACAAGGGCAGTCTTACACAAGAATAGTCAAAAGTGGAGCCTAAGAAACAAGAAAATATTAACAATAGCCACTTTAAATTAATTCTGTTTGGTTTCTAAACTAAAACCGACCCCGGGGTCAGTAAAAATCCTTAGAGCAGTTTTTTTCTGATCATTTTTTGAGCCGATCAAAACATCTTCAGACTACATTTACGCTTTATCAATATTGTGATGTCCTGGTTCTACCCAACGAGCAGCCAGGAGCACCGAGCGCACATCAATGACCTGTACCTGAACATACAAAAATACAAACACTGATCCAATAAAACATACGTTTAAACGTCAGTGTCCTTGAAAACTGTTTTTCTTGGTAAAATGCCTAAAAAATGTTTTGTAACCGCATCATCTCGCAAGAGATGAGAACTCAAGAGAGCAACCACCATAGTGTGTTTGTTGTAAACGTATAACAAAGTTTATTAGAAAACATTCAAAAGTAGCACAACGGGTAATCAGAAATGGCAAAGAAACAAAACAAGCAAAAACAAACAATTGTAACAACAATCATATCCAATGGAAATTGCTCTACACTCAATCACAAAAACAGAATTTCACTCCAAACTCCAAAGCAAAAGTAATCACCAAATCAAACCACTACAAACATACGAGGAAGAAACTGTTCTTATGCCTAGCCGTTCTGGTGTTCAGTGCTCTGTGGTCTGTCGAGATGTTGTAGGATATAATGCAGGCTCTTCTATCCGCGTCCTGATGCCGCAGATTTCTTTTCCTTCACATTTTGGGCTCCAGTCGCCCCACTCACCCCAGGCTGTGCCGTCACCCTGAAGCAAAAAAATCTTCAATGCATTTGAACCTGGAGAAAATTCAGATGTGACAATATTATAATAAAACATGTTATTGTGCTGTTGGATTGAATGTCAGTCACATGAGTCCTGAAATAGCAAAATAAATCCAGGATGACTTACAGCACCACATACTCACCTGATGTTGTTTGCGGCCGTATCATCACCAATTTTTTAAGGAGAATCGACTCTCAGCTGGAAAAGCTTTTAAGAATCCAGTAGGACACCACTTGACATCTGTCCACTGACCCCAGCTGAAGAAAAGACAAAGAGGTTTCTTGATCAAATTATTATTTTCAAGAAAAACCTCAATTCACTTGTATAATCTGAACCCATTACTTTCCTACGTCGGACTCAATTGAGGCATAGTCCTTATATGAGTCTGATGATCCTTTGGAGGAATTGACACAGTGAAGACGAATCCCATTGAGCGCTGAATCACAGTGGACAGAACACAAAGCTTCAGGACCTCAGACCAGCTCTTTGTGTTACGGAGACCAGCTGAAGGGAAAGGCTGTCTCCAAACAGAGGTTCCGGAGGAGTAGTTTCAGATAATTAACCTAATTAACACGAGTGGAGCGCATTCAGTTAATCAACTCATTAACGACAAGAGGTGTGCATATATATATACACCACAGTCTTACCTCTGTTGTATTACCTTCTTGTCGCTTCATAACATTAAGGTTGAACCACTGCAGTCACACATGGACTATTTTATTGATGTCTTTAATACCCTTCTGGATGTCAAAAGATGCAGTGATGGTGCTCCCTAAATGTGTGGATCAGATACCCTCGGATTTCATCAAAATATCTTTATTTTTTGTTCCCGAAGATGAACAAAGGTCTTACGGGTTTGGGACGACATGAGGCTGAGTAATTAACGACAGAATAACCCTTTAAGTGTCATAAATGTATTTTCACACAATTCAACTTGTGAAGTCATAGGGTTAGGAAGAAATAAATACAAACAGAACATGCTCAGTTAGCAAAAGAATCAGTGTTTAACCTCATTATTGTTCCAGCCAGCGATCAAGACAAAACTAAATGATTGTGCAAGTCAATGACCTAAATATAAAAAAAAAAAACTTTAAACAAACACTGATCTAGTCAAATGTTGCTCATTGGCAATAAAAGCATGTGCCCTTTGAAACAACTTTGCTTGATCCTTTATTTACACTTTTTCTCTTTCATGAGGTTTTAAAGATAAATAGATACCATGAAGCAGAAATCGAACCTTTAAGCAAATATGATCCATTAAGCGTCTTTGTGTGTGTAGGATAATAACAGTCTTTGATCTCTGATTCATAACTGCTTCTTGATTCTGGCACCGTTTGTGATATTAGCTGCAGGTGTGTGTGTACAGTCTATCCCATCATCCTCTGCTCCGGCCTTCCTCTCGTTCATGTCATCCACGAGTGTTTTCAGTCTGTCCAGGTGATGGAGCGCTCTGAGAAAACAGATAAAAGAAGAACAATCAACACCAAATGACGAGAGTAACGCTGATTCACTGAGATCACGTGACTCTCCTGACCTCCGTAACGACTCGCCACTTCCCACGTCAGTTTCTTCTGTTTCCTCCTGAGGAGCCTTAAAAAAATACAACCACAAAACATAAAATTAAAAAAGTAAGAGGCTGTGAAGGAATAATGCAGAAAAATTCTGAAGTTGCATATATTTAAACTTAACATGTCGTGATTGGCTGGTCACATGACATACGAGAACCAATGGTCTTTGTCCTCAACAACACCAAATATCAGCTTTATGTGATGAAATTAGGAATATATTGCATGACAAACATAGTTTTATGCTGCTTTTTTGACCTTTTTGCTCCTTTTTTGAGCATAGCAGTATAAAAACACTTATTATGTGTAAAAGAACAGCGTGAACATTGTGCATAACATCTTATTTTGTGTTTCACAGAAGAAAAAAAATCAGAAATTAAACCGACTTGAGGCTCTACTGCTTGCAGTTTCATCTCATTTTGTTTTTGTATATCATTTTGTATTGTCTGCTAAATTAATAGATATAAATGAGTTGTTGCAATGGAAGTGAGAGGAACGTCACAAAGTGACAAAACTAGATCGTTCCCACACTGTACAAAAGGAATTGTTAAGAAAAAATAAAATTCATGACAACATGATGCTTGAATTTGTTCATTCACTAATTGCAAAATGAAGAAAAGACTAGCATGCTTTCCTTTCATGCTGACTTTAATGAAGTGAACTGTGCTATTTTTGTTTCTGATGGCACAGTCACCCTACATAGCAAAGTTATATCTGGGATATAGAACGGTGATGATCAAGAAATGTAAAAAGATGAGGTCTTAAAATCACAACAAATAATGAGAAAACAACAAGAAAAATTTAAATCATTTTTATTGGCCTCGTTTACTGTACCGGCTCCAGTGTTTCTCTCTCCAAGTGTGCAGTAGATTGGACTTCACTGGATGCGTGCGATTGGCTGATCTTGTGTTCAACGGCCTGTAGGCGGAACAGCATGTGTTTGAGTGTCTCCACTGGACCAGGATGTTTCCTGCTGCTGTATCCTGATGAACAGGAAGCTGCAGACTAGACAGACAAATACTGTCTTATATCAGTAGATGTACAGTAAGAGCATTGAGTTTAAATCAATAAAAGACATAATGACCATCTCATACTGTACCTTGCTCCTCTGAAGTTCTTCAGGTGGTCGCGGCTCATCAGCACCACCCACTGGCACTGGAGATTTACTACAGATGATGGGACGTGTTTTACTTTTAATGCATTTAGTAAATGCTTTTTTTTTTTTTTAATGTATTCCATGGGAATCAAACCCACGGCTAACATTTGTGTTGCTTTTGAATTATAGAAATTTTATTTTTTATTTTGGTAAGTAATAAATCAAAGATGGCTGTTTAAAATGGCACGTGTGAATAAATGTGTTAAACAGCATGTAGTATGTAATAAACATTTCAGACAGTAGTATGTTGCTATTGTTGTCACATGACCTCATTACTTTGCATGAAAAATACGTTAGAAAATTTGAACAGTACAAATATTTTATAGTATTATAGTATTAATAAATAATGAGATTAAATATGAAAAATCACTCACAAGGCCACAGGCGGATTGTCCCAGGATCGGTCTGCGTCCAGCGTGTCCTCCGTATCTCCTGAGCTGTTGTGCTCCTTTAGCGGCTCACAGAGACCAAGAGAAGATGAGTTTAACATCTGCTCGGCTCTTAAGATCAGAGAACCAATCTGATCATCTGAACAGAGAGAAGAATAAGAGACCAATGAGGGTTTCATCTGGAATGACATGGAGGCAGTGACGTTATCATGAACTAAAACTAGAAAACATTTTCATTAATTGTAGGGATGCACGATATGTCGGCCACCATATATCTGCCGATGTATGTTCATTTTTAATGTTATCGTTATCGGCCCGATAAGAACATTTGGCTGATATATTAAAGCTGATAAATAATGGATTATTTCCTTCAGCTGAGACACTTCAGATGTGCTCCGTTCACCATGATGGTTATGAATACTTCAAAAAGAAAAATACAGTTAAGTTCAACGTACAGCACAAGTCTGTCATATAGGCTACATAATATTATAATGAGAACATTAAATTGTGTGTTTGGGACATGGCTTTTAATGGTGGGCCTTTTGTTTTTATATTAGGCTCTCAAAATTTATATAAAAATTTTGATTCAGACTTATTGGCCAATATATCGGTTATCGGCTTTCAAATATAAAGAATTAACAGTATCGGCCAGAAATTTTCATTTCTAATTAATTGAAATGAAATAAACGTCAACTGAAATAAAACAAAATAAAATAAAAATAAAACATTATTTTTATAACCTACCTATTTCATTTCATCTACTTACTAAGGCAACATTTAATTTAGTTTGAGTTCTACAAGTACTAAAAAAACTAGTACTAAAACCAAAATAAAAATACTAAAATCTCAATTGAAAAAGCTAATAAAAATGACAAAACCACTACGTGGAAAATATTTTAAAAACACTATAATAGTATCAGTGTTATTTTAGATTTATTAATATCTTTTATTAATATTAGCTTTTTTATATTTTTATTTTAGTGTAATTTTTAGTAATTTCATTATGCTTTTTTATATTGCTATTCAAGTTTCATTTATTTTTATTTCAGTTTTAGTTTCTATTTATTTCCAGTTAATAATTTTAGCGATTCAACTTCAACTTATTTCAGTTTATTGCCAATGCAACATTTCTATGAATATTTAACTAATATTCATTATTAATTTTATTTCAGCTTTATTTCAATGAACAGAAATGTTTTTAATAGTTTTAGTTAACGATAATACAGCTGATTAGTATATTAATGATAGTAAAATAACATTGCATGAAGGTGAGTACTGTACATGATCATTTAATTATCATAATTAGGTGAAATATGCCTTTGATATGCCGGTAGTGTTACTCTAGTACAACTGAGATACTATTAGTTTTTATTAATATTTTGAATATTTTCAACTTTCATTTTAATTTTAAAGTTTTAGTAATTATTTTTAAATTTCTTTTTAATGTCTATATAATTTTAAAATTAATTTTATTTTAGTTTTAGTTATTTTATTATATCAAGTTAAAGTAAATGAAAAGGAGTGACAGATGATATACCTGAAATAAAATAAGTTTAAGGGTTTTCATATTTTATTTTAATAAATGGTTATTTTATTTAAAGTACCAGTTTTTTATGGTTTTAGTTAACTATAATGACCTTTAGAGTCTCCGCTGGACTGTTCCAGTTCTCCGACCCATGAAGGAACTCTGAGAGGACGATCGCTCTGCTGGCCGTCGGACGACACTTCACACTGTCTGAGCCACACCGGGTACTTCAGGTCAGGAACGCTGGTCATGCCCGAAAAATTCATTTCAGATTTCTGGCTGGTCATCCAACGCGGGAGATAACTGGATCTGGGCGTGTCGGGTGGATGCGTCCGATTGGCTAGCAGGATGTTAGGAGGAGGAGCTTGGCGACATGATCGTAAGCTGCCCATCAGTAAATTGTCCACAGGGAGGGACTTCCTGCACGCTGGCGGAGCGGGTCGCCGCGTGGAGCGTTTCTGAGTCACTGTGGGCCGCGAGTGCGACCGGGAACTAGAGTGAAAGCTCAATCCCAACGGAAAGCTCCCTGACTGGGAGAGGAAGGCGGAGGTGCGGGTCACGGGGAGAGAGCCGTCGTTTGGGAGAGCCAAGAGGTCGTCGGTGGTCACACTGAGCCGATCGGAGTCTCTCTTCTGGACGGGAATGTTCAGGAAGTTCAACTCTCCATCCGTCAAACTCGTTTTCAGTACTGCACATGTCAGTCAAGGCAAATAAAAACACAGGATGTTATGCATGAGATCAAGAGAACAGGCACTGCAGATTCAGTGTTGCTATTGTTAAATGAAACTTAAAATACACTTTCGTTAATTGAAATAAGAAACGCAAACTGAAATAATATATTTATACACAAATATATATATATATTTAAAAATATAATTAGAAATAATTAAAAAATATCAAATCAGAAATAATCAAATTAGAAATATTGACTTGTCAATTAACTAAAATAAAATTAGCTAACAAAAATTACTGAAACTACAATTTATTAAAGATTAATAAAAACTAAATAAGGCAAAAACACAAAATTACTAAAGCTAAAACTAAAATTACAAACGAAAAATCTAAAAATAAAAGTTAACACATTTATTTATATACTTATTTTAATTAAAAACTTAAACAAAATTAATTAGAAATGTTGACTTGGCAATTAACTAAAATACAAAAATTACTGAAACCAAAACTGAAAAAGATTAATAAAAATAAACACTTAAAAATCAAAACTAAAAAAGGCAAAAACACAAAATAAAATTACTAAAGCTTAAATTAAACTTACAATAAAAACACAAAATATAAAATTAAAATTAATATTTATTTATATATTTATAATAATTAAAATACTTAAACTAAACTAATTAGAAATGTTGACTTGGCAACTAACTAAAATAAAAGAAGTTTAAGTCCTAAATGATATTACTATGGCTAAAAATAAAATAATCATTAAAAACAAAGCTAATAAAAAATGCAAAAACACAACAAAAATGACTAAAGATTAAATTAAAATTATAATGAAAAGGGAAAATATAAAAATAAAAATGAATAACTATTTTTATATATATTTATAATAATCAAAAACTTACTAAATTATACTAATTAGAAATGTTGACTTGCAACTAACTAAATGACGAAAACTAATAATAATAATAAACCAAATAAACCAAAAAAAATAATAATAAAAGACAAAAACACAAAAAGCTAAAAATTACTCAAACTAAAATTACAAAGGAAAATATAAAAATAAAAACTTATTCAAAATATTAATAAATAATAATAATATAGTGTTAATAAAAAATAAGTAGTACATTAATTATACTAAAATAACACTGCTGATCTTAAAGAATATTCCAGATTAAATACAATTTGTCACAACTGTCTGTGGTGATTTACAGAACTTATGTTGTATATAGAATATAGAATATAACATTTACCATCTCTGTTCCTGGGATGAGGTCTTGAAAGCTCTTTGGGCAGCTCAAGCTTCCCCGTTGACGTCTCAGAGTCCCGCAGACTCCTCTGGAAATCACAGATGTATGCGTCCAGCGCCTCTGACGCAGAGACGTAGCGTTTGTCCTTGTATTTGATGGTGGCGACGGGCTCTGGATGGAACGAGCTCTGCAGGCGTCCTGATGTGGCCAGCAGAGACGTGACGCTCGACTCAGGGGACGCCGGACCCTCTTCAGACGCCATGATCACACGCTCGACTCATAGCGCTCTGCAGAGATAGATCATGGGTTTGGGTTAAATATCTGTAAAATTAGTCATAAACATTCAATCATGTGTTTTATAATTCAGGGCTCTCACACCTTTTGACCAATGAATGCATTAATTTTATTAAGTGTTAACAATAAGATTATGTGGTTTTTATAATCAATTAACACTGATTTTGTCATGTTTTTACAAGATGGACAAAATTTGTTACCAAAAAATTCAGTTTAACCAAAATTTCGGTTTTACCAAATGACACTTTTGGTTATACCAAATGATGATATTTTCAAACAATGCTAACCCTGATATCTAGCTAGCTAGCAAAAGGACAATCAAACATTTTATATTTAGTACAAGTTTTTAAAATATTACAACATTTTCCATGTTTTATAGCGGTTGTACTGAATGACCTGATATTTTGGGACAACATAAGTGAAAACATGAATTTTTCAAATAGTTAAGAGAGAGTTAGTTACTTTGCTTCACGACCATGTGGTCCTTTGCAGGTGTCTGAATGATGTCACGATATTGACCGCATGACTTGATCCAAAATGGTTCCTTTAAATTGGTTACTCCAAATGACATCAATGAAATTCTTTCTCATAACAAAGCAACGACTTCTACACATAATTTTAATACTATTTTGCACTATGTTGATATATGATGTTATAAAATCATGCCAGAATAAAAAAAATATATACATTTTAAGATATTTTAATCACAAATGAAGGCTGTATTGGCCTTTGGACGGTTAAACCGAATGACCTTTTGACACTTCAAAATCTTTAAAATACCTTTATATGTAGCAAAATATAATTAAAACCTTTTGGATTCAATAAAAGAGATCTAGTTGTACTACCTTACATACTTTGGATGTCATATCTTTGCTTTTTATTATTATTAATACATTTTTTTAATTAACTAAAATAAAATAAAAAATAATTAGTGCTGTCAAATCGATTAATCACATCTAACGTATAAGTTTGTGTATATATATATTATATATATATATATGTGTGTGTGTGTGTGTGTGTGTGTGTACATATATATTTACACACTTTTGTGCGATTAATCGATTTGACAGCACTAATAACAAAAATACAGTACTATAGTAAGTAGTAGTAAAAAGTAATTATATAAAACACATTTTCTAAAAGTAGATTTCACACATATTTATATTAATTTTGCAAAGTATAAATTAGGTTTTTATACATGAAGATATATAGCTGCCTTTTAAATTTTAGGATCATGCCCTCTTAATGGGGGTCTGTGGCATCTAAATTATTGAAAACTCCATTAACTAATGATAACTTAGTTTAGTAAGGTTAGTAAAACCTAGTTTTACTGATATCAGATCTTTAACAGCTTTGAGTTGATATGTTTGACAGGAGTTTCAGGTTTTCTGGTTTCTGTTGCATAATTCCTACTAGAAATAAACCTAATGTTGTTTATTGCTACGTAATTATAGCATTACTACCTTAATTAGTTAGTTTGTCATGACCGATCAGTGAGTTTGATAAATAAATTTTGGACTCGACTGAGAATGTTTTGAATCCGTTTAAACTTTCACATTCCTACATCAGAAACCAGTTTACAAAACAGAAACTCACCTGCAGATCAAGAACAGAAAACGAAAGTAAGGATCAACTGAAGTAAAACTGATTAGAAGAATACACAAACAAATGTGTTAAACATCCAACAGAAAACTGAAATCACTCAGACAACCGCCAGCGGCACTGCGCATGCGCACTGGATCACGGGACCTTTCTGAAGATATTCTTTGCTCGCTAGCTATTCCACTCAGACAGTTCTGAGCGAGCTGCGCATGCGTGTTGGGTCATATGACCTTTCCTCGAGATGCTCTATGCTCATTAGCTGCTCCATTCAAATAGAATAATAGGATTGATAGGATAGCAATGCTAATGCGAAAAGTTGTTGATTTATTTCACAGTGCTCCGCATGAATCGCGTTAATATGGAGGTCAATCGAAACTATTTTCATGAGAGAGTGAACATCAGATAGTTCATATTGAGGGAGTAATACTTTATAAAAATGCCTGATTCACAAATGGGCGGCGGTTCTTTCGTTTCTCGCTAGGAATAGAATTAGCAGCGAGGAAGGACGGTAAACGTTATTAAACGGGTCTCGAAATGGGCGACCCGGACGTTGTCGTTGGTCAAGTTCATTGGTTCGTGTCGTGTATGTCGGTCACGTGAAACCTGGTATATTTCTCAGCGCTGTCTAAGTATAGTGTTTTAAATGTACGTACATTTGTTAAAAAAATGAAAATATAAAAAACGCTGCAGGATTTACGATATTGATGACCGTTAAAACGCGTCTGTGGTCACGTGATACCTGGTATATTTCTCAGCGCTGTCAGGTTAGACACTGCGGTTGCAGCATAAAGATTATACGTCTTTTTGTAGGGATTGAAATAGCGTGTTTTCTTTTATATGTCATATGATAATCTTTTGAAGTAATCTTTTTAAATGTTTGTACTTTACAGATTACAGATATCTCAAATAAGACAAAAATCGTCGTGAGATTCTAAACGTCTCTATGGAGGATCGGGTTTATTGAGCCATCGAGCGCCCCCTGCAGGAACACACGGACTGTGTCTCATTAGAAACAGTTGTTTTCCGCTCAATGTGGGTTTCGCTGTCGCTGTGCTGCTGAGTTCCTGACACATGTAAACACTGTCAGTCCGGACCAGCTGCTCTGTCTCTTTGTCCTTCTCTGTCCGAACCGAGCTGATCATGTGGCTCCGGTCCTGCTGTGTTTGGAGCACTGGGTTGATCTGCATTCTGCTGTTAATCGCCGGGATTGCGATGGTTGTGTCGCAAGTCTTTCTGAAGCTCTTAAACAACAGAATAAAGGAGGTCAGTGAGTTTGTGTGTGTGTGTGTGTGTGTGTATGTGTTCATAATATGTTCATAATATGTTTATATGTGTTTTTCATATAGATACTGTGACAAAAATAAACATAGTAGAGATATGTTTTATATAAATAAAACAATATTATATATTATGTTTTATATTATTACTATAAAATTATTATATTATATCAATCAAACATTATTATTATTATTAGTAGTAGTAGTAGTAGTATAATTTTCTCCTCACATGATATTATAAAGATTAATAATAATACAACATAATATTTGATATTATTACATGTTTTTATTAATATTTATTTTATCATAGTGTATATATATATATATATATTGTAAATTTGTAAATCAAACATTTGTAGTAATAGTAGTATTTATATATATATATATTATGAAAATATATATATATTATTTATTAAATAATATTTTATATATATATATATATAATTTCAATATAATATGTAATACATATATATGGATTATCAACTATATTATTATGTATAATGTATTGTAATATAATATGTAATATTTTGTTATTAGTATTAGGATTATGTTAGTACTGTGATTATTTTTTTTGGAATATTCTTATTATGATTTTCTCCATACATGTTATTAAAAAAATCTTATAATATATAATATAATAATTTGTTATAATATCATAGTATATTGTATAATAATATTATATTGTATAGATCAAACATAATATTATGTAATATATATATTATAATATAGGATACATTTTATTATGTTAGTATTATTAGTGTATATTATGTAGTAGTAGTATTAGTATTATTTTCTTACATAATATTACAAAATAAAGTAATTTATTATATTATAACATCATAGTATATTGTATAATAATATTACATTGTGTAACATAATATTATTATTATGCAATATTATGATTTTCTCCTCTCATAAAATATAGTAATTTATTATATTATCATTGTATATTGTTTAATTATATTATATTATATTATGTAATATATATTATTATTATTATTATTATGCAGTATTATGATTTTCTTCTCACATTATATTATTATTTCCCAAATTATTTTTATTATTTTTTCTAGCATTATTACTACGAAATTTAATTCCATAATACCATGGTGTTGAATTAATATCATATTCATATGCCATATGCTTAAGGAGAGAAATTACATAATACCATGTCCAGAAAATATCTTTTTTACACAAAGTTTTATAAATGTGCACTTTGAATTGTATATTATAAATATATAATATTAAGAAGTTGTCTGTTGCACTAAAGTAGCTTTATGTGTTTCTCTTCCTAAAATATTTCAGAAACCATGAGTAGCTTTGGTCATTTTAACCCACAATTCACTTTCCCTTACAGCAAGTAGTTCTGGAAAATGGAACAGAAGCGTTTTCGGTGTGGCAAAACCCGCCGCCACCTGTTTACATGCAGTTTTACTTCTTTAATCTGACCAATCCAGCAGAGGTTCTGAACGGAGAGAAACCCGCGGTCATAGAGATCGGCCCGTACACATACAGGTGAGCCATGACATGTGACATACACTGGCGGTCAAAAGACACTCTCTTCTGCTCAGCAATTCCGCATTTATTTGATCAAAAATACAGTAAAAATTGTGAAATAACATTACCATTTAAAATATCTGTTTTCTATGTGAATATATAGTAAAGTGTAATTTATTCCTTTGATCAAAGCTGAATTTTCAGCATCATTACTCCAGTCTTCAGTGTCACATGATCGGACAGAATAATATGCTGATTTGCTGCAGTTCCTCCTCCACAAGTTTAATGACACATCAAAAACTGTTCCTTAAAACCATGTAATGGTCGACGCCCATGTATCAACGGCTTCAGGGCTTCAGATCTTAGTATTTATTTATCCAAATCACATGATGTGTTGCTGAAAAGTAGCTCAGTTTCATGACATTGCTGTTTTCTTAAATCAATAATAACCAGATTTGAATACTTGAATTTCCTCTTTCAGGGAGTATCGGCCAAAAGAGGATGTGAAATTTATGGACAATGGAACCAGAGTTCAGGCTGTCAATCCAAAAACATACGTGTTTGAGCCTGACATGTCACGCGGCTCTGAAGACGACCTCGTCCAGACGGTCAACATCCCCGCTGTGGTGAGATTTATGATCTGACATACTAAAACCACAGAGAAATGAGAGTGTGTCACGTGTTTAACAGGTGGATCTCATGAAAGCATGTCACATATCACCCCAAAATCAAAATAACAGTAAGAAAATTATACTTTGCATTAAGAAATCATGTCTGAGATGAGTTAATTCACTGTGTATGTGTGTGTTTTTGACTTCAGACCGTGATGGAGAAATACAAAGATACCTTCTTAATCAGTCGCATCATCTCTGACTTGATGAAATCCATGAGTGTCGGCGTGTTCAAGACGTTCAGGGTCGGTGACCTGCTGTGGGGTTACGAAGACCCGCTGCTTAAAGATTTCAAGGTCTTTGAGCCTGCGCTGGACGACCACTTTGGACTTTTCTACAAGGTTAGAGTCATTTGAGGTTTTTAGCATCAGTCAGTAACTGTCCCAACATTAACTGATTTTTAGGTTCAGTATGTGTATGTATCCAGTTCTGATGCTCACGTGTCCACTGTTGGCTCTTTCGGTGGTGGACAGGGGTCAGCATGGGCACCCTGACTGGTCTGCGGCTGTGCAGCTCCATACACAACAAACTGTGATGCACTATGTATTCTGACACCTTTCTATCAGAACCAGCATTAACGTCTTGATCAATTTGAGCTACAGTAGCTCGTCTGTTGGATCGGACCACACGCGTCAGCGTCAGCCTTTGCCTCCACGTGCATCAATGAGCCTTGGCCGCCCATGACCCTGTCACCGGTTCACCACTGTTCCTTCCTTGGACCACTTTTTATAGATACTGACCACTGCAGACCAGGAACACCCCAAAAGAGCTGCAGTTTTGGAGATGCTCTGACCCAGTCGTCTAGCCATCACAATTTGGCCCTTGTCAAACTCGCTCAAATCCTTATGCTCGCCCATTTTTCCTGCTTCTACATAGTAAAATCCCCAGAGTTAAATCAGCTCTGCTCAGAGAACATAGTCCCTCTCTAAATAGTGTTAAAGTAACACTAAAGCAAAGTTAAAGTTAATGAGATAATTAAGCAATTAGTTAAGTGATGATTGAACATTGATGATGAACACCTGCTGTTAACAAGAATCACTGAAGAAAAGAGAAACACAAGAACTACAACTGACTTCAGCCACAGCCTTAGATGAAATCAACTGAAGATAAAAGACATTAAATCTCTGATTTTAAAGATCTGATTAAAAGATCTGATTCACTTATTACTAACCAGATTGACTTTATTTCTGTCACACGTCTACAGAAGTTCTTATTAAGAATAGGGTTTACATGTTGGTGTTTTATTGGTCAAAAAATTATGCCACCATCATGGTGGTCAGGGTTTGTTTTAGTTGGGCTTTTGACCCTTTTACGTTGTTGAAATAATAATTTGCTTTTGAGCAATTGCAATAGTGTTTCACAGCAAACACTTGCACATTGCTGAAATAAAAGACTCAAGGCTTGAATCCACTTGAATGTGAATACTGTTTGATAGCCATTTCAAATGAACATCACAAAGAGGTCTCTTTCTCATTGGTTTCTTGACTGAGATTCGGTTATTACAAAATTGCAACAACAAAAAAATTCCTTTAAACAAATGCCACCATAATGCTTCAATGCTGGAGATGAACAACTAATATAGCTCAGGCTTATACATGAAAACATAGCATACAATCCTCAACTGTGGTGACAATAATTATTCATGCTGCAGTGCATGATGGGAGTTTTGTCCTATGGTGATACCTAGCATGCATTGCAGCGTGAAGCATTTTTTTATCACCATTGTTTAGATTCATATGCTGATTCTTGATGTCTGTGTGTGTCTAAGTGATGCAATAGTTGAACAGTTTTAATGCACTACATGGTTTTAAAGTTATTCAATATATCTGTTTGCTGCAACACTTTCTTCTCATGCTGTAGTTTCACAGGGTTTGTAATTCAAAACCAAAATGTATAAATGACAAAACGTGTTCAACTGCTTTGGATGCAATCAGGCCATCTCACAACAACTATACCATTATATAAAAACAACTAATATCTGCTCACTGTAAAGCACTGACCTCACTGCTTTACAACAACATATGCATTGTTGCAGAGAAAAATCTAACATAGAAAGTCAAGGGTCAAGAGCCCAACTTAAGCAAACACTGATCTTCATGATGGTGGCGTCTTTTCTTTTCTTTTTTGACCAATAAAACAACATCTAAATCTCTGTTAATTCTCAACAAGTACTTCTGTAGATGTGTGGAAAATAAAGTCAATCTGGTTAGTAATAAGTGAAGCTGGTAATGCTGTTTGTGGAGTTGTTTAATCAGACCTTCAGAGATTTAACAATTTTTATCTTCAGTTGATTTCATCTAAGGCTGTGGCTGAAGTCAGTTGTAGTTCTTCAGTGATTCTGCTTGTTAACAGCAGGTGTTCATCACTTATTTTCAATTAGAGAGGGACTAGAGCAGAGTTGATTTAACTTTGGGGATTTTGCTGTGTAACACATCAACTTTAAGGACAAAATGTTCACTTGCTGCCTAATGTATCCCACCACTAACAGGTGCCGTGATGAAGAGATAAGCAGTGTTATTCACTTCACCTGTCAGTGCTCATAATGTAATGCCTGATCGGTGTATGTTGTGCATTATGTTGCTATTGAAGTTTTATGTCAGTTTTATGTTTAATGCCATCAAAGAAGCTGTACTTGATATTTGTGTTTCTCTGTTTAGTACATCTGTTAACTGTTTCATTCTCATGTCATTGATTATGTTTCAGAAAAATGGCACAGATGACGGTGATTATGTGTTCTTCACGGGGAAGCAGAATTATCAGGACTTTGCTCGTATAGGCGAGTGGAACGGACAGAGGTAAAATCAGCAGAAAACTTTTATCTCCAGAAGATTCATGAATGGATTTCAAACGAGCTGCACAATCAGCTTGTGCTCAGTGAAGATTGAATTATGGATTATTTGCTCTGTTTGTCAGTTCATTAAACTGGTGGAGTTCAGACGAGTGTAACATGATCAACGGCACCGATGGAGCGTCTTTCCATCCGATCGTCACAAAAACTGAGAAAATCTATATATTCTCCTCTGATCTGTGCAGGTGAGGATTTCGACATTTCTACATTGAAATACTGTTAGTATTTATCATTAACATACACTACCGTTCAAATGTTTGGTGTCCATAAAGTTTTTTTTTTTTTTTGAGAGAAATTAATACTTTTATTCAATAAAGACACATTAAATTGATCAGACATAAGACATTTATAATACTACGAAATACTAAAAAACTATTTCAAATAAATGCTGATCTTTTGAACTCCCTATTCATCAAAGAATCCTGAAAAATAAAATGTATCATGGCTTCCAAAAAAATATGGAAAACTGTTTTCAACATTGATAATAATCAGAAATGTTTCTTAAGCAGAAAATCAGCATATTAGAATGATTTCTGAAGGATCATGTGACACTGAAGACACTGAAAATTCAGCTTTGATCACAGGAATAAATTACACTTTACCATATATTCACATAGAAAACAGTTATTTAAATTGTAAAAATATTTTACAATTTTTACTGTATTTTTGATTAACTAAATGCAGCCTTGCATTTGCAAAAGATCTAACCCCAAAAATTTGAACAGTAGGGTATATGATAATATCATGACTATTAATACATGTTGTATATCTGTATGTTAAATATGGTTAATATAATAATATGATAAATATTAATATATGATTATATACACTTCTGTATTTAGATTTAATTTAGTTTATTATTAACTTATTAAAATATTTAATATTCATATTAATTTGCTAAATCATGAATAAAAAATAGACATATTATATTATTGTATTTTTTTATTGCAAATTTCTAGAAGTGATTAATAATAGTTACTGAGCTGTTTAGAAATGCTCTTATTGATTCAGTATTGATCATATTGTGTCTGAACATGTGACCTCTTACACTGGTTTATCTGAAAGGTCTTTGCATCAGAAAAGGTTTATGTGTCACCAAGCGTTTTTCCTAAATAAGTGCTTTTTACTCTCATGTATATGGGTCAAATGTGAGTCGGTTTTCATGTGGTTTGAATCAGAATCAGCTGATCACAAGCACAACTATTCAGCAGTTTACTGAAGTGATTACTAAACATAAAAATGTGTTACATCACAGTAACAGAAACAATCATTTAGCCGGAACCATGTTAAAGTTTATAGGGTAATTATAGTGACAAACAAAGCCAATAAAAATCTGAGAAGTAGGTCAAACTGAAACACATCTGACTCATTGCTTATTTGACTGAAATAAATTGGAAAAAAATTCTAGTGCTAATTAATTTCAGTGTGTGTTTTGTGTTGACAGGTCACTGTATGCTCTGTACGAGTCTGATGTGAGCGTTGGAGGGGTTCCTGGTTTCCGTTTTGTTCCACCCAGCGAGGTTTTCGCTAATGTTACGATTAACCCAGATAACGCAGGCTTCTGTGTGCCAGCCGGTAACTGTCTCGGCTCCGGCCTCCTCAACACCAGTGTGTGTAAAGAAGGTCAGTGTGAGTTTGAATGTTGTTTGTGACAGAACAGAGGCTGGACGGCCCGCTGACGTCTGTGTGTGTCTCCTCTCAGGTGCGCCCATCATCATGTCCTCCCCTCACTTCTACCAGGCAGATGACAAGTTTGTCCAGGATGTTTTTGGGATGAATCCCAAGAAGGAGGAGCACGAGACGGTCATTGACATCAACCCGGTACGTATGTTTAGCCGCCCTGAAAACCTCTGTCACATACAAACCTGCTGAACGCTAACATATGGGAAATATTGTTCAGGAATGTATATTTTTATTCCTCACTGAAAGCAAAATGCTGCATGGAGCCGCAACATCACAGCCATTCAGAATGCATTTGATGTTTATGCTTTATTCATGCAATTGCACTTTTCCAAGAGAATTTCCAACTGCCTTCTTGGAGGGAGGGAGTGATTGGGTGGATGGATGGATGGATGGATGGGTCGGTGGATTAGATGGATGGTTGGGTGGAAGGATATGAATGGATGGATAGATAGGTGGGTCGATGGATGGATGGATGGATGCTAGATGGATGGATGGGTCAGTGGGATGGATGGATGCTAGATGGATGGATGGGTCAGTGGGTGGATGATTGGATGGATGGATGGATGGATGATGGATGGGTGGGTGGGTGGATGGTTGGATTAGTGGATGGATACATGCTAGATGGATGGATGGATAAGTGGATGGATTGATGAGTGGATGGATGGATGGATAAATGGATGGATGGATGGATGGATGGATGGATGGATTGATGGATGGATGGATAGATGGATGGGTGGATGGTTGGATGGATAGATGGATGGATGGATGAGTGGATGGATATGGATATGGATGGATGAGTGGATGGATGGATGATGGATAAATGATGGATGGATGGATGATATGGATAGATGGATGGATAGAGGGATGGGTCAGTGGATTAGATGGATGGATGGATGATGGATGGATGGATGAGTGGATGAGTGGATGGTTGGATGGATGGATGGATGGATGGATATGGATATGGATATTGATATGGATAGATGGATGGATAGATGGATTGGTCAGTGGATTAGATGGATGAATGGATGATGGACGGGTAGGTGGGTGGATGGATGGATGGATGGATATGGATAGATGGATGGATGGGTCAGTGGATTAGATGGATGGATGGATGTTGGATGGATAAATGATGGATGGATGGATGGTTGGATGGATAGATGGATGGATGGGTGGATATGGAAATGGATAGATGGATGAATGGATGATGGACGGGTAGGTGGGTGGATGGATGGATGGATTATAGATGGATGGATGGATATGGATGGGTCAGTGGATTAGATGGATGATGGATGGATGGATGGATGAATGGAAAAATAATGATTTATATGCACAATCACTCTTTCCAGGTAATATTTCCATTTTCCAGACAATATTTTATCAATTTGCTTTAGAACAATGACAGAATAAAAGTCAATTATTTAATCTTAGAAATAATTAAATTAGTTGTCTTCACAATATCATATATCATATTTTTCTCACACACTATTTCTTAACATGAATAGATGTCTTTATATTATAATCATACACATAATCAAAAAGTTTGATTAGTGTTCATATATCTGCACTGCCATAAGAGGGCGTCATTGCACCACACTCAGGCTTCAGGCCTCCGCAGTTACAGGATATTGAGACAGATTCTCTTTCATCATTAAACTCACGTTTTCACTTGATAACAGTGCCTCAGATCCAGAGTGAGTGAGTGAATGAGTGAATGAGTGAATGAATGAATGAATGAATGTATAACAGTATCTGTGATTTTATGATTTACTGACCGAACAAACAAACATGTTACTCTTCTGTCTGAGTCACTCACTGATAAACAGATCATGCTAGGATGAGGTTATCTGATTTCCCAGTTAGTCCAGAGGCGTCCCGCTTCCCGACAGGTAGTTAGTAATTAAACAGGTGGGAGTTTGTCTAGTTTGCAATTAAAGAGTTCCTCAAAACTTTTTTGTACAAAAGCCACAGACATTTTGTACAAAAACCGAACATTTTTGCATTTATTCAAGCGTTAGATCGAGTTTTAAAACGGCACATGTGTGTTTTATAAGTGCTTGTGCTGCAGGATTGGGATCGACACGGATCAACGGGATAAAGTTTGCTGTAGGTGTGTTTTATTGTGTTTGTGTAGGTTCACTTGGAACAGATTCATCCCTATATTATCTGGCAGTACCATGGTACAGTAACAGTATCAGAGGGTAAAACAGCTGTGGTATTGAATCATTACCATATTTACTGTTACTGTATTTGCTCTTTACTTTACTTTACTAGAGGTTAGGCTCTGGTTTGTGTTAATGCACACGTGCAGGAAGCTGCTTTACTGCTGGGAAGGTGTGTGTCACTTTGTTTTCTCAAATTAATTCCCATCATGCCTTTAGCACATGGCACATGCGTGTTGGTAGCATCCTCCACCCCAGTGTGGGTGAAATGTTTTTAAATGGGTCGCAGATGTGTGTCGTGATATGTTTGAGTGTTCATCATGAGCTGAAACTGCTGACCATCAGAATCCATACGTTCTTTAAAGCTCCCGATCTTGTGAACGATCCATCAATTCACGATAATCTAAAGAAAAAATGTGTTTGTCTTAATGACCTTGCACTGACTTTTTTTTTCTGTTGACATTGTCTAGACCAGGGATTCCCAAAGTTAAATATTTCAATAATTCAACAACATATTCACATGATTATGGTTCTTTGATACTGGTTAATGGTCACGTGCCATACAGGTCAACAAACTAAAAAAGATATTAATATATTTTAATATTTATTAAGTATTTTTTTAATAATAATAATAATTATTATTATTATTATTTATTTTTATTGTACATTGTTGTGATTTAATTAATTTTTAGTGTATTACGATTATTTTGATGGTTTTTATTTTTAAATTATTTATTTGTTTTACTTATACATTTATGATTTAATTCATTTTTAGTAAGCATTTTATTTTGTAAAATATTTTTTATTTTAAAATAATTTGTTTTTGTTTAAATAATCCATTTTTCTGATTTAATACATTTTTAAAAGTGTTTTAAAATCATTTATTTGTTTTAAACACTTTCTATGATTTAATTCATTTTTAGTAAGTGTTTTATTTTGATGTTTTTTATTTAAAATGATTTATTTGTTTTAATTATACATTTTTATGATTTAATACATTTTTAGAAAGTATTTTATTTTTTATTTAAGAATTATTTATTTTAATTTTAAATATTTTTGGATCGTTATATTTTAATGGCTTTTATTTTAAAATAATTTATTCATTTAAAGGTGCAATATGTAAGAATTTTGCAGTAAAATATCCAAAAACCGCTAGTCCAGTGTTATATATTTTGTTCACTTGAGTACTTACAATATCCCAAATGTTTGCAACTATTTGTAAATCGTGAGAAAATTGCAATTTTAAGCAAGGCTCCGGGACGTGTGAGGAGTCGCCTGTCAATTGCGTCATACCCGCGTTACCCTCGGTTTCCAAAGATGCTTTAATATATTACATGTTTTAACAGACAAGGGAACAACTGTTTGGTTACGTTTATAGACAGAAAACTAATTATTGTTATATAGCTCAACACGTTTAGTCTTATTGTTTAAATCAAATTTTCTTGATTTTTTTTTGCGAGTACCATGCTTTACCATGCCTCAGAGAAAAACACTATTTTGTGAAATAGCTAACATAGCATAATCAGATGCAGCTTTATTTTTAGTAACAATAAATCATACAATACGTTTTAAAATTAATTGCATGTCATTTATCAACACAAGCCATCCAGCATTTAATATGATATTCTAAAATCGATCTATCTTACTGCAGTGTGTCTCAAACAAGTGTCTCACAGCAGCCGCCGAGCGAACGCACAGAGTAACGTTATAACATCATTTTCAACACTCTCAAATGTATCTAATATGATAAACAGAGCTGCGTTACCTCATACTCATGACCGGAAAAGCGGGATAAGCCGAGTCCTATCCTGATTATTTTCCACCGGCTGTGATGTGAAGACCACATATCCCAAGATTCCACGCTCAAACTTGCCGTCATCAAGCTACACCATTTTGAATAAGCCTCTAGCGACCTCTAGCGGACAGAAATCTTACATATTGCACCTTTAAATTTTACATTTACAGTCTATTACAATCTAATTACCTCTTCATAACCTCATAAGCCTTGTATTGAATAATGTGAAGGAGTTGTCAAATAGTGATTTAGGCATTGATTTCATGTGTATTTGTGTTCTCAGCTCACGGGACTCTTGCTTCGGGGAGCGAAGCGTGTTCAGGTGAACGTCTACCTGCATCAGATGCCGGCGTTCAGGTAAGGACGAGTCTGATCACAAACCATCATGATAGTGAGTTTAGCATGAACTGCTCACATTTCCTCCAGAAAATTGAGGAAGACAGTGGCTTTACACACTCCTCATAAACATTTGCAGGTTTTTGAGATGAAAACAAAATCCTTTATTGTGATATTAAAACAAACCAAATTCAAGTGTAAAATAAATAGAAACTTTTAAGGAAAAGTTACAAAGATAAAATACATTTTTTTACATCTCAAAAACATGCTATTTTTATAGCAATGCTATACAAGTTTGTAGTGTCACATGTGTGTTTATAGGTTAATATACCACAGGTTTTAGCACTTGTTTTTCTGTTCAGTTTCATTTTGGTTGTCATTTGAAGACTTTTGCTCTCCATTTAATTGGTTTTGATGCATTTAAAGTGCCCCATAATGCTTTTTCGACTATTATCTTTTAAGCAATGTGTAATAAAACTGTTTTTGAGTGTAAAATGCTGATAAATGGGGTGTCTCCAAAAATAAATAATCGATTCTGAACTGCCTGAAAGGAGTCGTCGGTAATTCAGTCTCACTTCCTGCTGAACCTATGTAGATTTGTAACTAATTTGCATAATGCCAGCCTATGGTTTTCATCAGTCTCTTTGCCCCGCCTTCAAACGAATCATTTCAGACTCTAAGAAATGAGGTGATGTGCGTTGGACATTATGAGAAAATTAAAGCGTTTTTGACCTCTGATGCATGTAAATCTATTGTAGGAGACTCCTTTAAAATAGGATAATAGGGGCTCTTTAATTTGATTGACACTCTTTTGCTGTTTTCAATCAAATGCAACATGTTTGATGTCATAAATGTAAAACTGAGCTCAGAGGGATTATTTTTAGCTCCAGAACTACTTTTGATATTGAGTAACACATGTTTGTAGGGTTACATGAGCTCCAGTAAACCTCATACATTACATAAGCCTCTCATGAACCCTGACCTGAAGTACGTCACTCCAGCTGTAATGATTGACAGCTGCTTGTTCAAGCCGATCAGAGTTATTTTAGGACATGAATAGTGTTACGGAGCGAGCGGATCACTTTCAGAGTCTGTTTGGAGGTCCGATGATGTGACCGAAGACAGATTTCCCACTCGACCCGACAGCTTGTTGGCGTGGTTTTGAAATGCGATATATCTGAGAGCCAAGCCGTCACAGCACAGATAAATCATGCTCATGAGCGTGTGAACGGAAAACATCTCTGCACATCTATAATTATCAGCCTGACACATGGACGTGAACCGATTTCCCGCAGTCCCGCCGATCTGATAATGTTCATCTCAAAGGGCTTTCTTGGAGGGAGCCTTGTTTCCATCCACCTGTTTTTTGTGTATTTTGGGATAAAAAATGGTGGATGGAAATGTCAAGATGTGCAGAAAAAATTTGAGGCGGATCTTTTTTTATCTGATAAGAATACATGCACATAAACTACGGTGGAAACACATTTACAGAATAAATCCCTCAAAAACTCATGTGACTTACACCTCATCAGAGGATGTGATTGGATAACTGGACTAACCAGCGGACCAATCGCATCACAGCATCTCAGATGTTGGTTTGTTGGTTCTGAAATGCCTGAGTGAAAGTCTGTCATCAGAATGATTTGGTTTAATTTCCTCCAGAGGCGTCTCACACAATTGCGTTCGCAACGTTTTTATTACTGATATTTTGCACCAATTTCCCAGGAAGTGGCGATTTTGTTCTCTTGAACACACGGGATGGAATCGCTGCTTTATTCGCAAATGTTTTATGCGATATTCTAATTTCGCTCACAAGTTAAATTCACAACTTTTAATGGAAACATCGCTGGTGTTCATTAATAGTTTGACTTTTAGATCTATATTTTTAGTTTTAATTTTAGTTTTTGGTCATTTTATTATGTGCTTTTGTCATTGTATTACTTTTTTTGTTTTTTAGGTTTTAGATTTAATTTATTTTGATGGATTTCATTTTAAAATTATTTGTTTTATGCATTTTTATGATTTAATAAATTTTTAGTGTCTTATTTTGGTGTTTTTTATTTTTAAATGATTTATTTATTTTATTTTTACATTTATGATTTAATTAATTTTAGTAAGTGTTTTTATTTTGATGGTTTTTATTAAAAAAATATTTATTTTACATATTTATCATTTAATTAATTTTAATATGAGTTTTATTTGGATGGCTTTTATTTTAAAATTATTTATTCATTTTAATTTTACATTTACAGTCTTTTTCAATCTAATTAGCTTAACATCAACTCACAAACCTAGTATTGAATAAAGTGAACGAGTTTGTCAAATAGCGATTTCATTTAATTTATTTTTTTTCAGTTTTAGTTTTTATTTATTTCCAGTTAATAATTTTACTGCTTATTTCACTTTCTAATTTTCATTTAGTTTAAGTGTTTCAACTAATATTTATATTTTATTTTATTTCAGCTTTATTTCATTTAACAGAAATGTTTTTAATAGCTTTGGTTTTAGTGTGTCTGTCATGCATCAAATATTGTATTCATCTCAGATCTCTATATTAATGTGTCTAAAGATCTTCTCACACTCTTAATTACCAAAATCATATGTTCTTCTTTTGGTTTGCAGTGAAACTGGGAAAATCCGGACGCTGGTGTTTCCAGTGATGTACCTTAATGAGGTAAAGTTTTACAAAATCACCATCAATATCTTTCCACAAGACTTTTTTAGGATGTTGAAGTTGTTTACATGTTAAATCCAATTTTTCGACATGAGAATCTGAGTCCGTCCCGCTGGATGATTTTAACACCCCAGACAGATTATCAAGCATTTCAGAGCTTCAGAAGAAGAACTCTTTCTGGATGCTTATCTCAGTTTATCTGTGCTTTGAACTCTTGTTTGTGTATCAAAACTGAAGCTGGAAAAATCGGCTTCACTTCCCAGGAGAACCGGGCGCTCAGGCCAGACATTTAGAGATGTTTTCATCACTGTTGCTTTGTTGCAATGCAAAATTAGGACAAGGTGAAAGGTGTGAGCGTCCAAACATGACGCAAAATATATATTTACTTTTGAATGACACAAGCCATGGAAGAGTAAAGGAGACACAGAGATTCATGGTTGCATCAGTTTGATTTGATTGACCAACTTGACTCATTACTTAAACTCACATGAGTTTAAAATTAAAGATATAAACCATTTTGTCTGTTTTTTATATATAATATAACATATTATGACTCTCCTGCTTCTCCTTCCACACTGATAAAAGGAAACATGATATTGTGCATTTGATGGCATTTCTTTAAGTGCTTAACTTTTCCTAATTTTGATGGCAAAATGTGATGGAAATTTAACCTACATAATTATTGCGGTTACCTCAAATGTTCAGATGTTTAATCAGAAATCACGGCAGGCCTAAACACAATACTGTCATTCGAGATCTGAACTTATTGAAGTTATTTTTGAGTTTTAATGAGTTCGCTTATCAGACAGGATGTAGAGCACAGCAACAAAGCAGGAAATATGAAAGTGTCTGTCTCTTCTTATCTACTAAACGCTGCCATCCTGTTTTCCAGAGCGTGGTTATTGATGAGGAATCTGCCAAGAAGCTGCAAGTGGTGGTTACTGAGGCTAACGTGATCGTCAACATCCCCTTCATAGTCATCAGTGTAGGCATCTTACTGGGCGTGATCTTCATCGTGCTCATTTGCCGACAGCAGGTGCCAGAGGTGAGGCGCTCGCATCACTGATACATCTGTGATGTCACTTCCTGTGTTGTCATTGTTTACTATTATTCAACTATCATTGAATTAAAGCTGCAATAAAATAAATAAATATTGGAGTAGGTTTTACAAGAAAATCTTTGTAATTGTTTTTGAAACTTAGCAATTTTTGAGTGAAAATTCTGAGTGTAAATTATTTTTAGTGTGACTGAAATAAGTTTAAGTTGCAATACTAAAATTATTACCTGAAATAACTGTTTGAAGGCTGTGTATGGAAGAGCTTCCGTGCTCCGATTGGTGAACATCGCAAATGTGACAGAACCCGTTGTGGAGGGCCAAAAAAAAAAGACCATTCTAGTCCTTATGTCGGGACTTTGTAAAGCGTCACAGACATGGCGTCAGTTGTCATCCATTATGACACTATACGAGATGAAACAATCGATTCTTGCATCCCGACGCCCATTGACGTTTACAAATTACTATGACAGGGTTCGTAGTTGAATTTGACTTGAAATTTAAAGAATTAGTTCACTTCAGAATTCAAATTTCCTGATAATTTACTCGCCCCCATGTCATCCAAGATGTTCATGTCTTTCTTTCTTCAACTGAAAAGAAATGAAGGTTTTTGAGGAAAACATTCCAGGATTTTTCTCCATATAGTGGACTTCACTGGGGTTCAACGGGTTGAAGGTCTAAATGTCAGTTTCAGTGCAGCTTCAAAGAGCTCTACATGATCCCAGACGAGGAATAAGAGTCTTATCTAGCCAAACAATCAGTCATTTATACACTTTTTAACCACAAATGCTCGTCTTGCATTGCTCTGTGATGCGCCACGCATTACGTAATCATGTTGGAAAGGTCATGCGTGACGTTGGCGGAAGTACCGCAGTAGGGTGAAAAACTTCATCTCATTTTCTCCTCCAACTTCAAAATCATCCGACATCGTTGTTTTACCTGTTTTATAAAGGCCGTTTGACTTGGTCTTTGCACGTTCACTTTGCCTACGTCACGTGTGACCTTTCCAACGTGATTACGTAATGCGTGGCGCATCACAGAGCAGTGCAAGACGAGCATTTGTGGTTAAAAAGTATATAATTTTTATTTTTTTTTAGAAAATGGCCGATGGTTTTACTAGATAAGACCCTTATTCCTCGTCTGGGATCGTTTTCATCAAAAACCTGAAGAAAGAAATACATGAAAATCTTGGATGAAATTAGTGTTTAATTTTTAAAACATTCATTTCACGCAAAATTAATACTGCCGCCCGTCCAATATATCTGAGCCATTTCGCATGGCTGTATGACTGTGATATTGTTCATTTATTTCCAAGTATATGATACGGCTTTCATTCTTCAGGCCAATCATATATTAATGGGAAAAAAAAAACATTTGAGGAAAGCAATACCGTTGTCATTGTATCCTTTCCCATGACTGACAGCACGGGTCAATGGATTGATCTCTATGAAGCGAAGCGTCAGATTCAGATTCAAGTCTTTGCTTGTTGGCTGCACCTTATAAGGTGTTGTTCAGAGTTAAAAAAACTTCCTTGTTTACAACCTTGCAGAATGAATCAGTGTTTTTTAATGAATGGTCTACTAACTCTTAAAGTCAGTCACTTGGCGCACCTACTGGCGTAACTATGTAACCTGCACTGAAGTCGTTGATAAACCCCTATCAGAAAGCTTTCTCAATACCAAGTACGCAAACATTATAATACAAAATATTATTTATTTTGGTATTTTGGATACCTTATATCTGTAATTTGAGTAAATAATAAAAAAAAGATTTTTAGTGCAAACAAGTCATTAGATTGCAATATCATTTGCAATTAGTTGCAATTTTACAAATGAAATACTTTGTTTTCTTCTGATATTACATCTTTTAATAAGAATCATATAAGAAGTTTATGCCTTCTTTCTATTTGCCCTTCTATGCACTGAAAATTCTAGGGCTTGATTAATGTTCCCATACTTAAAGTTACAGATATTTTGCATGTGTTGCACTATTTATTTCTTTTTAGAATTTAAAAGATAATAAAGATAAGTTTGATAAGTTAGATCTCTGATTGTAGTCTGTGAAAACCCAAAAAGTAGTGCTTGAAAAGTACTTTAATTTTACAGTATCTGTATGAACCCTGCTGACACCCTACATTAAATGGATCGTGCCAAAATCAGGCTGATATCGTGTAGTCTGAACCCGGCATAACTGTGATATTCTAATAAGCACAAAAAATACATAAATATTGGGTCAAATTGTCCAGTTTTAATTAGATCCATCCATTTCCTTATTGCAATGCATTCTGGAATTGCATTTCTCCATAAAGACCTCATACACTGCTGCTTGGAGCTGCCTTTGCTGTATATTAAAGCCTTTGTGTTTTTCAGAGCACTGTGGATGAGCGGCAGCCCCTGATTTCATCATAAACTCACCAGATGTGGCCATAAACTGGAGGACATCATGATGAACTAACATTCGTTTAGACTTCGAGGTTGATTTCATTTTCACACGGCGAGAGTCAAAGGTTGAAGGAGCAGAGATTGATGCATCAGACGGCTCAAAGTGCAAAGTTTGTCTCAGGTCAGCCTTGCTGTTGGATCTGTCGCCCAGGACGTGTTTTTAAAGCCATTTAATGCTTTTAGATGATTGAGTGTCATGGAACCAAAATAAAATGTGCAGGTGCCTCCAAATTAGCCAGAATGATGTTTATGTTATGAAAAAAATGAGAAAACACTAATGATGTGGCAGCAGATGTGATGCAACACATTACACATCACAGGTCGAGATATTGTACACATCACCACCGACAACAGCTATATTATTAATACGCTTATGCAATTCTTTAACGACAGCCATGAGCTCATCTGGCAAAATAAACTGACAGTGATGCCAATTTCAGTACTAATGTAACATCAATAACGTTCAGGATCATTATGTGTTTCAAAATTCTGCTGCTGACCAAATTGTCACTATATTTGATTTGGTGCAGTGATGTATTTGCACTAAGTTTGTTTCCTCTTCTGCCATATTAAGTGATTTTCTTTGATGCAAACCAAGTTTTTGATGTTTTGTAGACTCAATTATTAACCTGTATATACAATAAACTGGTACAGTGAGAGTTAACAGGCTAAATATTTCTGACTTGCCACTAAAAGTATGAGCCTGATCACTGATTTGAACTCTAAAATAACCTTCATTTTGTTTTCAGTGTTCAGTGCAAAGAGTTTCATAGCTTCAGCAGCACAGTATTACTACAGCGTTGAGAAGGTTCAGCTTGAACTCAGTAACCTTCTCAATATGTTCAATATTCATTTAGTTCATGCACTGATCGGTCAGAGATGCCTTGTTTTTATCTGATGTTTATTAAACCTCATGTCCAGCATGCTTCACTTTATGTTTTATTCTTGAGGTGCATAATGTTCAGGTGTTTGGTGGCTGGAGGTTATGGTGTTTTTTTGGTGTTTGAAAAGGGACGAGGGTACTTAGTTGTTTATTTCTGGTGAAGTTAACAATACTACAACATAATGCCTGAAACCGTGGTCTGATTTCAGTTTCACTTCAACCGTAAATGTGCATCAGTGATTGACGTTTACTGGAAGAACTTTTCCCTGGGTGGAAATATTAATTAATTTCATAGTAATTATATATTGTGAAATGTGCTTATCAATTAAAACCAAGTGATGAAGACAACAACAGCTTTTTTAGGTTTTAAAAAAAGGAATGTTAATGATTCAGCTTTTAAAATTATTATTTTTTTTTATCAATTTATTTCATCATGTGAGCATTTTTAGTTTCTGTTTTCCTTGAAAAAAAATGTATTGCACTATCAATGTAACAAGATAATGAGACAAACAATAAAACATTTTAACAAAAAAGCATGTTACACCATCTCACTTTATGTGTCTGATATTTACAAAATAAATAAAGTCCTGATTCTTCTGGAAGCTGCAGCTCATAATGAAATACATTTGCTACAGATTATTTTTTGCCATGTATGTTTGTATTTTATCAGATCAAACATCGGCCTCATTAAATCTGAATCAGAAACTAAGCATGCAAAGTTAATATTTCACACATTATCGATATGCACAACTGAAACAACTCTGGTAATGATGGTGGTTGATGATGAAACTGGAGTTCTTGACATGTTCCTGAGTTTCTGAAGGGGTGAATCTGTCAAGAATTTGTCATATTTCACCCCAAAATCAAAATAAAGAAATAAGTTCTATTTTAAATATATATTTTATTTTAATTTTGGAGTTTAATATGACCTGGACATTAGGAGAGATTCACCTGAGTACAGTCTGACAGTTTTTAGATGTTGATATTTAGGTCCTGATGTTTGAGAAATCGAGGGATGGTCCATATTAGCCATTTTGTTTTCCATGATTTGAATTTGGCGCCAGAATAACGTCGCCTCAGTTAGGCTACGCCTGTAGAGCTTTATTAAAGGAGCACGTGTGTTTCCTGAAACAGAGGAAAAGGTTGGTAGGTTAAACTTAAACACTCACAAAAGTATAATGACAATCATAAAAAAGCAAATATAAAATGCGTGAAAAAATGCTAATGCTGAAGTGCATAAATGTCAATTGCTTTGGAGTTGCTGATTCATGCAGCGGTTAATCTTTTCTGTGATAAACTAATCTGTCTTTGTACAGGTTGAGGTTCAGGTTTCTGTGTGAAAGTGTTTTTGTGATTAGGGCTGTGTGTCGATATCGATACGATCATATAGCGATATTTTGCTATTCCGTAGGCTACGTGTTTGTTTGACGCGATTCAGTTCAGGTGAATCGCGCGCGCGTGTCTAGTCACAATCTTGATAATTTTTATGTCTCTTAACTAAATATTAACGGCCCTTTTTAAAAGATAACGATCTTTTATTACGATGAAGTGAAAATATAGGTGAATTTCAAATCATTAATCTACTTTGGTTTGAATGGATGCTCATAATTTTTGTCTCTTCCAGGAGGAAGTGACATAATTAACTAGAGGGTAAACAACAAACATCAATAAGTAGTACTATCTTCGGATTTGAGACAAACAAACTGTCAATTTTTCATTGATTAATGACTTTAATGGTTTACGAAAATCATGTCTGCCAAACCTATATTTTAAACTACAACAACTTGTTAACTATAGCTAAAAGATTAGTTCACATCTGAATTAAAATTTCCTGATAATTTACTCACCCCCATGCCATCCAAGATGTTCATGTCTTTCTTTCTTCAGTCGAAAAAAAGAGTTTATGATTTTAAGATATGTTAAGATTTTTGAGGAAAACATTCCAGGATTTTTCTCCATATAGTGGACTTCACTGGGGTTCAACGGGTTGAAGGTCCAAATGTCAGTTTCAGTGCAGCTTCAAAGAGCTCTACATGATCCCAGACGAGGAATAAGAGTCTTATCTAGAGAAACCATCGCTCATTTTCAAACAAATAAATAAAAATTTTTAACCGCAAATGTTTGTCTTGCACTGCTCTGCGATGCGCCACGCATTATGTAATCATGTTGGAAAGGTCACGCGTGACGTAGGCGGAAGTACCACGGTTTGTAAGGGGCGTTTGACTTAGTCTTTGCATGTTCGCTTTGTAGACACTGGATTGGTACTTCTGCCTACGTCACACGTGATCTTTCCAACATGATTACGTAATGCGTGGCGCATCTCAGAGCAGTGCAAGAAGAGCATTTGTGGTTAAAAAGTTTATAAATGTTTATTTTTTTTAGAAAATGGCAGATGGTTTCTCTAGATAAGACTCTTATTCCTCGTCTGGGATCATGTAGAGCTCTTTGAAGCTGCACTGAAACTGACATTTGGACCTTCAACCCGTTGAACCCCAGTGAAGTCCACTATATGGAGAAAAATCCTGGAATGTTTTCCTCAAATCTTTTTCTTTTCAACTGAAGAAAGAAAGACATGAACATCTTGGATGACATGGAGGTGAGTAAATTATCAGGAAATTTCAAATTTAGAAGTATACTAATTCTTTAACTAACGTTAACTAATGGGACTTTATTGTAGTGTTGCCATTTATATTTGACTAATTTCAAGCATTTTTTTAAGCACAGGGATTAAATGTTTTTAAGATCATTAGAAACTTACACTGTCCAAACTTAAATGCATTTTTAATGCATTAACTAACATTAACTAAGATTGGGCCCTGTTGGTGCTTCACCTGCAGTAGTTTGTTCCACACTCGTAGTGATCTCTGCATCCAGAACCCACGGGTTTCAGAGTGTTCCATCTCCATAGTAAGGAGCGTTTGGCCCGATGGATCAGTCCAGTTGCCCAGTCAGTATCTACGGGTGCCGACTGGACCTACAGACAGAGAGAGAGTGTGTTAAAGTCACCATGAAATCAAAACGGCATTCTTGGCATTCATTATAAATGATTTATCTGTGCAAATCATTAAATTTATGTTCCTCATAATCTTAAATCAGAATAACTTCCCCTCCCTCTTTCAGCGACATCTCTTCTCTTCTCTGATGACGAGGGCGGGGCAACCTGTCACTCACATGAGATCCAATAGCAAACCACAACCATCCAATCAAGTCCCCGTGGACAAAATCAAGCCCCGCCCTACATTTGTTCTTGTTCTAGAAGCCGTTTCACTTGAACATACGAGAAGAAAAGACTAGCACAACTTCCCTTTCATTCCCATTTTAAGTTTTGAACTTCAGCGTTCATCGTGGCACTTTCAGTTCAGTGAGATCCAGAGATGAAGGTTATTTATTAAACGTCATCGTATCATTGAATCAGTGTCCCGAAATTACAAATGTAGACGTTTGAGCATCTAAATTTAGAAAGCCGACAAGGTTGGTTTCTCCTCAAACATTTGCATAACATTGTGCAACTTCTGACAATGATTTACCAAAGCCTTCGGATCCTCATCGCTGTGTGTTACTGTACATGTACAAACAAAAGACAGAATAAACCAATTGTTTTAGTTCTCATGTACAATCACAGGAAACTGATGAGACAAGATCCATGTTTTTCCAGCTGGAGGAAACCTTTCACATGCAGATGATCCGGTTTAGAAAGAGTGACATCTGCAACTAACATCTACAGAGCATCTGATTTATGACAGATGTGAGGAACATTTTAATCATTTTTCCACTTTTGTGGATTGAAAAAGTTCCATGGATGTTAAAGATTCTCCATGGAACCATCAATGCCAATAAAGAAGATTTATTTTTAAGACACAATTTAATTTCATGCATTATGGTGCCATTTATGAGTAGACCAAATGTTGCAAACTTAAAACCAACTACAGAGAAACAAATGAATATCGGTAAAAATAATGGTCGAAATGCTTATCAGTCTATCCCTATACTAACAGCTATTAATTGAGTACCTGATTATCTATTGATTAGTTGAGGAGTTGGTATTTAATTAATCTGTTGATTATTATAAAGAAAAATGTATAAAATTACACAAAATAAGCATTCCAAAGGATAATGTCAAAGTTAACGTCAACAATTTTTCATTGAGCAATGACTTTAACTCTTTACCAAAATGCTTCTCTTGTCACTGTCTAAATGATCGTTTTTGGTAAAGTTTGTTTTCAGCGCTTTATTGAAGCTAGGGCTATGATAGGGCTATAAAACCACACGACCAAAGTACGTTTCCAAACTACGGAACCCCTAAAGGGATATGGTGATTCAAAAATATGAGTAAAAAATATTTCTCCCACCACAATGTCCCTTTAAGGGCTCCGTAGCTTTACATTCAGTGCACAAAAAGTTGACAATTTTAGATGCTGCCTTTATAATTTAGGATTTTATTAACAGTTATCTTCCCCACAGTTAGTTTGCGGCGTCAAACGCGTGATTGTGAAGTGATGTACCTGCAAGGCCAAGAGTAGAGCGAGCAGAAGGACGAGCAGACGCTGGTTTGCTGTGATCATGTTCAGGTTTTCCAGTGAGACAGTGATTGAGTTGGACGCTGTTTATATTAACAGCTGATAACAGTATCAGAGATCAATGATCAGTGAACACTTTAACCACAGAAATTAGGGCGACTCCACGTCTGCGAGGGTAACGGGACCTTTTATCAAACCGACCGCAAATGACAAATCATATCAGGAATAGACAAACGGAGTGAGGTGGAAGAGCAGATTAAAATACAAGCCTTGCTGAGATCAGACTAATTAAATAAATGACTGAGTTACCTGATAGTCACACAGATGATTCTTGTATTCATGTTTACCTGATCAATGTCCAAGTTGAGCTCTGTTTGAAATTCCCACAGGATCCCCATTGAAGAATCCACATTTACAGGGAAACACAAGGCCTATAAATATAATGTAAGTCTAAAATGATGAATCAACACAAATTAATCCTCTCTTATGTCCTTAATTCTCCAGATTCCAGCTTTGCTTAATCCTGCTAATTAATATATTAAAATTAAAGTTTGGTAAAGTAATAATATGGCAGACACTTTACAATAAGATGAACAATATTTACAGCATTAGTTGATGTTAATGTCAACATCATTTATGAACACATTATTAAAATCAAAAGTTGTACCTGTTAATATTATTTAATGGACCTGAGCTGATATGAACTAACAAACAGTTAACTAATATTAACAAGGATTAATACTGTAAAAAATAAATTAATCCTTGTGTTTGTTAACTAATGGGATCTTATTGTAAAGTGTTATCTTTTATATATGACTAATTTCAAGCTTTTAAGAAGCCTTTCAAAATGATTAAATGTTTTTAATATAATTTTGAAACGTAAATTTAGTCAAGTGTGTCCAAACATTTATCATATAAATCTTATCATAACAGTCATATTTATATATATATATATATTTTTTTTTTTTTTTCTGTGGATAGGAGAATTAAAGGGATAGTTCGCCCAAAAATGCAAATTCTGTCATCATTTACTCACCCTCAAGTTAAAACCTGTATAAATTTCTTTGTTCTGCTGAACACAAAAGAAGATATTTGGAAGAATGTTTGTAACCAAGCAGATTTGCTTCCCATTGACTACCATAGTAGAAAAAAAATACTACGGTAGTCAATGGAAGAGAGGGGGGGAAAATGCCAAAAAAAAAGTTATTTTCATTTTCTTTTACTCCATTACTGAGTCAAGATGAAAGACATAAACAAGAGCCAATAATAAGTCATAACTAACAATAAAATATGCGTTTTTGTTGCTAAGGTTTGATCGTTTGCTTCACCTGTCCAGCAGAGGGCAGCGTTACTCCAGCTCATTTACTGCTGCCTTCATGCAGTTGGACTCATTTCTGATGTAGTTTTGGACCTGTTCATGATGATGATGATAAAAAATGATGTTGTTTACACACATTCTATTAATTCCTGCAAGTTTTCCTCCTCTGAATTGACAGAACTGCATCTTTTTGACTTTACATTTAACACACAGATTCTTACTGTTTGCTGCCTTTTAATTAACATTTAAAGTCCCCCTGTGGGGAAAATCAAGTGTTTAATGTTGTTTATATGTCTGTGTGGTGTTTTTAATATGCTTTAAGACAAACCATGTGCAAATTCATAAGTCAGCACCATTGCTGAGTATTTTCTCCTTAAAACTGCAGTGAAAAAAAGCGGTTTGAAATCACTGGTGTCTGTGACGTCACAAACTACCTTGTAACCAATCACGTCAATGTGCCGGCGGGCTCTGGCATATCATTACTATGCCTTTAAGCAAGGAAGTCTCATGAGAAGCCAGGTTATCCCGCTATTTTTTCTGTTGATATGAAAAATCGGGTAGGTTTAGCAATATAGCGTATGTATGAATATTACGATGCCTTTCTCCACTGATATTCTGAGTTGTTCAAAGTGTTTGTAAGGATACTGATTGTTAGAAGATTGTTAGGACTCTTAGATGAAGAACAGGAACATGGTTTGTAACACATTAGCAACACATTATTAGCTGTTTGATAAGCTAGTATTCAAGCCAAAGGCTAATCATAATAATTACCATTATGTGTCCGACGTTGTAAAGAGCGATACCATTGTGCAGCGTTTACCTCAGTAAGTTGACCGAGTGGATCTTTGAGGTGATGTGAGTAAGCGGAGGCGGGACCAATTAGCATATTCATACATCCATGTATACTAAATGAGGCAAGGGTGTAGAGTTACATTCAAGCTATTTTAAGACATGAAGACTTTTTTTCACAGGAAAAAAACATTTAAATATGTCATTTTGGTGATCAAAGATGAGTTTTAAGGGATAAAATTATTGACTGCAGGGGGACTTCAAGTAACAAGCAACTGCATGTTTTCACATAAATGTATAATTTTCCTATTATAAAAATAAAATGTAGTGTACTAAGAGAAACTGAGTAATTATGAGCTTGTGCAATTCTAAATATTTGTTATTACAGTGTTGGAGAAAGTTACTTTTGAAAGCAATGTGTTACAATAAGGCGTTACTTCCTAAAAAAAGTAACTAATTGCGGTACTTAGTTACTTTATATGGAAAGTAATGCGATACGTTACTTTTGCGTTACTTTTTCTCACCTGTTGCTTTTGTAACTCAGATATTTTACTGTAAATGTAAAAGTAATGCATTACTTTATTAGTTACTTGAAAAAAGTAATCTGATTATGTAACTTGTAATGCCTTACCCACAACACTGATTATATTTCTGTGTTTAAGGTCAGACGCTTTACCGGAATCAATGGCTATTTCATTTGATTTGCTCAAAACGCCTCTTGCGCGCAAAATCATGTTGTATTAGTGCTTATGTGAAGTTAATAAATTTGCGTGATTAGTGATGTCATTAATGAAGTATTGTCTGTAATTTAGATGCTGTTGATTCAGACACACCCTTCACTGAGAGTTCGGTGCTATTATGGGCTGGTGGGTAACCATGGTAACGGGTTTCCTGGTGCTCTGGGATGTTTTGACAGGAAGTGGTCTGTTCTTCTGCAACACATGATCTCAGAGAGTTCAGGTAAAAGCTATACGTGATGGTAAACCTCATTCTGTGAAACTGCACGAACTTTCTCATCGAGGGGAAACACAGATTCACACTGTCAGTCAGTTAAATTTATTTATATAGTGCTTTTCACAATACACATTCTTTCAAAGCAGCTGTACATAAAATCATGATGTTAATATTTATAATATCTTAATATCTTCATGCCTTATAAAATATAAACAATCATGCAACCAAGATTTGCTATATAGTAGGCTATATTGCTTTACATGAGTGTACGTACACAGGAAAAGTAGGATGTACACTACTATATATCCAAATTTTAATATGTAGCTTTCGACGATTTAACGATTAAGCAGTTGAGATTTGCTATATAGTATATAACACTTAACATGAGTATATCCAGGTAAGGTTGGATATACTTATAGTGTTCGATATTAATTGATTCATTCATTATTTTGAGTTATTAATTCGTTATACAGTGATTTTGAGAATTATTGTTGTTCATCCAGTAACATTAATAGAATGTTTGTTTAAAGTTTTCCGGTCTTTAATAATGTTCTCAAAACATTAGCACAAAAACATTATTTATACATCATTCATGGAACGTTTTTTTTCCCCCCTGAAACCTTTGATTGGACGTTCCTCTAACGTTTTTTAAATGTTACTACTTTGTTTTAGAACATTCAAAAGTAATGTTTCCATGTTTGAATAATGATGCATTCAGTGTTCCCTTAACGGTCAAATAACCAAAAATAAAATAATGTTTTCATAACTTTAATAAGAATGTTAGCAAAACGTTCTTAGAACGTGTTCTTCTTAGAACTAGTTTAAAGGAGTTCAGAATAAGCGTGAGCTCATGTTTTTCTGTGTTCACTACAGCACTGTATATATATATATATATATACGTCTTTGTCTTTACATACTACCCAGACATTCCCATCATTGTTTTTCTGAATACCGGGAAGTGCTTCCCAAAATTAACCCCCAGAAACATTGGACCCCCCAGAAGCCCTAGTGAGTGTGTTTGTGTGTTTATCGTCTGGGATTGTGGGTATAGAGACATTCCTGTCCTGGAAAACTCCTCACTTCTTTAGAAAGACTTGTTAGTCCTATAAATGACTTGAACACACGGGCCTCTGTTTGTTTCATGTATCTCATCTGGGCCCCTAAACGTCTATTGTTGTTTCACGGTCATGTGTGAATCAAACAGACGCGTCTCCTCTTGAAAGAAACACAATGAGGATCTGATCTAGAGGCCTCCATCCTCCTCAACTTCCATTGCTATTAACGGGTGACATTTCTGCTCCAGGACCTTGTGCTCCTTTGATCAAACTCTGATTTTCACCTTCAAAGCCTTCAGTGAGTGAATGTAAGTTCAGAATCTGCTAAATACAGTGAATGATTGACAGGGGAGTGGGTGGAGCTTCACTGGATGCATCAGAGCACATTACTGTTTATACTGCAAATATGGTTGTGTGTTTTTTTTTTTTTTTGCCGGCGGGCTCTGGCATATCATTACTATGCCTTTAAGCAAGGAAGTCTCATGAGAAGCCAGGTTATCCCGCTATTTTTTCTGTTGGTATGAACAATCGGGAAGGTTTAGCAATATAGCGTATGTATGAATATTACGATGCTATGATGGACTATATGGCTTTCTCCACTGACATTCTGAGTTGTTAAAGCGTTTGTAAGGATACTGATTGTTAGAAGACAGCTGTCGGACTCTGAGATGAAGAACAGGAACGTGGTTTGTAACACATTAGCAACACATTATTAGCTGTTTGATAAGCTAGTATTCAAGCCAAAGGCTAATCATAATAATTACCATTATGTGTCCGACGTTGTAAAGAGCGATACCATTGTGCAGCGTTTACCTCAGTAAGTTGACCGAGTGGATCTTTGAGGTGATGTGAGTAAGCGGAGGCGGGACCAATTAGCATATTCATATATCCACGTATACTAAATGAGGCAAGGGTGTAGAGGTACATTCAAGCTATTTTAAGACATGAAGACTTTTTTTCACAGGAAAAAAACATTTAAATATGTCATTTTGGTGATCAAAGATGAGTTTTAAGGGATAAAATTATTGACTGCAGGGGGACTTTAAGTAACAAGCAACTGCATGTTTTCACATAAATGTATAATTTTCCTATTATAAAAATAAAATGTAGTGTACTAAGAGAAACTGAGTAATTATGAGCTTGTGCAATTCTAAATATTTATTATTATAGTGTTGGAGAAAGTTACTTTTGAAAGTAATATGTTACAATAATGCGTTACTCCCTAAAAAAATAACTAATTGCGGTACTTAGTTACTTTATATGGAAAGTAATGCGATACGTTACTTTTGCGTTACTTTTTCTCACCTGTTGCTTTTGTAACTCAGATATTTTACTGTAAATGTAAAAGTAATGCATTACTTTATTAGTTACTTGGAAAAAGTAATCTGATTATGTAACTTGTAATGCCTTACCCACAACACTGATTATATTTCTGTGTTTAAGGTCAGACGCTTTACCGGAATCAGTGGCTATTTCATATATATATAACACTTAACATGAGTATATCCAGGTAAGGTTGGATATACTTATAGTGTTCAATATTAATTGATTAATTCATTATTTCGAGTTATTAATTCGTTATACAGTGATTTTGAGAATTATTGTTGTTCATCCAGTAACATTAATAGAATGTTTGTTTAAAGTTTTCCGGTCTTTAATAATGTTCTCAAAACAGTAGCACAAAAACATTATTTATACATCATTCATGGAACGTTTTTTTTTTTCCTGAAACCTTTGATTGGATCGTTTTTTAAATGTTACTACTTGCAGGGCTTAAAGTTTTCCGGCACCGTGCCGGATCTCCGGCGTGCGGCATTTGGCTGCGGAAAAAAAATATAGTCCTACATTTGACTTGCTATCGTGCTTCATTTCATTCATACAGTTTGCACTCATTAATTTATCATATCGTACAATGTTTTAAACATTTAAATAGACATCAAATAGTAGAAAGTGCCTATGTAGTGTTTTAGTTGATAGCAGCCTACTTTTGACCAAATTGATTTCTGAGAGACGCAAGAGAAACGCGGCTATTTGATTTACGAACGCGCTGCTCATTAGAGGTTTCACCCATTTGTGTATCATATCGTCTATCATATCATCTCACAAGGTTTAAAACATTTAAATACATAATGTTTATGATGCAGTATATTATTGATGTATATTAGCCTACTTTTGACAAAGCTCTGATTTCTGAGAGACACAAACACCGTGGCTATTTGATTTGCGCTGTGCTCAGTTTACACTCATTCACTTCACACACACATTAACCTATTGTGTAGTAATTTTAGAGATTTATGTAATTTTGTGCTATCCACCGGCTCACCGGTTATTCATCAGACATGAGGAGTGACTGACTACTTTCCCATACACTGGAGTGAGACCATGGACGAGCTGTCGCGATCTTTCTTGGCGCTCTGTGGAGTGACAGATCGCCGTAGCGCTTCAGTTCACACAGAGAGCACATGAACCGACCACATACCTGTCAACACTCCCGTTTTGCCGGGAGTCTCCCGTATTTCACGCCCATCTCCCGCCCCTCTCCCGTTTTGCCATTTCTCCCGGGAAACTCCTGTCATTTGTATGGCCCAAGCCTCTTTATAAGAATAATCACATAAATATATTATTCCAAGGTTGTCCAGTTGCCAGATCTTGTATGAAACACATTCTACTCGCTCAATCGACACATTCAAACCCATTTGTGACCTCAACCTGGCAACCTACAACCCTGTTGCGCTGTGAATATCTGCGCAGTCGACGCAGGAAGTTAAATCAAGGCAAGTATCACAATAAACCTCACAAGAATTGAAAATGGGCTACTTTCCCATAAACTGGAGTGAGATCATAGACGTCACGTCTCTGTCGCGATCTTTCCTGGCGTTCTGTGGCGCATGACAGCACCATCAGTTAAAGCAGATCGCACAAACCGATCATCTCTTCCTCTTTACTAGTTACAACATGAATGAACCTCTGAAGGTATGTTGAAAGATACAGTACAACTTAACGAAATCCGTATCATGTCTCGTGTAATTGCTCAAAGATATTAATAAAACATTCTAAAAAATGTTACATTTACCGTCCCGTTTACCTCAGAAAAGCCGTTAGTGCAGCTACAAAAATGAACTTAGAGAGGAGCATTTTGCTAAATATATGCGCTATAGGCTATTGCATATCCCTTGTATTTGTACTTAACATGTGCTTCAATATTGAATGTACAGTATGTTTGAATAAATCCTTTTTATGACAGCCATCATTTAAATGTTTATATAGGCTAAAAAACGAGTAGAAACATAATTAAGTAATTAAAAATGTATTATAATGTTATTTTTAAAACTTCTTTATGTTCTTTATATAGCTTACAAATTGATTAATTTTAACCTTTTAATAATATAATGATGAACTGTTGAGAGAGATTTTTTTCTTTGAGGAAATTTGCTATGTACTTTATATCACAAGCTCCTGAATCGAAATTGAATCCAATTGTGAAATTTGTGTCAATGCCCAGCCCTAGTGCCAATAATTTCTAACAGTCTAGTTAATGTATGGGAAACACTGTCTATATATCTATTTATATATCACTGATTTTCATTTCAGACTTCATTTACATGTTTGTACTGTTATATAAAATAACCAGTGAATGTTGAGTTGTGTGTTTTGTCTGACGGAATATATATGTATGTATATATATATATATATATATATATATATATATATATATATATAATATACTGAAGTACTCATTGGTTGTTTTGGAGCCATCACTTTAATTCCCGGGACTGAGAGCTCATTATTATGGGACCCCCTCCTGTGCCCAGTAATCAGACTGTACTGTAAAGGACCTTAGTGGGGCCCCTCGTCACAGGACCTGGGACATTCCTGTTCATCCCCTTGACGACAGCACTGGATTGTTTGAATAAAAGATGTCTGTGGCTTCCACACACAGTGAACAGAATACAAACACCTCCAACTCCGTCCACACCACTGAATCTCCGTGAAGAAGATAATGAGCTTTTTGATCTTCCTCCTCATGTAAATCTGAGTTGATCAGGTTTGTGAGGATTCTCAACTTGTTGTTATTAATGGAAAAACTCAGTATACACTGTAAAAAGAAGATTATTGGAGTATGTTTTACAAGAAAATATTATTTCAGTTTTTTTTAGTGTAGTAACCCAAAAATCTCTTGATGTTCTCCCACTGCAGTGACGCGTCGCTCATGTCCACCAGCAGGAGGCGTCAGACGTCTGAAACTTGATGATCACATGTTTCTTCAGCCCTGCACTGAGAGGTGAGTCGGTGTGATTATGGTCTGTATGGAGGCCAGAGGTATCCACAGTAATAGTTTCCTGCTGTTCTGGAATGTCTGACTCTAATCACCTATGAAGAGGAAGTGCTCCGTTCTTCTGGACGCTGCATCACATGATCCCAGAGAATTCAGGTGAAAGGACAAACACAGGGTGCAACCTCTAAACTGACCTTTCATTTCTTACACACATGACTTCTGTACTCACAGAACACGGAGTAAGAGTTCTGACTCACACACAACTGTCCTGAAATGCCAACTTGACCTAAATTGACTTATACATAATGTCACAATGAAAAACAAAATCTTAGTGATCCTAAAACAGATTTATTTTTATTTATTTGTCATATTTTTTGTATTCATTTTTATTTTCCTCACTAGGAAAAATTCTGAAAACTCTTGATAAATGGAGTTCAATAATATTCATTCCCTCCAGAATTAGTCACAAGAATTAATGCAAATATTTTTGGCCAAGAACAATATTAGCTAATTAAAATACATAATTCTGTGTGCAAACACATTATTATATAACAAATGTATGCCTATATAACAAATAACAAAATATATGACCACAGCTGTTTTCAGTCATTTTGCACAGAAATATTTACTGCAAATTGACCCTTCGCCGTGAGTTTGATTGACAGGCGATCTAACCAATCAGAACGCCGAATCCGCCATTTTGTCCAAGAAAGCAGTCGGGAGTTAGAAGATTAACGTCGGTGGACTTGAACTTGAAAAATGGTGTGTGCTGCTTTCCGTGGTTTAAACAACATTCCTTCTGATGTTCATTCATGTTTATTTGATGCTATAAATTAACTAGTAGGAAGAGATGATCGGTTCACGGGCCGCTTGAACTGGGACGCTAAAGCGATCTGTCAAGACACATTCATTTCTTTAAAAATGACTAAATTTTGTTTCATATCAAAAGTAACCTTCTCTGTCTTGTCTGTCAATGTCCTCTTTGCTCCGCGATGTATTTTTCACTGCGTGAGAATGTGATGTGTGGTGTGAGAGCGGCATGGCTTTTCGGACGTAGCAACAGTAACTAAAGGGGGCGGGTCTTTGCGAATGGCTCGTAATACTAATTACATAAATGTATGATGATTATTGGTGTGTTTTCATTGCAAAATAATAGAAAAATGCTGCAAATGTCACTCAGTCTTTGAGAAAAGACTACGTAGAATAAACGCAGAATAAAGGGGCGGGGCCTGGTTGAGTTTTGAAACTGGCGGTTATGGTAAGGGGCGGGACATTTCCCAAACACGCTCGAAGCGCTCAACCAATCACAACACACTGCTCCAGCCGACCAATCAGAGCACATTGTGCTTTTCAGAAGGCGGGGCTTCATAGAGACAGAGCGTTACTGACAGACTGGGAAGAGAGGAGCTGCAACAATGGAGAATATGAGGAAAATAATGAATATTCAAGCAGGAAAACCTGTTCTAGTAGAGCCAGAAAATACACTTAAGACTTCGTATAAGGGCATACCAGGTCCTCTTTAATATCTGCAGGTGTTTGACTCTTTAACTCTCGTGACTTTGTGCTCACTGACCTCCACATGCGGTTCTTTCACAAACATGTTCCACTCCTTCTCGCTCTCTCTCTGAGCGGTCCGTCCACGCCTGAATCCACAGATGTTTTCCACTGAGCCCTGCATGTGTCCGGTGTGGAGAGGTCAGGGTGGATCTTTCTTCTTCAGCCTATATGACACATATAGGTCACATACTTCCTCTGGCATTTGCTGTGACATGGTACAAAGTTCCCATATTTCTTAATAAAACCATGAAATGACACAGAGGTCACAAAATGAGAACCGTATAGAAGTTCTGATCATTGAGAGAGAGAGAGAGGGTTTGTTTATGAAGTTTGCAGCTGTTTTGTCTTGCTGGATGTTTCATTAAACAGCTCTGTGTTTTTGCTAAATATTTGAGCATTTCTTCAAACATTTAAAGATTTGTGCATTACACACCCTGTTAAAGGAAACAGAAAAATGCATTGCACAATACTGCACATTTTTTTCCCAAATGCATCAGTATAACACACACACATTTTATGAAAACTTTTTCTCATAAATTCTTGAGCACGTCATGAAATCATCAAAAATCAACATTTCACCTCAAAATCACAAAGAGAATGAAACCGGTTTTAGTACCATTTTATAATGTGACATTATTTTCATGACAGTTAAACACATTTTACCCCAAAATCTCTTTCTTGTGGTTTCAACGTTAAATAATAATAAAATTAATTTTATTTAAAATTAATAAAAATGCTTTTTTTTTGATTCTTGTTAAGAACTTGCACATTATGGTAGTATTTGTTGTGCTGCCATTAATTTATGCTGATTTAAATAAATAAAATTTACTAATCAGAGTCAAATATGACAGTATTATTGACAATAATAAGAATTACAAATCTATATGCATTATAATCATGAGAATTTGGAGAGTAAATGTGTTTTTATAAACAATGTCACAATGATGTCATAATGTTCCTAAAATGTGTTTCATTTTCTTTATGCAAAATATAATTCATGTACGTCGCATTTGTTATATTCAGTGCATTTGGTTTGTGTTTTGTATATTTTTACATGTACATTTATGATATTTGTCAAAGTGCCAAACAATATTCATCATACACAATGGCAAGTTTATTACACAGCTAGATTAGGAAGCAAGCTAGAGAAATGCAGAGCTGTTTTTTTGTGTTTACAAGAAAAATAACACAAATATTATTTGCAAAAACATCTTTTTAAGGTTTGTTTTTGATTTTGGTGGTGAAATGTGATCTGAATGTGTTTTCATGAGAGTTGTGAATTTACACACAACAGAAGGTCCATTCAAATCTGGCTGAAGCACTAAAACAGTCGGTCACCTTGATCCATGCATAAGAATCCAAACACACGAGACTCCTACTCTCTCTCTCTCAGTTCCCTCCCACTCTCGGTGACGTTCTCCTCTCCACACTGCACTCATTCATTCAAATACTGAGCCGCCCGCTGGATCGCGTTTACTCCTCTGAAGAGCTTCTGGAGCAAATACTATTACAGGAGCCAGTCGCAGTGAACACACAGCAGCTGATTTATTATCTCATGCAAATCTGCTTCAAGTGCTGAACTTTCAACCCTGTGTGTGTGTGTGTGTGTGTGTTTAGGAGGAGAAACCTCACACACACGTCCAGCTGCTGTAGCAGTGGAATCAGACTTTCAGCTCCATCAGCCTCAGCTTTATTTACACCTGCACAATGAGGAAAGGCTCCTGTTGCATGTTCACGTCTGGAATCCTCGGCGCTCTTCTCCTGGTCACGGGAATCGGCCTGTTTTGGTCCGGTGTTTTCCAGACATTGATCCACAACAAGCTGAAGAGGGTAAGAGTCATCTCAATTCATCTCGAGTTTATTAGAGCTTGTGTCTCACTGTGAAGTTTAGATATTATTGCTGCTTGATGACAGTGAACTAGTATTGTGTATTTTACATTTGTATAATCTTTATAATATTTTTTAAAAATACTTTGTATTTTTACATTATTCATAATTCTTTTATTTTAATTTGACATTTTTATGATTTATTTTTAGTAAGTGTTTTATATTGATTTTTATTTTTTAATTTATATTATTTAATTTATATTTATTTTAATCTTTAGTAAGTATTTTGTACTGATTATTTTAATTGTTTAATTATTTATTTTAATTTTTATGATTTAATTTTTAGTGATTTATTTTGATTGTTTTTATTTTTTGTTTATATATTTTAATTTTAATTAAATTAATACCATTTTGTCAACTCACAAACCCCACACTCTAAAAAATGCTGGGTTAAAAACAACCCAAGTTGGGTTGAAAATGAACAAACCCAGCGGTTGGGTTAAATGTTTGCCCAACATGCTGGGCGGTTTTATTTAACCCAGCTATTGTTTAAAATTACCATACTATATTACAATATAGTGCATGTTTGGGTGAAATATGGACAAACCTTACCGTTGGGTTTCAAATTTAATTAAAAAATTGAAACCACCAATTGGGTTTGTCCATATTTGACCCAAACATGGGTTGAAACAACTCAGCATTTTTTTAGAGTGCAGTTTCCGAAAGATCCAGTGGCGGGAAACAAGCTCGAATGCGTTCAAGCTGTCAGAGTCGAGCATGTGCTCAGAGACTCATTCGGTGTAATCAGAGAGTGACGTGTAACATGTGCTCTGTGTTTCTGGCTTCACCACATTCGCAGCTGCGTCCTACGGCTGCCGTGCTACTTCTCTTCCTCTTAGAGCTTCACATAAATGCGTCTGCAGAAATCACATCACATGATCGTTTGTCAGTCAAAGTAGAGAACGATCTGCAGAAGATCAGCAGTAGTTTGTCAAGTCATCAGGAACATAAACCGCTCATATTGACTTTTGATTCTATTCATTTTCATATTGAAATCTAATTCTTTTGCACATAATTTTAGTGTCAAATCAACCATTCAAATGCGTTCTGACTGCCTTGAGCTTTAACAGCAGATACCAATGCTCTGTTTGTATGTAAATGTCATCAGCTGCAGGAACAGGAAACACATTGTGTGTGTTTTCTGAATGTGATGTGTGTCACAGTGGTGAGTGTGTGCGTGTGTGTGTGTGTGTGTGTGTGTGTGGTCCTGGTATTCCCTACGTTATGGGGACCGATATGTCCCCACATAGATAGTAATACCAGTAAATTTTGACGTTTATTTCATGTGTTACTTGTTGTTTCTTTGTAATTATTTAGTGAAATTTACTAGCAATTTCAGAGTGAAAATTGTTTCTACTCCTATTTTTCTTTCAGCGCAGCACTAAAACTACAAGCAAATTCTGATTTTAGTGTAAGTTGAAGTTCTTTCACCAGAGTAGCAATTTACCATCTTAAGCTCAGCCCACAGCTGAGAATAACATTGCACGGGTCGTCCTGATTGAAGTGGTCGGATGCTCCGGGCATGGGGACGGTTTGAGCCGCCCATGTCTAGAGGCGTCTGTTGATTATATCCAAGACATCAAACTCCTCAGATAAACCTCTGCTTTCATCTGCTGTCATGTTCAGCAGATGTTTGGAAAAGGAAATCACACACATGCTGCCCATCTAAGATGTATCTGATTGTCCATGTGGTTCGTACTAGACACTTTTGACTATCTGCATGAATTCTGGTTCATGTTTTGTTTTGTTTTTTGTTGTGTTTTTTGTTTTGTTTTGTTTTTACGTGGCGTTTAGAGGCAGATGAATGTGAAATGGATGATGCCACAAAAATAGATCAGATTTTTTTTGTAAAAAAAATAATACTTTTATTTAGCAAGGACATTAAATTGATCAAAAGTGACAGTAACACTCTTGGAAAAAAGGTTTAGTGTGGTTCTATATAGAACTCTAGGGTTCTTGACTCAATTTTAAAGAACCTATTATGCCAAAAAGTTTCAAAGGATTCTTTAAAAAACATTCTAAAAAAAATCTCAGTTAGAAAAGCACTGAATTTATTGTCACGCTAAGATATTATGAAGAATTTTTGGGCAAATATTAGTACGCTCACTCAGTTTGTGGCTGTGGCCGTCAGTGTGTCTGACTCTGGTTTGTGTCTGACCTCATTCCTTCAGTTCTACAGATAGTCAAATACAATCCACAAACTACAGATGAAAGTACAGGCCCGAGGAGGAGAACATCAACGGTTTGTTCACCACATCCGTCTGTTAAGAACAAACATTGTACTTAGTGGTGTTTGCTAAGCTGTATCTTTCATTGACATAAGCACCAAAACATATCTGAAGTGTTTTCCAGTTACTTTACTAACTATGCACAACTGTATGGTTAGTTGCATTTAATAATATGCATTCAGCATGTTTTTCCCTGCTGGCACCATACAATCAATCTGGAGTTTGACATATAATTAATATACTCTTTTGGCCATTGAAAGAGTGTTAAATAGCAGTGAAGCTTAGATTAGTATAAACACACCATTGTTCTGGACGAATACTTCAGCATTTTTTCTAGAGGTCTTGGCTGGTGGCTGCTGGATTTTTACATGAGAAAAGAATTGAAGAAAAGAAATGTTGCCCCAGTTGATTTCAGGAATGAGTGTGAGCTGATGGTCATGTGATCTGTGAGGTGTGTGTGTGTTAATGAGGGGTCATTCAGTCCAGCCTCACGTGTGTGTGTGAGTTTCAGTGGTGTAATAGGGAAGAAACTCATTGTGCTGTTGAGATTCATAATGTACTTTTCCTGACAGGTTGGAATTCCCCTGTAGCCAATTATTTTATCATTTAAAACTCATCTTTGATCACCAAAATGACACATTTAAACATTTTTCCAGTGAAAAAAGATTCTTCATGCCTTAAAATAGCTTGAATATAACTCTACACCCTTGCCTAATTTAATATTCACAGATCAATGAATATGCAAATTAGCCCCGCCTCCACTCACTCACGGCGGCTCAAAGAGTCTACTGTAGTGACGAGCAATATATATATATATATAATTACACCGATCAGGCATAACATTATGACCACCTTCCTAATGTTGTGTTGGTCCCGTTTTTTCTGCCAAAACAGCCCTGACCCGTCGAGGCATGGACTCCTCTAGACCCCTGAAGGTGTGCTGTGATATCTGCACCAAGATGTTAGCAGCAGAGCCTTTAAGTCCTGTAAGTTGCGAGGTGGAGCCTCCATGGATCAGACTTGTTTGTTCAGCACATCCCACAGATGCTCAATTAGATTGAGATCTGGGGAGTTTGGAGACCAAGTCAACACGTCAAACTCGTTGTTGTGCTCCTCAAACCATTCCTGAACCATTTTTGCTTTGTGGCAGGGTGCATTATCCTGCTGAAAGAGGCCACAGACACCAGGGAATACCGTTTCCATGAAGGGTGTACATGGTCTGCAACAATGCTTAGGTAGGTGGTACGTGTCAAAGTAACATCCACATGGATGGCAGGACCCAAGGTTTCCCAGCAGAACATTGCCCAAAGCATCACACTGCCTCCGCCGGCTCGCCTTCTTCCCATAGTGCATCCTGGTGCCATGAGTTCCCCAGGTAATTGACGCACACGCACCCGGCCATCAATGTGATGTAAAAGAAAGCGTGATTCATCAGACCAGGCCACCTTCTTCCATTGCTCCGTGGTCCAGTTCTGATGCTCGGGTGCCCACTGTTGGTGCTTTCGGCGGTGGACAGGGGTCAGCATGGTCACCCTGACTGGTCTGCAGCTATGCAGCTCCATACGCAACAAACTGAGATACACTGTGTATTCTGACACCTTTCTATCAGAACCAGCATTAACTTCTTGAGCAATTTGAGCTACAGTAGCTCGTCTGTTGGATCGGACCACACGGGCCAGCCTTCACCGGTTCACCACTGTTCCTTCCTTGGACCACTTTTGATAGATACTGACCACTGCAGACCGGGAATACCCCACAAGATCTGCAGTTTTGGAGATGCTCTGACCCAGTCGTCTAGCCATCACAATTTGGCCCTTGTCAAACTCGCTCAAATCCTTACGCTTATGCTTGCTTCTAACACATCAACTTTGAGGACAAAATGTTCACATGCTGCCTAATATATCCACCCACTAACAGGTGCTATGATGAAGAGTTATTCACTTCACCTGTCAGTGCTCATAATGTTATGCCTGATCAGTGTATATATACACCATTATTGTGATTGTCCAGTTTCAATCAGGTTTATATTATATCAACTTTCAACACTTTATAATAATAATTATTTGTAAAAATATTATAAAATGTTTAATTTAGTGTCAGTTCTGTTTTCCAAGCAAACATCCCTATTTATAAATGTGAGCAATGGGTGCTAAAAGTATTAATATAGTAAACTGTTAACCGTCTTTAAGAGTTTCCACTCAAGTGAGAAGATAACTATCTTCATATGGTGAAGTTCTGAATCACAGTTCCTCCTCAGAGACTTTTGTTGAACCATTACAAATGTGTATGTACTGTATAAATATATTTTAAGGTTTGTGCCCCAGTGGTAATCAAACTCTAGAAACGCCCCTGTGCTGAGTCACTAGTTAAAGCCTTGCTGTTTGTGATCTCTGGCCTGTTTTCTGGCAAACGGGAATGGGTCGATGTCTCAACGCACCTCAAGGGTCCAATCAGGACAGGACAGGCTGGTTAGAGGTTATCTGAGTGTTGTGTTTGACCCAGAGTGCTGGGCGGGTGAATTCAGATGGTCTGGTAACAGAGTATCTAATAATTACCGTCATCTATCGTTCTTTGCCTGAAGTTCTAATGATCTGGAGGCAGAACAAACGGGATCAGAATGAACTTCATTAGGATTTGAGGAATTTAGAAATGTTACATTTGAGTATGCAATAATGTAGCGCATTTGGTCAGGTGACACCTGAATGGCCTAAATACTGTATCCCATAATGCACTGTGCTCAACCTTACCTTCTTTTTCTAGTGTGATGAATGACATAACATGTTGTTTTGCTGTTGTGTTTTATATTATACAGCATAAAACGTTACAGCAAAACATTACATAAAACATAATACAGCATAAAACTTGTATGTTTTTGGTTCATTTCCCTGCAAGAGAAGATTTGAAATGTTATACATTTAAGGAGCAGATCATATAAATGAGCTCAAAGCTGACAGATATGAACAAAAGCCACAAAACATTTGATGGGGTCTCTAAACTGAACAGACACGTTGTAATAAAACAACATAAAACAAAAGATAACAAAACATAACTTTTTGTATATAATATAACATAATAAAACATCACATAAAAACATAGCATAACATAAAACCTAAGATGTTATGTTTTGCTGTTATGTATTTCATGTTGTTTTTACATGTTTTTTTTGTTATAAAACTTCATAAAGCAAAATATACTGTAACATGTTAGTGTGTGTTATGCTTTTTTTGTTGTTTTTTATGTTAAAAGAATATCATAAAACAGCAAAACATTACATATTATAACAAAAGTCATGTTATATGTTGTATTTATTTTAGAAAACAAATAACATAACATAAATAACAACATAAAAGATAAGATGTTTTGCTGTTGTGTAAAGTTTTCTATTTTACAACATATAGTAAAACATTACATAAAACATATCATAATATAAAACTTAAGATGTTATGTTTTGCTGGTCTGTTTTCCTGCAAGAGAACATTTTAAAATGCTCTATGTTTGAGGAGCAAATCACATAAATGAGCTCAAAAAAGCAGACAGATATGAGCTAAAGCTGCAGAATATCAGGGGTGTGTTTCCCGAAAACATCGTTAACAACTATGATTGCAAGTTCTGTCATTTTCAGCATAGTTTAACATGTTTCCTGAAACCACAGTTCCAACGAACATTCACAAACGGCATCACACAGTTGTGATTGGAACGACAGATCTCAAGCTGTGGTTACAAGAATAGTGTCTTGCATGACATGTGGACTTATCTTGAGCAAAATAAGCATGCTGACATTCAGGACAATTATATTTTTTATTTCAAATATATACAAATGTCATTTAGTTTGTCAAGCTCTGATTTTGAAGAGTGTGCATGTGTGTTCTATTATTAACCAAGGTGGTTGAACGACAAATTTGCGACAATACAGTTTCAGGAAACTGTCGTGACTAGCTAGTTGATTTCTTCAACTTTGCATCATACTGTAGTTAAGCAGCGTGTAGTTGTACTGTAAACGCAGCCCTGATTGGGTCTCTAAACTGAACAGACTCAATGTAAAACACCCCGATTGAATCTTGAGATATTGTTTGTTTTGTGTGTTCAGGAGGTCACGCTGACAGAAGGCAGTAAAGTTTTTGCCACATGGAAGAATCCGCCGCCTCCAGTCTTCATGCAGTTCTTCTTCTTCAACGTCACCAACCCTGACGCCTTCCTGAAAGGAGAAGCCAAACCTCATCTTACAGAGATGGGGCCGTACACCTTCAGGTACATCACACGCACCGCGACCGCTGGGATCAGACGCTTTGGTTTTCATGACATAATGAAATCAGAGTTTTGTCCTAACCAGCCAACATACTTGACAGGGCATTTTTGTTCGTCACATTGTTGGTTGTTTCTATTGCATTGCACTGGGAAGCTCCGCCCACAGCAAAACCTTATTGGTCCAAAATCCCACTCTACATAACTGCATAACTAATGTTATGTTATGTTATGTTTTGTTTTTATGTTATAAAACATAAGATAGCAAAACATTACATATAACAAAACGTAACATGTTATGTTTTGATATGTTTCTGTTATAAAAACAACAAAACAACACATAACAACAAAAGATAACAAAACAACATAACATTCTGTTTTGTTTTTATATTTTGCTGTTATTTTATGTTTTATAAAATAAAAAACAAAAACAACGTAACGTAACAAAAGATACCATAACACAACATGTTATGCTGTGTTTTTTTTTTGTTGTTGTTTTTTTGTTATAAAACAACATAACATAGCAAAACATTACATATAGCAACAAAAATTAAAATGTTTTTCTGTTATATTATGTTTTTATATTATAAAACAACATAAAATATAACAATATAACATAACATGCTTCACTCTCATCTGTTATGTTTATGTTTTTTGTGGTATGTTTTGTATTTGCCATGTTATTCTGATTTTTATCATAACCACATGAAACATAACATAAAACTTAACATGTTATGTTATATAATGTTTGTTATAAAACAAAAGAACAGCATAACTTAAAAGCTATAAAAACATAATACAAACAACAAAACCAAACAACAGCAAACATAATATAAAACAACATTCACTGTAAAAAATGATCAGTAAATCAGTTTTAACATTACTGTATCTCATCAAAATTTAAGCAATTTCAAATTTTTTATGTTATACGAGATTCACCTCTATTTTTTAAGTCAGTTTAATATCATTGGAGTTGAAACGACTTGTACAGACAATGTAATTGTACTTAAAAATCGAAGGTAGTTGAAATAGGTGGAAATTTTTTACAGGTTAAAACATAACGTTATGTTTTGGTGTTATTTTGTTATGTTTTATGTGTTTTTATGTATTTGTTGTTGTTTGTTTTGTTAAGACAATAGAAAAAGTTTAATACCCCTATAAAAACACTGAGAAAGCAACACATAGTTGCATTGTGTTATCAATTATGGTCAGACACGTTCAGAAATGCAACAACACATAAAAATCGAGCTTGCGTAGTAACTCGGTTTGCTTTGGCCATGTGACAGAGGCAGAATGAGATCAGAGCCGCTGTATTTGGCTTCTGTTGCAGATGAGAGTGAAGCATCTGTCTCGTTGACACAGTGCTGACGGTCAGAGATTCGAGTCTGGTGCGAATCTCAGCACAATCCGTCACGCTGCGGCCGGAGATGCTGTGTTCAATCTAAAGATGCTTACAGGGAAATTCCAGCGTAAGCCATTCACAGTTTACTGAGTCATCTGCTGCCGTCGGGAATATTTAAACGTCAGACTATAGCCATCTAATCACATTAACCAGGTGGAATTAATTAACGTTCCAGCATTTTATTGTTTTGTAATTCAATAAAGAGAGTGAAACTAACAAAAGCTCATAATGTTGCCTGTAGTTCGGTTGTAAAACAGCTGCTATCTAAAGATGTTGCTGTGCTAATATCACAGCACATGTGGAATCTCCGGAAATTACTCTCTCTGCATTACGTAATCTCCTTAATCTTGTGTCTTTAGCATCAATCCCATCATGCATCTGAACATGTATTGATTATTAAAAGGGTCCCAGAAAATGTATTTTCATTTATAAAATATTATGTATAATATATGCACTACCAGTCAAAAGTTTGGACACGGTAAGATTTTTAATGTTTTTAAAAAAGTTTCGTCTGCTCACCAAGGCTGCATTTATTTAATTAAAAATACAGTAAAAACAGTAATATTGTGAAATATTATTACAATTTAAAATAACTGTTTTCTATGTGAATATATTTTATAAAGTAATTTATTCCTGTGATCAAAGCTGAATTTTCAGCATCATTACTCCAGTCTTCAGTGTCACATGATCCTTCAGAAATCATTCTATTATGATGATTTGACATGAAAAAATCTTACTGTGTCCAAACTTTTGACTAGTAGTGTGTGTATATATATATATATATATATATATATTGCATAAATTAATATATAACAAAATATAGTATATGATATATTTGATATATTAATTCATGATTATTTAATTAATACATTATATGTAATTAATATATTTATTAATATGATCAATTTTATATATGTATTTTTATGTATATGTGTATTTAACATTCATTTATATTTGATAAACATTCTAGACAATTTATATTTGATATATATTGTTATTTATTTTAATTAATAAATAATAATTATTATATTATTGTTACTATATTGTATTATAATATAATATAGTAAAATAATAACATGTAACTTAATAAAATGTAGTATATTATATATTGTTACTTTATAAATTAATATAATATATATTATATTTATTTATATAATAAATTATAATTATTTTATTATATTATTGTTACTATATTGTATTATATTATGTAGTAACATAATAACATGAAATTTAATAAAATATAGTATAATATTATATATTTTAGAATATAATATATTTATATTAATTTATAAAATGAATATATATATATAATAAATTAAATTATATATAAATCATATATTTATTTATATAATAAATCATGTATAATGTTTAAATATAATACTGTTAAATAACACCCAAGTTTACTTCTGTCACTCACGCTGAATGTCTTTCCTGAACAATAGTGACTATGCATCTTAAACTCTAATGTTTTATCAGTGTTTGCGGTCATGCTCTCGTCATGCCTGTAGGACTTCCTGGCACACCTTAAACAAATATCAAAGTCTGCAGCCGTTAACTTAACAAGCACACAACACCGTCTCTACCGCTTAACCAAGGACAGTCCGCGCGCCTGACCTGTGCTCCTCTAGGGTGGTTTGTTTGCGTTGAACTTGGGTAATTCAAAGCAAATAGAAAACACTTCAGCAGGAATCGATCTGATCTGATGTTGAGCCATACAGAATGAATCATGAATAATTTCCATGCAAATATCAAGCATCCAGATCATGTTTTCTGTCCTACAAATGCTGTTTTATTGGTTTCATGCTCATTGTATATTCACACTCTAATGATGGCAGTAAAAGTCAGTCTAATGCAGTATAATCAACTCACTGGTGTTTCTGACCCGTTCCAGAGAGTACAGGCCCAAACACAACGTGTCTTTTGTGGATAACGGGACGAAGGTTGCCGCTTATACGCCCAAGTTTTTCGTCTTTGTGCGTGAGAAGTCAGTCGGAGACCCGAGCGTGGATACGGTGACGACGCTGAACATCCCGGCGGTGGTGAGAACACAGTTAAAGCTGCTGGCTGCAGACATTTTGTTTTTCCAGTTCGTCTGATTCTGGTTTCTTCAAACAGGCCGTGATGAATCGGCTCAAAGGTGCGGGATTCTGGGTTTCCTCCGGCATTTCCATGTACATGAGCTCCATTGGCACCACCATGTTCATGACGCACACGGTGGACGAGCTGCTCTGGGGCTTCAAGGACCCGCTGCTCAGTCGCCTGAAAACCATAAAGCCAGAGACGGAGGAATACTTCGGCCTCATGTATAACGTGAGTCTCAAACTGATCTACTGTGACATGTTACGAAGAAACACACACATAAGAGACGACGCTCTACCAGAGTTTATCTGCACATCCTCAAAAGTGTTTCACAGTGTTCTTGTGTTGATGGGTTTTGTTAAGCTAACCATCAAGTTTCCTCAAGTGCTTTTCTTTTAATAGACTGATAATAATAATGATTGTATTTAATTCCTGTTTTATTTTTACATCACTCCTTATTGACATGTGTCTGCTGCTCACGTTATGAATTTTATATTTTTTATATTTTAATTTATATTTGAGATGTTATTTATTTTATAAAATAAATTATAATTATTGAATAAACTATTTTATTATATTATTGTTACTATATTGTATTATAATATTTTATTTTACAATATAATATAGTAACATGTATATTTATATATTTATATTTTATAATATAGTAACGTAATATAATATAATACAGTATAGTATAATATAATATACTAACATAACGCTAATATGTAATTTAATAACATATAATATAATGTATTAATTTATAAAATTATATTTAAATATTTTTTATATTTATAAAAATAATGATAAATAAATATATACAATAAATTATAATTGTTTTATTATATAATATAGTAATATAATATAAAAATAGCAACCTAGTAACATGTAATATAATATATATTTAATATTAATTTATAATTAAATTTAAATGTTTATAATTCATATATTTTTGTTTATTTTATAAATTATTTTATTATACTATTGTTACTATATTGTGTTATATTTTATTTTATAATACAATATATTAACATATATATATATATTTATTTATAAACTATATTTTATAACATAATATAGTAACATAATGTAAAATAAATATAATATTATAATATAATATAATTTAGTTACATATAATATAATATAGTAACTTGTAATTTAATAAAAATATAGTATAATATTTTAATATATTATTATTTTAATATTTTATGATTCATATTTGATGAGCATTTATAGACAATTTGTTTTATAATAATTTTCTAATATAATATAATTACATGATATAAATACAACATAATAAAGTAACACATATATATATATTTCATATTAATTTATAAAATTAAACTTAAATATTTTATAATTCATATTATATTTTATTAACATTTTTAGACAATTTATTATTTTTTGTTTTATAAAGTAAATTATAATATTATTATATTTATTACATTAAAATATATTTAAAAAAATATTATAATACATTTTGTAAGGTCAACAGATGAAAAATGTATGACCACAAGATATTTTTGAAGTACATTGATCATTTAACGTACATTGATCATATCTGACATACATTTCAGTTTGACTGAATTGTTTTAGCCTAAAATAACAGTAAAACACTAAAGAATTTATTAAATCTTTATTACATCTTTAATTAAATCTTCATTCGTTCTAATGACTAAGAAAAATAATTTGAAGTTTGTCCGAAGAATCATTGTGTTTGGTGTTACTCAACAGAGAGTGATGTTTTAAAAAAAATCAGGAAGAACCTTTGAACTATATTTTGTTTAAAGGAGTTTGTTTGAATTGGTAGAAACTTGGTGAGTCTGACAACCCTTTTTCATAAAAAGCAAATAATTCATTAGAATGTATTTGTTGTTGTGTTGTCAGAAAAACGGCAGTGATGACGGTGAGTTTGTGTATCACACCGGAGAGAAGAACTACCTGGACTTCGGCCGCATTTACACCTGGAAGGGAGAAAAGTAAAGACCCGATTGTACTGAATATTATATTTAATAAAGCGCCGCAGTGGAGATGGCTGATTTCATGTGCTTTGTGTCTCAGGATGCTGTCGTTCTGGAAAACCAACCAGAGTAACATGATCAACGGCTCCGACGGCAGCGCCTTCCACCCGTTCCTGACCAAAGAAGAGCGGCTGAACGTCTTCACCCCCGACCTCTGCAGGTCACGTGACATGCATATTCGTAATACACAATTTCAGGTTTATTAGGTTAGACAACTTAGTAATGCAATCAGTGCTTTCAGAGCCAGAATTTCATCTGTGGCAACATTAGTTCTTGTGGTAACTCTGATTTGTGAAAGAGCTCATGTCGGTCCAATTTGATTTTGAAACCGTATTTTGTCCTTACAGAAGCAGCAGCTTTGTGAAGGTCATGAAGGTGTTGTGTTGGGATGTTTGTGTGTGACGGGGGAACCTGTTGTTCTTTATGTTGGCCGATCTCAGTGTCTGTTGGAAGCACATGAGGGTGGAGGTCAGCACAGTAAATCACACGCCATCCGGACCTTCAGGACATGTCATAATATAATGGAAAGGGCATCTGTTAAAGCCATCTCATGAGAACTTCCTAAAAATTCCACACTGCAAGATTTATATATATACGTATATATATAATTTTAGCTGTTTATAAAACAGGATCAACAGAGGCTGAAGTAGTTGATTATATGTTTGTTTAATCCTAGGTTTTTACATAATAAAAGCCAAAGTAGTGATTTAGCATAACTGTTGAAGGTCATACAGACGTACACGGCTCAAGATATGTTTGAAAACCAGCCGAATGTCTGCAGTTCCCCTTTTAAAATACAATATGTGGAAATGTGTGTTACAGAACAGATTTTTATCCATGTCAACCTTTCCTCCACTAATGAGAAATCATCATGAAATTGAACCAAAGGTCCGATCCTCCCGAATTCCTGTCCTGACATCAGACTGAAGCTTAGTGTGGGAATATAACTTTACTCTAATTCCCTGCAATATCACTGCAATATCATTACTACTGGGATTTTACAACATGTTTCTACATTTTTCCCCCCTCTTTTTGTTAACTTTTTTAAATAACTCATTTTTAATTTATTTAAAGTAATAGGTTTTAATTTCATTAACTTTATAAAATAAATAATTTCATAAAAGTTAAAAAGACATGAATATAATGCGTTATCATTTATTTATTTGCAATTTTATATAATATAATATATTATTTATTTATTTTATAACATTTAAATTTTATTCGCAGTTTATTTAAAGCAGTTCAGTTTTTACTTTCCCCTCTGTATGATTTTTCTTTAGATATTTTACCTGTTCCTTAACATTTTAAAATAAATAATTTCATAAAATTTATAGACATAACAATATAATTTTATATAACGCATTATCATTTTTTAACATTTATATATTATAAATAATTTTACAAAATCTATTATTTATTTATTATTTATTCAATATTTATTTATTTTTTCAGTTTATTTAAAGTACCGCATTTCCATTTTTAATTTCCACTCTATGATTTTTTTAAAAATATTTTCCCATATTCCTGTTTTCTATAGATGTTTTTTTACCTGTTCCTTGACTTTTTAAAATATATAATTTCATAAAATGTATAGACTTAATAATATAACTTTATATAATGCATTATCATTTATTTTTTTCACATTTCTGTATTATATATTATTGTATATAATAAATAATTTTTTTATAATTTTTTTGTACTTTTACCTTTACTTTTTTTAAAATAATTTCATGAATATATAATGTATTATCGTTAATTTATTATTTATAATAACATTTCAATTTTCAAATTATTCACTATTCAATTTCAATTCAATTTAAATAATTATTCAAATTATTTCCCTTTGTATGTTTGTTTTATAAATCTTGATTTTTCCTTCCTTCATTTTTTAAAAAATAAATAACTTCATAAAAAATAAAGACCTAATAATCTAATTATATGTAATGCCTTATCATTTAATTTATTTAACATTTGGAATGTATTTTTCATTTATTCAGAGTAATGCGGTTCAGTTTCCTCTCTGTGCGTGTGTCAGCTGATGATGTATGACAAGTGACGCACACTCAAGTATTATTTTAATACTCCACGTAATGTGTTTCTGGTCACCCTTGACCTTTCACCTGGAGTCCTGCTGACCTCTCCGTCTATTTCCAGCGGGAACTCTGACCTAAAGCACACACCGCCTGTCTTTGTTCGGTGCGGAAAGAATTCCATCTGTCTTGGCGTGACTGGCCGCTCACACATGGTTTTGCGTGTATGGTCTCCAACCTGGCATGTTTTCAAATCACTTTTAACCTAGTTGATCATGAGTAGCAGAGCCTTGGGTTATTGTGCTGCCGGCAACAGCTGTCCTTGTCCTTTTCCACTGACTCCTCACCTGGATTTTTAAAAGAAAGGCGGCCATCTGAACGGCGTGTGTAACCTTTGTACATCGTTTAATCAGGCGGTCCACTGGGGTCCATCTGGAAAACTAATTTCCCCTGATCAGGAGCAGCTCAAAACAAACGCCCATGAGCACAAAATGGAGATTAGTAAGACTGTGGATTGTTTCCTTTGGCTTGAAAGCGGGTTTCTAAATGTTTCCTTAAAAAGGAACACTTGATAGTAAACACAGTTTGAGCATCCTAGGGTCAGAGGTCTTGTTCAGGGTCATGAGGGTCATCTTCCTGGTTAATCTGAACCTGTAGCCTCTGTATTAGCAGTCCAGACCAGCACATACAGAGGCAGTAAAATATTCTGGACATTGTGAAGCATGAGTCTTATCTGGGCAGCTTGACATTATTTGATTGATTTTCTGTTGTTGGTCCTGCAGGTCCATCCACATGCGCTTTGAGAAGGAGGTGGAGGTGAAGGGAATTCCTGCGTACCGCTTCACGCCACCCCGGGACGTGCTGGCCAGCGGCAAGAACAACCCGGAAAACGAGGGATTCTGTGTCACACCAAAGAAATGCCTGGACGACGGCGTGCTGGACGTGTCTGTGTGTCGCAAAGGTGCAGTGTGTATTTGCAGTTGTTATGGTGTTCTCAGTGTTTCAGGCAGTTGCTATGCAGTTGCTATTGTGTTCTTAGTGTTTTAGGCAGTTGCTATGCAGTTGTTAGGATGTTCTCAGTGTTATAGGCAGTTGCTAAGGTGTTTTGAGTGTTTTAGGCAGTTGCTATGCAGTTGCTAGGATGTTCTCAGTGTTTTAGGCAGTTGCTATGCAGTTGTTAGGGTGTTCTAAGTGTTTTAGGCAGTTGCTATGCAGTTGCTAGGGTGTTCTCTGTGTTTTAGGCAGTTGCTATGCAGTTGTTAGGATGTTCTTAGTGTTATAAGCGGTTTCTAAGGCGTTTTGAGTGTTTTGGGCAGTTGCTATGCAGTTGCTAGGGTGTTTTCAGTGTTTTAGGCAGTTGCTATGCAGTTGCTAGGATGTTCTCAGTGTTTTAGACAGTTGCTATGCAGTTGTTAGGGTGTTCTAAGTGTTTTAGGCAGTTGCTAGGGTGTTCTCTGTGTTTTAGGGAGTTGGTATGCAGTTGTTAGGATGTTCTTAGTGTTATAAGCGGTTTCTAAGGCGTTTTGAGTGTTTTGGGCAGTTGCTATGCAGTTGCTAGGGTGTTTTCAGTGTTTTAGGCAGTTGCTATGCAGTTGTTAGGATGTTCTCAGTGTTTTAGACAGTTGCTATGCAGTTGTTAGGGTGTTCTAAGTGTTTTAGGCAGTTGCTAGGGTGTTTTGAGTGTTTTGGGCAGTTGCTATGCAGTTGCTAGGGTGTTTTCAGTGTTTTAGGCAGTTGCTATGCAGTTGTTAGGGTGTTCTCTGTGTTTTAGGCAGTTCATCCTGTCTGTCTTGAAACGAGTTGTGCCCCAAAATTATTTACTTTTTTTATGAATTATTTTTATCAGGTTTAAGTCACTTCCGGATATTTCAATCCATAAAGGTGAAACACACATAACTGCTGACCTTTCCTCTCAGATCTGTTTGTGTTTTATAGTTTTCTGTCATGCTGCGCTCATGTGAGCTTCAGCAACATGATTACTATATTGCCAAAGCATTCAAGCGCTCACATATTACAGGTATTTGAAATAACTACACACACACACAGAGTGTGTGTTGTCAAACATGAGGGCTGGAAAACTCTCACCTCTGTCCCAGTAACGCTGGAGTCTAATTTCCCTTCATGTGTTCCGAACAGAGGCGTTAAATCCATCTGGGTTACTCGCAGTCACTCCTGATTGTTTTCATTGTCAAAGTCAGAGTTCCCTGCCATGTTTTTACGAGACAAGGTTCCTTTGTCACGACAGGATGAACATCCATTACATCTCAGGGGGCTCGTATCATTGTTAAGACGGAGAAGGAGACGTCATTTCTGTTGTTAGACGACTGAAAACATTCATAATAATAACTTGTTCTGTGCATTTAGAGGACATCCCTTTGTCTGACAAGGTCACTGACTTGTGAATGAAAATAGAATGATTCAAACAGCTGTATACTACTTTGTTTACTCATTGATTTACTGTATGTTTAATTCAGTGAGTGGTAATTGTAATCCTTTTATACATAGAATCAGGGCCTAAAATTTTTTGCCACACCTGCCAATGGTGAAAAGTGAAAGCTCATAATTCTCTATTCCAATTTCGATACCACTGCTAAAACTACTAGCCTGACTAATATACAAAACATCATTGAAGACAAATAATGATACTTTTCAGGTAGAGACATTGAATAAAGTTATCAAATGTAAAATAACACTGGATAGTCTTCACTGTATAAATTAAACATAGATTAATCCTTATTAACAATACAAAAGTTATTCAGTCTTTCTCTACTGTTTACGTTCACTTCTTAAGCCGTAACCGACAGTGTTACTCGCTGAGACTGGCATTTTTTGGGACAGTTTTGTGTGAATTTATCCTTTTAAGCACAAGAAGATTCTGTATTCGCACGCCTGTTTCGGATGTGTGCGCAAACTACACTTTCCACACAGCGCGCGCGTAACAAATTGAGTTCCCTTTCGTGTCTTCTTGCGCTTGAATATTTAAATTGCCAAGGCTTAAACTTTTGTGATGACGCAGCGCTGACCTGTCAACTGTCCCGAGCGTTGTTCACATTCGCATTCATGTTCTCACAACATTGCATGGTTAAAAGTCATAAAAAGTTACCGGCCAACGTTTCATATACTCGCCAACGCCAGTGTTTGCTCGCATTTGGCGCTTGGCGAGTGTTAATTTTAGGCCCTGCATATAATACATATATACTCCTAAAAACTTGATAAATATAATATCTTATTTTGATTTTGGGGTCCCAGGGAATGCATGAACTGATCAAATGTATGCATTGAATGCCATGTATGGACTGTGTGAGCTTCACGATGTTGTTGGCATGTGTGTCACAGGTGCTCCTGTAGTCGTGTCTTTCCCTCACTTTCATCTGGGCGATAAGAAGTACGCCAATGCCATCGACGGTATTTCTCCGGTCCACGAGCGTCATCAGACCTTTCTGGATCTGAACCCTGTAAGTGACAGCAGCTGATCCACGATCAGCCTGAAGATCCGCTCAACCTTCAGCTGTGAAACAGAACTGAGTTCAATTCAAATGTATTTGTAGAGCGCTTTTCAAAATACTTAGCAGCTTTACAGAAAATGCTTGATTCAGTGTTACAGTTAGAAGTATTCTGTTATCAGTCAGAAATAAGTGTGTCAAAGTATATATATAGTCCATATATATTAGTGCTGTTAAATCGATTAATCACAATTAATCGCATCTAATAAATATTGTGTGTTTATTTATATATATATATATATATATATATATTTACAAACTTATGTTAAATGCGATTAATCGATTTGACATCACTAATACAATTATAGTTCATGTTATGAAGTTAGTTTACTTCATATATTCAGTTAAACAGACACAACAAACATGTTAGGCAGCAATTACAACTTGTGCTTGTAATGATTACAGTATAAGGATGATATTTGAAATATTAGAATAATATTTAAAGTTTTGTGTGTTGATCCAGTGTTGTTGTCGTCTGAAATCTTCCCAATTGTTGGCGTCGCCTAAAAACATTGCAAAGGCTGGATGATCTATAATTACTCAGAAACACTCCAGCTAACAGGGAACACTCTCACAATGCTCTGGCAAGGTTCCCTCAAAGTTATCAAAAAACGTTCTTCCTGTAAGATTAATAGAATGTTTGTTCAACTTTATCTGGTCTTTAATAACATTCTCAAAACATTAGCACAGATACATTATTTATACATCGTTCATGGAGTGTTTTCCCTCAAGCATTTCAGTTTTTAAATGTTACTATGTGTTTCAGAACATTCCAAGAACGTTCAAAAGTAACGTTCCCATAATGTTTGAAGAACGATAAAATGGAATGTTCCCTTAACACAGAGCCAAGAAAACATATTTTGGAGAACATTCAGAAATAACTTTTTCATAACTTAATGGAAACATTAGCAAAACATTCCTAGAACATATTTTTGTTAGCTGAGAGGGAAGCGGAATGAAAATAATTTGCGTTTCTGCTGATTGTGATTGTGTATTTGTACTATTTCATCAGATATAAGTGTAGTATGTTTATGAGAAGCATTATGTGAATGCTGGGCTAAAGAGATGTATCTTTATCAGGAAGGCTATTCCAGAGTTTAGGAGCCAAATGCGAAAAATCTCCATTAGTAGACTTTTTCATGATCAGTGTCTCTTTTTATAATGTAGTTTTTCCTGCCTGAAGTGTTTTTTTTACTGTATAATTAGTTTGCTATCTGCAATCTGACTCCAATCTTGACTTCTTCTCCTGTGTCAGACTATGGGAATGCCTGTTCGTGCCATGAAAAGAGCCCAGATCAACATCCATCTTGAGAGAGTAACCGGCTTTCCGTGAGTGGTGTTTTCCTGTTTGATCTATTTAATCAAGGCGTGCTGATAAACAGGCATGTGTGTTTATATAGTTTTATAGCTGAATGTCTTTTTTTTTCTTTGTTTCCTCAGTTTGACAAGGAATCTCAACAGCACCATCTTCCCCATTGTGTTCCTGAATGAGGTAAGAGTCGGTAGGATGATTTAATCGGCTGTTACAGTTGAATCTCCTATTAAATATGATTACTTTTGCAGTCGGTGGTGATTGATGATGCTTCTGCCGCAAGGATTCAGAAGCTGCTGCTGGTCGTGACTCTAGTCTCTTATTTCCCTCTCATCCTCGCCGCTCTGGGAGTCATCTTGCTCTTCGTCGCCATCATCCTCGGTTATCGCTTCTATAAAAACAAGGTAATGACGTGTGAAAGCAGTAGAATCACTATTATTCCCCAGCTTGTTCTTCACTTTCCCACCAAAGTTTGCAATGAATCACAAAAAACATGACATTGGCCGTAAGTGCGGTTCACACGAATTAAAGCTGCGTCATGTGACACTAATTTATGTGCCAAACCATTCTGTGAATATGTATGTCTTTTCTGTGTGTGTTTGTTGTGGAAACAGAACGCTATTCTTCCATATCGACCTTTATGAATCAATATTCTCATTCACATGGTAACTGCAGTACAGAGGAAAAAAAGAAAAGAATAAAGAAAAGAAAAAAAAAAAGACGGATGTGTGGAGTTTGAGAAAATCTGTCAGTGTTGAAGTCAGCTAAACAAAAATATGTTCTCAGAACAATGACTGAATGTTCAAAAATTCTTGGTTATGTAAACGTTCAAAGAAACATTAACCCTTAAATGCATGAATGTTTCGACAATCATTATTACGTATTCAGGTCTTTAGTAGACCAGATCTATATCTAACACGGATGGCTCTCTAACTGCCCAATAGTATAAAACTCTCTTCATGTTTACAAAACATTTTGGTTATGTATTCGTTCGAAGAAATATTAACCCTTAAATGCATGAATGTTTCGCCAATCATTATTACATATTCGGGTCTTTAGTGACCCGGATCTATATCTAACACGGATGGCTCTCTAACTGCCGCAATAAATGTTTAAAAAAATTCTTGGTTATGTAAACGTTCAAAGAAATATTAACCCTTAAATGCATGAATGTTTCGCCAATCATTATTACATATTCGGGTCTTTAGTGACCCAGATCTATATCTAACACGGATGGCTCTCTAACTGCCCAATAGTATAAAACTCTCTTCATGTTTACAAAAATTCTTGGTTATCTATTCGTTCGAAGAAATATTAACCCTTAAATGCATGAATGTTTCGCCAATCATTATTACATATTCGGGTCTTTAGTGACCCGGATCTATATCTAACACGGATGGCTCTCTAACTGCCCAATACTATAAAACTCTCTTCATGTTTACAAAAAATTCTTGGTTATCTATCCATTCAAAGAAATATTAACCCTTAAATGCATGAATGTTTTGCCAATCATTATTACATATTCGGGTCTTTAGTGGACCAGATCCTTATCTAACATGGATGGCTCTCTAACTGCCGCAATAAATGTTTAAAAAAAATTCTTGGTTATGTAAACGTTCAAAGAAATATTAACCCTTAAATGCATGAATGTTTTGCCAATCATTATTACATATTCGGGTCTTTAGTGGACCAGATCTATATCTAACACAGATGGCTCTCTAACTGCCCAATAGTATAAAACTCTATTCATGTTTACAAAAAATTCTTGGTTATCTATCCGTTCGAAGAAATATTAACCCTTAAATGCATGAATGTTTTGCCAATCATTATTACATATTCGGGTCTTTAGTGAACCGGATCTATAGCTAACATGGATGGCTCTCTAACTGCCGCAATAAATGTTTAAAAAAAATTCTTGGTTATGTAAACGTTCGAAGAAATATTAACCCTTAAATGCATGAATGTTTCACCAATCATTATTACATATTCGGGTCTTTAGTGACCCAGATCTATATCTAACACGGATGGCTCTCTAACTGCCCAATACTATAAAACTCTCTTCATGTTTACAAAAAATTCTTGGTTATCTATCCGTTCGAAGAAATATTAACCCTTAAATGCATGAATGTTTTGCCAATCATTATTACATATTCGGGTCTTTAGTGGACCAGATCCTTATCTAACATGGATGGCTCTCTAACTGCCGCAATAAATGTTTAAAAAAAATTCTTGGTTATGTAAACGTTCAAAGAAATATTAACCCTTAAATGCATGAATGTTTTGCCAATCATTATTACATATTCGGGTCTTTAGTGACCCGAATCTATATCTAACACGGATGGCTCTCTAACTGCCGCGATAAATGTTTAAAAAAAATTCTTGGTTATCTATCCGTTCGAAGAAATATTAACCCTTAAACGTATGAATGTTTTGCCAATCATTATTATATATTTGGGTCTTTAGTGAACCGTACATTCAGCAACTGGCTTATATTCGCCATCTCAACCAATATTCTCAAAACTATGTTTTTCAGCTCCTTCTAAATCAATATTTTGATCACTGACAACTTAATGTAACACTAATATTTGATTGCGTACAGTATTTGCTCTGCAGTAAATTGCTAAGCCATTTCAGGTTTTGCTGATATATTATTTTGTTTTATGTCTGGTAATTATGAGTGAAACATCACAACATCATTGTGTATCAGACACTGCCACCTTAAGGAATAAAGGTGATATGTACTTTTAAGTCATCATTAGAGATTCAATTATTGTTGTGCAGAAAAAATAACATTATTACATACATCGGGTCACTAGCAACCCAATACACTTTTTACAAAAAAAATTGAAAACAGACATTCTTTTATCATTTGTTTTCTTGTTATATTCTTTATAATGAATATATTGAGGAATACTAAGAAGGTTGATGTCTAACTTTAAAAAATGAATGAGGAAGGGGGTAGTAAATGACGTCCCAGGTCAATAAAGACACAAGGAATGTGTTTAAGGATTAAGGAAACATCCTATTTTATCATTTTGCAAAGATTATGAGAATGTTACTTTTAATGTTCTCTGAACAAACTTAAATAAGTAGCTGGTAATGTTTAAAAAAAACATTAGATGACCGTCCAACTTAAACACTTTAAAAAATGTTCCATAAACAATGTATAAATAATTTTTGTGCTAAAAATATTATTAAAGACCAGAGTCTGTATTACAGAAACCTTATTTCTTAATTCTTAACTTAAACAGATAGGATATGATACTAAGTTAGGATGTTTTTGTAATACAAGTCCAGATTACTAATGAACGTTCTATTAACGTTACTGAAAGAACATTCGAGAGAACCTTGCCTTACTCACATGACAGATATTGGTTATATTGTTTGAACTATTTAAAAAGACGTTGCACCCTTCAGTAGCTTCAGTTTAGTAAGCTGCATTTTGTTAGTCAAAAAAGGAAAGGTGTTGATGGGCTGTGGTTTAATGGCTTTAAATGACTAATAGCTTGTATCTAGTGGAGTCGAGCTTTCATCCAAACCCTGCTGTTGCTCAGAATGTGGTTTAATTAAATGAGTCAGTTTGATACTGTTTCCTGTCATAACTAAATCACATGCTTTCCTGAAGTGCCTAACCGCCACATTCTGCTGTCCAGATCAATTCACTAACCTAGTAACAATGCTGTGCTATCTTTGCTTATTAACATTGTATGTCTAACCTGAACAAATGAACACCATTTTGTGCTGATCTGCTTTTATTTAGACTGAAGTGAAGCGTTTTAATTTCACCGAGGTTTTCCTGTAAGTTCACGCACTCATTAACCATTTCATAATTAACACTACTAGTTCAGATCTGTTTCACACATCGCATGTCTGTGGCGCATATTCATTTCCGTAATCATATCATGAGTTTTTTGTCACATGCTGAACTCCTGTAGCCTTCCTGTTGCTCAAACAGTAGATCATGGTGCTGGTAACACTAACCCAGATAACAAAAATATGTTCTAGGAACGTTTTGCTAACATTCCCATTAAAATGCTTTTTATGAATGTTCAAAAATGTTTTAAAAATGTTTTTTCTTGGTTATGCAAACGATAAGGGAACATTAATCATGCTTCAGATATTATGGGAACGTTACTTTTGAATGTTTTCTGATCGTTTTGAAACCAGTAGCAACATTTAAAAAACATTGGACAAACGTCCAATGAACGTTCCATGAATGATGTATAATAATGTTTTTGTGCTAACGTTTTGAGAACATTATCAAAGACCAGATAAGTTCAAATGAACATTCTATTTACGTTACTGGATGAACGTTTGTTTATAACTTTGATAGAACCTTGTCAGAACGTTCTGAGAATGTTCCCTATTAGCTGGGAAAGTCATGGGTTCGATTCCCAGGAAATGCATGAAATGATCAAATGTAAACCTTAAATGCAATGCAAGTTTCTTGGAATAAAAGCGTCTGGGAAATGCATAGACAAAAATAATTAAAATAAACAGAAAACATGTAGAAATGTACTACTGTATGCATATACAATCTTTGGTAATATAAATGTATATAAAGCTACATATAATACTTGATTGAAGGACATAAACTCTTTATATTCAGTAACTCCGGCTGAATGCAAATGATTCAAACTTTGGATTTAACTAGCATTTGGATGTAAATGGGATCCGCCTCCTCATGTTATCTGGTTATTGGTTCAATCCCAGTAACTATTTTAATATTTAGAGTTTGAGTTTATTTATTTATAATGCACATTTATGATACAACTAGTGCATCTTGGTTATGTGAATGTTAGAGAAAACATTAAGGGAACATTTGTTTTATTATTTTGTACTTGATTCCCATGTTACTTTTGAATGTTCTCTGAACGATCTGAAATAAGTAGTTGGTAATGTTTAAAAAAACATTAGACAACATCGAACTTAAACGTTTAAGAAGATTATAATTATGATTTTGTATGTTTTAGGCTTTTTTGGGGGGTTCAATTTACTATTATTGTAATAAATGATTATTATGATTTTTGTGGGTCAAACTGAGTTTAATTGGTTTTAATGAAACTCACCTAAAATGACACTATGAAAATAGTAAATAATAACCACTGCAGATCAAACAGTATTACATTATAATGAAATTATGACTTAATTTCAATAAATGTATCACAATAAACATGAGAACATATAACTGTATGTATGTAGAACCTTAAACTGTATTTAACAAATATTAAAAAAATATAAATCACATCCCAAAGTGCTTTACAAAACAGCCAAATATGACAAAAATAAATCCAGTATGTACATGCATTTACATGTGTACTCAAAGATGTGTGAAACAGGCTTACTTCAGCTTGAACTGAATCTCCTCTGGTCTGGTTAATCACATGATGCTTGCAACTGCTTTAAAACTTGCCCTACTTGAGTGCACTTGTAATATGTCAGCCAAGTGTTTGTGCTTCTGACCTTGTATAAATTTTGTTTTAGACTGATAACACACACATGTACTAAATCTGTCTTTTCTTTCTTCTTTTTAGCCATCTGCAAAGAAAGACACGTCATACGCTCCTGTGAGCGCCAAAGCGGACGATCAAGATGAGAAAAATGGAACGTTTATCGGCATGACGCCCGTGGACAAGTCTTAAACTACTGTGTGTGTGTGTGTGTATGTGTGAGTGAGAGAGGGTGTGGGTGAGTGTGTGTGTGCGTGCATGTGTGTGCATGGTCACAGATGCTGTCTAACAAACACTATCAGTAGTTTGTAGAGCGGTGTGTGTCGGTAATGACGGTCGTCATGATTCACACACTGGCTCTTCCTCAGGACAGAAGCCGTTTAGAAACAGGCATCTTGATGAACGACTGCAGAGAGTCTCTGTACACACACAGTTCAGGGTCATTCAGCATCTGTTTAGTTACATATTTAAACACTTTGAGCAACATTGAATCTGCTGTAAGTGATTTTTAGGAGTATCACACACACACACACACTCACACACACTGCTCTCGCTCTATACTTTGTGCTCCACAGGTCAGAAAAAATAGGCCTAAATAGGCCTAAAAATAGGCCTAAATTTAAGATTTATGTATTTGAATTGCATATCACATTTCCATCCATTTGGATTATACAGTTTTAACATAAATATATTCATAACATAATACATTTTTGTTTTACTTAAGCTATGATAAAGTCTGCAAATGCAGCACGAGCTTCACTGCAGGAAGCAGAACGTGTCCGACTTCATGTTTCCGTTTTCAGCTCCTCTCCGACTGCAAGCAGCAACTCTCGCCGATCGGTTGCATCCAGCTGCAGCCGATGTCAAACACACCGATGGTGTGCGCGTCTGTTAGTGGGTGGGGTTTGACAGAGGGTGTGTCTGCAAGTGGGAGGGGTTTGGCACGGTGCGTGTGTTTTAGTGGGCGGGGTTTGGCACGACTTGTGTGTGTTAGTGGGCGGGATTTGACAGGGTGGGTGTGTTTTAGTGGGTGGGGCTTCACACAGGGCATGTTTTAGTGGGCGGGGTTTGGCATAGAAGCCGTGTGTGCTTTAGTTGGCGGGGTTTGGCACAGAGGGCGTGCATGTTTTAGTGGGTGGGGTTTGGCATACAGGGCATGTGTGCTTTAGTGGGCGGGGTTTGGCAGAGAAGACGTGTGCAGTTAAAGTCAGTAAAGCTCCTGAAATCACTTACAGCACCTTTAACAATCAAACACTATGTTGACTGAGTTTCATAACTTTTTAAGGCCAAACAAAAGCAATTTTATATTTGTTACCAAATGGTCGGTTCACACAGAACGAGCCATACGTGACTGAACCTGCTGTGCCTTTTGTTAGAAATGTTTCTTTTATTCATTTTGCTTTGTTTAATTTCAGTGAACAGGTGACATCACATCACTGTGCCTTCTTACAGATGATTTTATAAGTGTCAGATACTAAAGTTAAGGTTTAATGATCTGGTATTTGTTGATTTGATTTCAGTTTGTCCTGTTGGAGAATATATAATCTAACGTCTGTAGTCATTTCAGCCGACTCACTTCTGTAAATGTAAACTTTGATCCTCAAACACTGAACGCAGACGAATGTCTGATTATTTTAGATGATTTCAAGGTTTATTGTTTTGAAATGAAGATATATAAGTATTATTAGACAGAGCAGGATTGCAATGAAATTGCACAGTGTTACTGAACTAATATTTCAGAATCTTTTCTGAAATATGAAAATAGGTATTTTAAAAGGTTCAATCTGTATATTTCAATGTTTAGCGGAGATGATCACATGGGTGTTTTAATATGTTACATTTTAATGTTTGTACTAGCTTTCTGTCAACTAGATGCTTTGGTGTAAAATCATAACATAATAACCTCTTACAGTAACTGAAGGTGTGTATTATCACATTGCACTAAAATACACCGCATTAAATGTAATTCTGAAGCTGCATGTTTAATGCACTGTTTTTTGAGATGGTCACTGGTTTCGATCCCTGAGCCATTTTATTTGAGTTTTATGATTTCTTTGTTATTATACTGATGTGCCAAACATGAATGAGTTCAATCAAAAATATTGCACTTGATGCGTTTGATTCACTTGGACGTCAATGGAAAAAACCTCATATTTGAGCTTGAGTTGAGACTGAATCTTTGCGCTTCAGTGTGAATGTAATGTGGTTTAAATGCATTTCGTGTCTTTTCAGCCTTTCAGGTGTTAGATGACGCAGATCTTGCCTTGATCAGTGTATAAACTGTAAAACTCAGTGGCCTTCGACCGATGAACACACTGTTTCTTGTCTTCTGCATCTGTCCAGCTGTTAGATTTCTATATTCAGACTGCACAAATAATTGTACAGTTTTGTATATAAATGTTGCCTTTTTTCCTGTGGATTTATAAGAAAATACAATTAAAAGACTTTCTGAAAGGCATATGTTTTATTTGGTACCCATGTGTTTTTATAATAACTCCACCTTTTTTTAATTGTCCATCTGATATAGCTTTATTTTTTAAACTAATCTAGCTCATAGTTACATTAATGGTAACCTAAAAAATGACATCTTAACTAATTTTAGTCAAGTCAAAGGATTTATTTATCACTGTGTGAACCTTAACACATCAATTTATAAAAACAAAACTAATTTTATGGGTTAAATCAGGTAAAAATAGCTCTTTGAGGTAACAGATACCACTTTTTACAATGTACTTGCAAACATGGCGTCTCTTATGATAAACTACTCGTTACTCATTCATAAGTTGCTTTGGATTACAATTAAATTAATGTAAATGTACGTAATGCACATGTATCTATAGAAGCCAATTTGTCACATAATAAAAAAAAAATCATGCTTTTGTTAATCATAATTATGACACAGAAAGTCGAAATTGTGACATGCTATCCCAAAATGATGACATAAAATTATTAAAATTATAAGTTAAAAGTCATTATGCGTTTTCATATGTATCCCAGAGACCTAAAATAGAAATGCTAGATTTCAATGGCACTTTATTTAGCCACACCAGCCAAAGACTATGAAACCTGCTAATTATTATCTTGCCGATGATAATTACAAGCTAGCGTACAAATTATTTCTACGTTTTATTATTAGCTCGTGTAGTACCTTTATGGAACTCAAATGCTTAAAAATTGGAGGTCTAAAGTGTTATATAGAATAAGTTTAAAACGGTTTTTCAGGACATCATTACTGAGGTTTTTCTGGATGCGCCCCGTTCACTGTGAGGTTTGTTTGTGTTGTTACTCCTCCCCGCCGCTGGGTGGCAGCAGCAGCAGCAGCGACAGCGGAGGCGTCACAGACTTCACAAACTCAGCGTCATTCAGCATTACAACATATTAGTTCAGCTCCCACTCAACAAGGTGAGTTTTACACACATTTATTGCGTTTAGTGTAGTTTTATATTAAATATATGATCTTCTGCTCTTATGTATGATGAGTACATAAGAATGAAGTGTGCGTGTTTCTTTATAGAACAGGTTTATGACTATAAACAGGAAGATAGCAGTTATCATCGAGCTAACAGACTGATACGATCATTTGTAAACATCATAATGTTTAAAATAAATGTAAATATCCATAGTACTACCATACTTTTAGACGTATGCTATGGTGTGTGTATATATATATATATATATATATACACTACCAGTCAAAAGTTTGGACTCGGTAAGATTATTAATGTTTTTAAAGGAAGTTTCGTCTGCTCACCAAGGCTGCATTTATTTAATTAAAAATACAGTAAAAACAGTAATATTGTGAAATATTATTACAATTTAAAATAACTGTTTTCTGTTTGAATATATTTTACAAAGTAATTTATTCCTGTGATCAAAGCTGAATTTTCAGCATCATTACTCCAGTCTTCAGTGTCACATGATCCTTCAGAAATCATTCTAATATGATGATCTGCTGCTCAAGAAACATTTATTGTGTACAATTGTACAAAATATTTGTGTACAATATTTTTTCAGGATTCTTTGATGAATAGAAAGTTCAAAAGAACAGCATTTATTTGAAAAATAATCTTTTGTAACATTATAAATGTCTTTACTGTCACTTTTGATCGATTTAATGCATCCTTGCTGAATAAAAGTATTAATTTCTTTAATTTCTTTTCAAAAAAATAAAAATAAAAATTCTTACTGACCCCAAACTTTTGAACGGTAGTGTATAATGTTACAAAAGCTTTGTGTTTCGGATAAATGCTGTTCTTTTGAACTTTCTATTCATCAAAGAATCCTGAAAAAAAAAAAATATTGTACACAATAAATGTTTCTTGAGCAGCAGATCATCATATTAGAATGATTTCTGAAGGATCATGTGACACTGAAGACTGGAGTAATGATGCTGAAAATTCAGCTTTGATCACAGGAATAAATTACTTTATAAAATATATTCAAACAGAAAACAGTTATTTTAAATTGTAATAATATTTCACAATATTACTGTTTTTACTGTATTTTTAATTAAATAAATGCAGCCTTGGTGAGCAGACGAAACTTCTTTTAAAAACATTAAAAATCTTAACGATTCCAAACTTTTGACTGGTAGTGTGTGTGTGTGTGTGTGTGTGTGTGTATATATATATATATATATATATATATATATATATATATATATATAGAGAGAGCATGTACTAAATAATCCTAACCATAGATAGATAAACATCTGTCTGTTCATGAAATAATAGATAAAACATCAGTTCCTGCATTTCAAAGCTAACATCATGTGACTGTTTCCTGCATGTTCTGAAATATGAATAGATCTGATCATAATTTGTGTCTTCAGTTGGCTGTCAGATATGGTTTGCATTCCCTGCATCGTGATTCCTGTGCTGCTGTGGGTGTACAAGCGCTTCCTGGAGCCCATCATCTATCCCTTCATCGCTCCCTTCATCAACCGCTTCTGGACCAAAGCAGCCGTGAAGGAGACGCCGCAGAAACACAGCGCTGTAAATCACTCCTTCACTATATCCAACATTAATACACTCATAAATATTATATATTTAATCATAAACTGCCATACATTAATATTGATATAAATATTAATACATTAATTAGTTACTTTAGAGTCATTTTAGAGTCTTAAAGTAATAATTCACCCAAAAAAATGAAGCTTCACTTATTATTTACTGTCATTTCGTTACAAATTTATGGGTTGCACTTTATTTTACAGTACGATGCAGAGAGATTGAGCAGAACAACAGTAATCATTCACTGTCCTTCATTCTGTTCATCTTCTTTTCCTCAGGATGAATGTAATGGAATGGCGAACGGATCCACAGCCAACGGACCGAAGACGGTGGCCGATAAAAAAGCCGACTGACAGATCGCACGCCTCTACAGTCTTCTTCTGAATGAGATTTAGTCATGTAGATATAATTTAAAATGTAAATTCCTGCTTTAAATGTACCTCTGCTATAGTAACTAATATATGAACACACACCGCTCCTGTCAGAAACATTAAATATACTTTAATAACATTTAATAAAAATGAAGATAATTGTTTTTATCATTCCATGATACAGCTGTTCATTTTTTTGTCTCCTACTCAGATTGGCTGCAAAAGTTCTGTGTATAACTTACGAGACTTCTTTTAAAATAAATGTTGAATTATTTTAACTGTGGCTGGTGCTCTTCCTTCATGAGGCTTTCAATGACGGATCTTTATAATAATGTACAGATGTGTGGAACTAAAATACCTTGTTTTTATCAATGCCTAAGATGAGTAAAATCTACATTTTTAATTGTTTCTCAGGGATCATCTCAAAAAAAAAAAAGGAACTGAATTTTCAGCATTTTAATTTTATTAAAAAAATATATATACATACAGTTGCAAGAAATGTATGTGAACCACTTGCAGAATCTTTGAAAAATTTTAACAAAATAAGGGAGATAATACAAAATGCATGTTATTTTTTATTTAGTACTGTCCTGAGTAAGATATTTTACATAAAAGATGTTTACATATAATCCACAAGACAAAAAAAATAGCTGAATTTATTAAAATGACCCAGTTCAAAAGTTTGTGAACCATTGATTCTTAATACTGTGTGGTTACCTGGATGATCCACAACTGTTTTTTTGTTTTGTGATGGTTGTTCATGAGTCCCTTGTTTATTCTGAGCAGTTAAACTGAGCTCTGTTCTTCAGAAAAAATCTCCAGGTCCTGCAGATTCTTCAGTTTTCCAGCATTTTTTGCATATTTGAACCCTTTACAGCAGTGACTGAATGATTTTGAGATCCATCTTTTCACATGGAGGACAACTGAGGGACTCAAACACAACTATTAAAAAAGGTTCAAACATTCACTGATGCTTCAGAAGGAAACATGATGCTTTAAGAGTCGGGGTGAAAACTTTTGAACAGGATGAAGAGATCCAAATTTTTCTTATTTCGCTTGAATATCATTTTTTTTCATTTAGTACTGCCCTTCGGAAGCAACAGAAGATACTTGCACGTTTCCCGGAAGACAAATTAAATACAATTTACCTTGATCTTCAAGTTCCAAATGTTTTCACCCCCCATCTAATAATGCATCATGTTTTTTTCTGAAGCATCAGTGAATGTTTGAACCTTTTTTAATAGTTGTGTTTGAGTCCCTCAGTTGTCCTCAGTGTGAAAAGATGGATCTCAAAATCATTCAGTCACTGCTGGAAAGGGTTCAAATATGCAAAAGATGGTGGAAAACTGAAGAATCTGCAGGACCTGGAGATTGTTTCTGAAGAACAGAGCTCAGTTTAACTGCTCAGAACAAACAAGAGACTCATGAACAACCATCACAAAACAAAAAAACAGTCGTAGATCATCCAGGTAACCACACAGTATTAAGAATCAGTGGTTCACATACTTATGAATGAGGTTATTTTAATAAATTCAGCTATTTTTTTGTCTTGTGGATTATATGTAAACATCTTTTATGTAAAATATCTTACTCAGGACAGTACTAAATAAAAAATAACATGCATTTTGTATTATCTCCCTTATTTTGTTAAAATTATTAACATTTTCACAGATTCTGCAAGTGGTTCACATACTTTTTCTTGCAACTGTATATATATATACACACTACGAATCAAAAGTTTGGACACGGTAAGATTTTTAATGTTTTTAAAAGAAGTTTCGTCTGCTCACCAAGGCTGCATTTATTTAATTAAAAATACAGTAAAAACAGTAATATTGTGAAATATTACAATTTAAAATAACTGTTTTCTGTTTGAATATATTTTATAAAGTAATTTATTCCTGTGATCAAAGCTGAATTTTCAGCATCATTACTCCAGTCTTCAGTGTCACATGATCCTTCAGAAATCATTCTAATATGATGATCTGCTGCTCAAGAAACATTTATTGTGTACAATTGTACAAAATATTTGTGTACAATATTTTTTTTCAGGATTCTTTGATGAATAGAAAGTTCAAAAGAACAGCATTTATTTGAAATATAATCTTTTGTAACATTATAAATGTCTTTACTGTCACTTTTGATCGATTTAATGCATCCTTGCTGAATAAAGTATTAATTTCTTTAATTTCTTTTCAAAAAAATAAAAATAAAAATTCTTACTGACCCCAAACTTTTGAACGGTAGTGTATAATGTTACAAAAGCTTTGTATTTCAGATAAATGCTGTTCTTTTGAACTTTCTATTCATCAAGGAATCCTGAAAAAAACAGTTTTCAACATTAATCATAAATGTCATAAATGTTTCTTGAGCAGCAAATCATCATATTAGAATGATTTCTGAAGGATCATGTGAAGCAGACGAAACTTATTTTAAAAACATTAAAAATCTTACCGTGTCCAAACTTTTGACTGGTAGTGCAGATATATAATTTATCTATCTATCTGACTGGCAATATTAATCTTATTTAAGGAAATCTAATTTTAGTAACGTGGACACTACTCAGTTTCACCAGCAGGAGGCGACGGAGCCCGAAAATTGAGCTGAACGCGTTCTGAGGAACTGACGTATTACGCCAACATGTTCTGATGCGTCATGAATATCAGAACTCGAGGGAGACCCAGAGCGCGCGAGACACTTGTATTGATAACCATTTCCGGCCGTGCCGATGCTAATCAGCTATTGGGAATACAAATACAAAAGAGTCTTTATTCTGAGTTTGTAAGTAAACATTTGCTTAATCAAAACGATTGTTCTTTTTAAATCTATATAAAAATACGTATCTAGCTGAAAAAGAAACGTAAATATCTTACTTGTGACTGACAGAGATAAGAACAGTTAGAACAAAGGTCAAAATATGAACAGTAACATTTTAATTATGCTTTTATGAACATGTATTACAATTTCTGTTTGTGTAAATAGATTAAGTTTAAAAATATTCCCGCCTTGTGCGTTTTAAACCCGTCTTTCGTTAAACTCAATGTATTGTGGGCCGCGTCGCGCCGCCTGCCGGCAGTAACGGTTATGACCGCGCGAGTTAAATGCCGTTACGGCTCTGAGGCGTTTAGAAGTACCGAGCAGATCGGGGATAAATAAGAGACTAAAGATGGCGACGGTGGAGGATTCATGGGACAAATTCGGATCCAAAAGTTCCCTTTGGAATACTGAGTCCAGCGATCCAGTCGCGCACTGAGAACCGCAGAACCCCGCGACACCGAGCTGAGACCCGGTTCTGCTTCTGTGGCTCCATTACGGTGTTTTTCTTGTACACATTCTCGATTACACTAACAAATAAAGCGGAATTTGGACTCAGATCATCCGAACCGACACCGTATCCAGCCGATATGATCCCTGACTGAATACGAACCGAGTCCGTGTCGAAGTGTAGTTTGGTTCTGGTGCATGGAGGCCGCTGGAGGGTGTCTGTCCGTCCCGGTGTCGCAGTGATTTGGGTCAGAACCGGATCGTGATGTATTTTCTGAGCGGCTGGCCGCGGAGGCTCCTCTGCCCGCTCCGGAGCGGCGAACGGCCCTTTCTGATCGAGCCCAGCGCGCAACGGTTCTACCTGGCCGTGCTGTCCGAGACCCAGATCAGCATCTGGTTCAGCAGGGTAAGAAACACCACGAACTCATATATAACCAGTGGTTTGAGGCATTAAATGTTGAAGGTTGTAGGTTTGAATCCCATAAATGTCAAAACTCCCCCAGATCAGGCCATCTTTAAAGGTGAGCTGGTGTGACTTAGTGGTTAAAGATCAGAGCTGCTAACCTAAAGGTTTTTGGTTTAAACCAATTGAACATCCAACTTGTTAAGGTACTAAAATTATGTGTGATGTGGCTTAGTGGTAAAGGATCAGGGCTGGAGACCCAAAGGTTCAGCTTCACAATCACATGGATTATTCATAGGAATTGGGTTTAATAGGGTAATAGAATTTAAATAGATTTTATACCAGTGGGTTAAGGGTTTAAATGCTGGATGGTATTTCAGTGATCCAGTTAATCCTACAGGGTTTTAGTAGAGTTATCCAGTGGTTTAGTTGTTAAAGACTTAAGAACTGTCAGCTCTTCATCTAATGTAGACTGTAACCCAATGGTTGTAGGTTCGAACCCCTTAAGGAATCATGAGCATCTGTTTCAGATGGTTTATTGTGTTTAATTGCTCACATATGGAGAGCTGTGGGTTAGTGGTTAAAGCATCAGGTCTGTTCAGTCAAAGTGTGTATAGGTTCAAATCCCAAAGAAGTGATTCATGTGAATCAGTTTCAGCAGAGTAAAAACATAAACACTGTCCAGAGATCAGGGCTCTGAGTAGTTCTGGGTGGTGTGGCACAGTGGTAAACAATCTCGGCTGGTTACGCAAAGGTTGTGAGTTTTAGTCTGTAATGCATTAATTCCTGTCACCAGTGAACATCGTCTGGTTCCTCAAGGTCAAAAATATCACCTAATTACAGTCTCAGTATCAGTATTAATGGTCTAATATTGGGTTCTGTGCTGATACTTGTAGGTTTGAGCCTTATGAGCATTAAAATTAACTGACACACAACCACATGATCAGAGCTTTGAGTTCATGTATACATAATGGATGATGTGGCTTAGTGGTTAAGGTTCAGGTCTGATGACCTGAAGGTTTGAACCTGAGAAGGGTTTATTAATGAGTAACGTTTATCAAGTCAATCTAGAGTACTAGAAAGTCTAGTAGGGTTATGTTAGTTGTTTGATTTAGTACTTAAAATGCTGGTAATCTAAATGTTTGTGCTAGATTTATGTAATAGTAATAATACACAATAAACAGGTTTATATATTTATCATCCAGCTGATTTATTAAACCAATCTCATACATTTGAACTAACTGAATCTTTTTTTGTTAAACGGCAAGTCACATTTAAACCACATTCATAGATTTTTAACTGATTAAATGTAATGTTTTCACAAATTATGCTTATTTAAAGGAGTTTGGATGAATGCATTGTGAAAAATTAGTATTTGAATAAAATCAAATAGATGCAAATAATAATGCATTATGGCAGGACTTGTTTTTTTGAGTGCATGTGATTTTTCACATCACACTTCAGAAGGTTTGAGTGTTGTTGATCAAGGGTTAAAGTGCAGAAATTCCCCCAGAGTTCACAGCATTTTATTTCAGTTTTCAGTTTAAATGATTAGTTCACTTTACTCACCCTCAAGCCATCCTAGGTGTATATGACTTTCTTCTTTCTGATGAACACAATCTGAGATATATTAATAAATATCCTGACGCATCCAAGCTTTATAATGGCAGTGAACAGGTCTCCATCCACATCCATCCATCGTAAACATACTTCACACGGCTCCGGGGGGTTAATAAAGGCCTTCTGAAGCGAAGCGATGCGTTTGTGTAAAAAAAAAAAATCCATATTTAACAAGTTATAAAGTAAATTATCTAACTACCGCCAGACTGCCTTCTGTACTTACGAAGAAAATGTAAAACTCTAGCAGTTCAAAACGCTTATGCTACATCCTACGCCTTCCCTAGAAGGCCTTTATTAACCCCCGGAGCCGTGTGGAGCACGTTTATGATGGATGGATCTGTATGGAGACACTTTCTTGAGCTTCATACTCATTGGCCATTATAAAGCTCGGATGCGTCAGGATATTTATTAATATAACTCAGATTGTGTTCATCAGAGAGAAGTCATATACACTTAGGATGGCTTAAGGGTGAGTAAAGCTTGGGGTAAGTTTCATTTCAAAGTGAACTAATCCTTCAAGGCGTTTTGTTGAACGTTTGTTTGCGCTCGGCTCTGGAGACTCTCACTTGTGCGCTCTAAAAAGTAATTCAGGGGACCTGTTACCACAACTTAAATAATACATGCTTGCAAGTTAAAAATTCTAATTTATTGTTTTAATTAAAAATTGCAAACATTATTTTAAGTTCTCTTGATATAATAATGTTGATCGTTACATCAACTTAATATCGTCTGTAATTTAAACTCGCATTTTTGCGTTTACTGGCTTTTTTAAAAATTAGGTTGTAGTAACTTAATAAAATTGTCTTGATAACCTTGGAAATTAGGCAGTGGATTTCTAGTTCTTAGCATGATTTGCATAGGACTGGATAAGGAGAATAAATGTTGAAATTAAGTGTTATTTTATGTGTTTTAAGTGAAGGAAAAGACCTGTTTTTTTTTTTAAGTGTTTAATGCTGTTTGACATTTACAAAAACTCTTTTAATGTTAAAGTGTTACCATTGTGCTGAAGAATAGATACATGAAGGTAAACACTATTGACTATAAGCAACGACTGTTGATTTGAACTGAAATAGAAATATGAACTGGTTCCAGGGCTACAACTCTTAAGTTTTTTTTGAGTAGTCAACTTAAATTTGTGTTTATGCTACAAATTAAGTTCCTCAATGTACCATGTTGGTTGAACATAAATTCACTCAAAGATGTCATAACTCAAAACAATGGATGCAAATTTTTTTGTTGTTGAGCCAACACATTATTTTTTAGAGTGTGAGGTGATGTTTGATGTCAGAGACTCTCACCTGTGTGTCGTCCTGAAGAGCCCAGACTGTCTCCAAACACTGTCCTAAAGGTTTGAGTGTTCACAGGTCGCGAGTGCATCAGTGTTCAGGAGACAGACAGACGTGTTATTTTTATACCCAGAGAAATCAGAGAGTTTAGCCTCTGACCAGATCTGCTTTTGATTGACACTTCCTAAATATGAACTTTATTATGTATATTTTATAAAATATAATTTTGTGTTCTGCTACTTATAATGTAGAAAATGTTTCTGTAAATGCAGCAAGACACTTTATTTTGTGTTGTATAGTGAATATAGTCCTATCAAACTCTGACTGTATCACACAAGCTCTTTTAGCTTTTTGTGTATTTGTTTTTATCTTTCAGTTTGTCATATTTCCATACAATGCTCATTGTTCTGTGTTCAGTTCCTGTGTAAGTCAGTATTACTATAGCACAGACTGTGCAGACTAAAACCATAGATGGATAGATTTTGACTGATAACTCTGGGAAAATACTTCCAGGTGATCCTTTATACTTCCCACCTCAATGGAAGCGCCCTCCCCCACTTCCTGCCATTTAATGCCTCGTTGTTCTGTACTGACTGTGTAGAGTTTCTCAGACGATCCCGGGAAAGAACGGAATGTGTCTGGAATGTGTGTGTGTGTAAAACAAACTCTTCCTCTCCAGCTGTGTGACTCCACCTTCACTCACACACACACACTCGTCGTCAGTAGTGCTGAGGTCATGCATATCAAAGCAATCGGCCTCAACACGTTTGCACACACGCTGCCGTCTCGTCTCACAGCGTCTTTAACACTGAAGTGTTTCTGATCTGCTGCTGTATTTCCTGTCACCAACAACAACACCTGCAACGTGAATTAAAAGGATTGTTCACCCAAAAATCATCTTTCTGTCACCATTTACTGTGCATGACTTTCTTTTTTTCTGCTGTGGAACATAAAACGTTTGAAGAACATTGGGAACCAAACAACATTGAAGCCCATTAACTTAACATATTTTTTTTTTTTCTCAAAAATATCTTCTTTTTTTAATATTCCACAGCAAAAAGAAACAAAGTCATACAGGTTTGAAACAACATGAGCGAAGTAACATTTTTGGGTGAACTGTCCCTTTAAGAAATTCAGTAGATTTGACTTTTATTTATAATATTTAGTACTTTTGTAATTTGTTCATCTCAGTTTTATAAATCATTCATAGAAATATTTCGGAAACTGTCATGCATTCACATTTGGGATCATTCTACACGTCTTTTATAACTCATTTAAACTCATTGAGATGTAAAGCAGCAGCAGATACAGTGCTCAGTGTAAATGAGTACACCCCCTTTGAAAAGTAACATTTTAAACAATATCTCAATGAACACAAAAACAATTTCCAAAATGTTTTAACTTATAACATGAAAGTAAGGTTAATAATATAACTTAGATTACACATTTTTCAGTTTTACTCAAATTAGGGTGATGTAAAAATGAGTACACCCCACAACAAAAACTACTACATCTAGTACTTTGTATGGCCTCCATGATTTTTAATGACAGCACCAAGTCTTCTAGGCATGGAATGAACAAGTTGGCGACATTTTGCAACATCTATCTTTTTTCCATTCATCAAGAATGACCTCTTTTAGAGAATGGATGCTGGATGGAGAGTGATGCTCAACTCAGATCAGGAGCCAATGAATCACTTTCACCCTGTTCTTCTTCAGAAATCCAACAGTGATCTTAGATGTGTGTTTAGGATCATTGTCATGTTGGAAAAGTACAAGACGACCAAGGGCACGGAGTGATGGTAGCATCTTCTCTTTCAGTATAGAGCAGTACATCTGTGAATTCATGATGTCATCAATGAAATGCAGCTCCCCGACACCAGCAGCACTCATGCAGCCCCACATAAGGACACTCCACCACCATGTTTCACTGTAGGCACCATGCATTTTTCTTTGTGTTCCTCACCTTTGCGATGCCATACAGTTTTGAAGCCATCAGTTCCAAAAACATTTATCTTGGTCTCATCACTCCAGAGTATAGAGTCCCAGTAGTCTTCATCTTTGTCAGCATGGGCCCTGGCAAACTCTAGGCGGGCTTTTTTGTGCCTGAGCTTCAGGAGAGGCTTCTTTTGTGGACGGCACCCATGCATGCAGTGTACGCCGTATTGTGTCACGGGAAATAGTCACCTCAGTTTGGCTGTAAGGCAGGAACACACCAAGCCGACGGTCGGCCGTCGGGCAGTTTTTGTTCGTCGGCCGAGTAAGTTTTCTCAGTGTGTTCCGCACTGTCGGCTGAAGTTGGTTCTCGTCGGCTTTTTTTTCGGACAATTCGACACGTTGAATCTGCGTCGGAGCTCGTCGGGCCATCTGATCATTCTGATTGGCTGTTCAGCTACTGCCACCTGCTGGTACATAAAGGCATTTCATCTTACACAGGCGCAGAACGGACATGCTACTTGGCTGTCGGCTGTTGAGTGTTGGTTTGGTGTGTCAGGCCAACTTTGGACCCAGATTCTGCCGACGTGAGCCAACCCCGCAGTCTGCTTTCGTCGCCACTAGTTCGTCGGCTTGGTGTGTTTCTGCCTTTAGATAACTGCAGTGAACTTGCATGCCGATTTTCTTCAGCCCTTCTCATCAGAAGACGCTCCCATCGAGGTGTTAACTTCCGTGGACGACCTGGACGTCTCTGTGAGATGGTTGCAGTTCCATCTTTTTTAAATTTTTGTACCACTTTTGCTACAGTATTCTGACTGATAAGTAAAGCTTTGCTGATCTTCTTGTAGCCTTCACCTTTCTGGTGTAAAGAAATTATTTTCTTTCTCAGGTCTTGTGACATTTCTCTTCCATGTGGTGCCATTGCTGACAGCATGAAATGGGAAGTGGTTTTAACACCCTTTTATAGTCAACTGTCTGCTGGACACCTGTGGAATGAATAATTAGACTCACCTGTGGTTGAATTCTTGTTAAATTAGACATTTGTAGTCTAAAATGTAGCTTTGCTCCAGAGACTTTCAATGGGGTGTCCTCATTTTTGCATCACCCTAATTTGAGTAAAACTGAAAATTTTGTTTTCCAAGTTATATTATTAACCTTACTTTCATGTTATAAGTTAAATAGATGTTATATAAAACTTAGTCTTGTCAACATTTTGGAAATTGTTTTTGTGTTCATTGAGATATTGTTTAAAATGTTACTTTTCAAAGGGGGTGTACTCATTTACGCTGAGCACTGTATGTGTTCACATAGATTCACACTTATTACACAAGCGCTGGTGCAATGCATTATCAGTATTTGTGTGTGTTGTGTAACACTGTGAGATCATATATCATCAGTTCTGTGAAGGAACCTGTAAGATGAGGACTAGAGTCGGGCTGTAAGTGAACAATAACCATCACAAATCATTCTTTACAGCTGCTGTGTGGTGTTCAGATGCTCAGGTTAATGGTGTTCAGAGCAGGGTTGCCCAGGTTTTCACAACAAAACCCACCCAATTGTTACTCAAAACTAGCCCAGTCATGTTTCAGAGGGGTCCCCCCGTAAAAATCGCGTTTTGGGGGGTAATATACGCATTTTTTGGTGGGGTTCCACTGGTAAAATTCACATCCAGGGGCTAAATATCACATTATTGGGGTCGCTTCAACCTGCGGACATAAAAAAAAACAACCCGCGGCAACACTGTTAAAGTAGCCCAAGTCTGTGGGAAAACCGAGCACTTGGCAACACTAGTTCAGAGTCACTTTCACAACGTTGATCTGTTTATTTGAGCAGCCAGACATGTCTCTTTCTGACTCTGACTCTGAAACAGTCATAATTATCTTTGCAGGTATTGTCTGCACATTTGCAGTTTTGACCTAAACTATCAGGCAACTGGGGTTAGTGATCAAATGAACTGGTTTTTCAGCACACGCATTGAATTCATTGTGTGGAGGCACTCAGAGATCTGAGCCTCAGTTCATGTAACGTCATTACTAAACAAAAGCAGCTTATGACTGTTCTTGGTGGTATGTACCTGTATGTATGGGCTTCCTCAGTCTCGTTCCAATCAGTAAAGGCCTCGATCAGCTCATCATTTGCTCCTTTGGATATTGTTGTAGCCTATGTGTTCTAGTTTGGACACACTGTGAGTTGGCACATGCGTTGAATCTTGTATAAACATGTCTTTTATCATGTTGCTGTCGTCAGTGTTGAGTAATCCACGATCAGCTGTGATTTTACCATGACTAAGAGCTTTAGAGCTCCGCTCATGATCTTCTGATAATGTTTCTTCACGTCTGATGATTTATTGGGTCAAATAAATAATTTAAAAATGGATCTTGATGTGCTGTGACACTGAATCTACATGGTTTATTAGTGTTGTGTTCACTTGTCAAACACAGACACACACAGATGTGAAATATGATGATGATTAGCATGATAGTGTTGCTCTTTTTTTCTGTTACAGTTCACAACAGAGCTACATGAGGATAGTGAAGGAGTTTTCTGTGGTGATTGAGGTTGAATTCATGTTTATTTGTGCAGCGCTTTTCATACTACAAATCGTTCCAAAGCAGCTTTGGAAAAAATGCATGTTGCAAATATTTCATCAGGTTGAAAATATGATGCAGAATGTCCAGACTGAAATGCCTTTTCTCTTCATGATTTAACAAGCATGATTTATTTGCACATGCTCAGTGAGATCTGCTGCCCTGCTTTCTCATGTATGTTGATTGTCTCATAGGACAGGAAATAACATGTTCCTTGTGTAAGTGTGTTGAATTCAGATCTTGACAAGGAGTGACTCACAGCTAGGGTTGGGGATCATTTGAATTTTCCCGATTCCCAGTTTCAATTCTAATATAATGCACATTTATTCTGTCTTTTTGCAAAACATTCTGTTGCAGCTGAATACCATGAACAAAAAATCAACAGCCTAAAGAGCAACTAACTAATAAACTAGACTCATATAAATTTCAAACATTATTAAAGACAAGTATACAGCCAGTAATACAATAAAAACAAATAAGCAAATTAGCAATAACACACATGCAACTGAACAAAGTTCAGAAATTGAAATCAATTCTTATTAAAGTTACAAAAGTTATTAAGTCAAGATCACTGAGTGATTTTCGTTGTCTTTTGTTCTTTGATTAACATTATTAACACAGACAGCTGCAGGTTTATTAGGCTGCGGTCACTTTAAGAGTTGTATGGATCCAATATACTGTTACACATGTGTTTTCTTTCTCAACTGTTTACGTTCACTTAAAACATTACGACTGTGTTTACGAGGATATTTTGACATAGTTTTGTGTGTATTTGTCCGTTCAAGCACAAGAAGATGTGAAAGAGAACTCAATTCAGTATTTACACACTATCTGAGAGGCGGCGAGTGAAACTCAAGTGCTGAATTGAGTTCTCTTTCGCATCTTCTTGCGATTGAATGGTTTAAGATAAGCGGAATCTAAATTTTAATTTTATTACAAGTATCCGATTCCTGGCTTTAAAGGATTAGTTCACTTCAGAATTAAAATTTCCTGATAATTTACTCACCCCCATGTCATCTGAAAAGTTTGTCTTTTTTTCTTCAGTTGAAAAGAAATGAAGGTGTTTGAGGAAAACATTCCAGGATTTTTCTCCATATAGTGGACTTCACTGGGGTTCAACGGGTTGAAGGTCCAAATGTCAGTTTCAGTGCAGCTTCAAAGAGCTCTACATGATCCCAGACGAGGAATAAGAGTCTTATCTAGAGAAACCATCGGTCATTTTCTAAAAAAAAATAAAATGTATCTACTTTTTAGCCACAAATGCTCGTCTTGCATCATGTTGGAAAGGTCACGCGTGACATAGGCAAAAGTACAGAGCAAGTGTCTACAAAGCGGATGTGCAAAGACTAAGTCAAACGCCCTTTACAAAAAAAGGTAAAACAACGATGTTGGAAGATTTTGAAGTTGGAGGAGAAAATGAGATGGAGTTTTTCGCCCTACCGCGGTACTTCTGCCTACGTCACGCGTGACCTTTCCAACATGATTACATAATGCGTGGCGCATCACAGAGCAGTGCAAGATGAGCATTTGTGGTTAAAAAGAATATAATTTTATTTATTTGTTTGAAAATGACAGATGGTTTCTCTAGATAAGACTCTTATTCCTTGTCTGGGATCATGTAGAGCTCTTTGAAGCTGCACTGAAACTGACATTTGGATCTTCAACCCGTTGAACCCCAGTGAAGTCCACTATATGGAGAAAAATCCTGGAATGTTTTCCTCAAAAACCTTCATTTCTTTTCGATTGACATAAACATCTTGGATTACATGGGGGTGAATAAATTATCATGAAATTTGAATTCTGAAGTGAACTAATTCTTTAAGTATCCCATTTTTCGTTTCCCAACCCTACTCACAACTGAATGTTCAGAGTACAACAACCATAGTGCACTACATAGTGGACAACTATCTGTCTGTTGTGTAACTGTGCATATGATTTACATGCATTCTTTGTTAGAGCCGTTTTTCTTTCTCCAGGCTGTATGAAAAGTATCACCACTGAGTGCTTGTTTGGTTAAAAATGTGCTAAAGAAACATTTGCACCTACTATTGGTGTCATTTAACTGCAGTTTTACAGAGTAACGTCATTCGTTGGATAACATGAGTTAAAAAACATTCAAGTTAAAAATGTAAATATCCCAGGTTGCTATGAGTACAGGTGTTTTATCAAAATAAAATCGGTCCTCCTGGATCCACTTGCGTCTGACAGCTGTATTTACTATCAATCACAGACACTTGCTGTGAATGTTTCTCTCGTGTGGAATTTAAAGCCTGTCTGACCTTTCGTGACCCCTGAACGAAACGCATGAGGAACGACCTTCACACACACATGTCGAAAAGTAAAAACAGATTCTGTGACGTTAGTGTTAGTTTTACACACATGAATGTGTGTGTGTTGAGGTTTAGAGCTCCCTGTTGGCTGAATGAAACCAACACTTTGCTTCCATTTTTGGGTGTTTTTCTTTGTGGCCAAGCGCTGTTCTCATCCGCACATCCATCTCTCGTTTCTCCTGATGTGTTTCCCTGCTGCTCTTCATTTCACTGGGAGAATTTTGTGCATTTCTGTTGAGAGTAAAGACACAAACACATAATGAATGTCATTAAACTTTTACTTTTCTTCTATTAGATGATTCCGAATCTGTGTTTTATTACTGGAAGATTATTGGTTATTCTCATCTTTGTCTGTAAAGTTTGACATCATTTCATATACATGCATGACAATAAAACAACTTGAATATATCTCTGTTAATGTTAAAGTGGACCTATAATGCCCCTTTCACAAGATGTAATATAAGTCTCTGGTGTCTCCAGAATGTGTCTGTGAAGTTTCAGCTCAAAATACCCCACAGATCATTTATTATAGCTTGTCAAATTTGCCCCTATTTGGGTGTGAGCAAAAACACGCCGTTTTTGTGTGTCCCTTTAAATGCAAATGAGCTGCTGCTCCCGGCCCCCTTTCCAGAAGAGGGCGGAGCTTTAACAGCTCACGCTTCGGTTGCTCAACAACAACAAAGCTGGAGAATCTCACGCAGCCAAAATGACGACGGTGTTCATCCTTACATTGTTCGACACTGATGGACGTTTCTGAATGGTTAGTGGATAAATTTATGTAGTTGCTGTGGAGTTGATTCAACTCATCCACTAGCATGTGCCGTCATGTTAATCTTTTGTGTTGAATTGACCCTCGTTTGTGAAGCAGTCCGGCGTAAAATGACGGCATGACAACAACACTCTACTACAGCAACTCTTCCTCTTCTCTAAAGCAGCCCAACATGGCCTTTGTTGTGTGTTCTCGGGGGTGGGGTTTATGTAAATTTTGGGGTTTGTGATGTCACCAACACACCAAACAGCGATTTTCTGTAAAAAAAAAATCTATAAAATCTCCCTTTGCATTGAATTTTGAGCGTCGTAACTTTGCAGATGTTGTTTATGCTCAAACAGCAACATTACACACTAAAGTAAAAAAAAAAGTGATAATCATAATCAAGGACCCCTTTTAATCTTTACTGTCACATTCCGACTAGTTTAGACATGTATTTATTTAATGCGTGTGTGTGTTTACTGCAGTTGTTAGTTAGTTCCTCTAAATGTTTGTTAGACATGTTTGTTTTAGGTAGTTATGCAGTTGCTTAGATATTGCAATTGTTTTGCAAAACTGTAATTTTTTTCAGCTGTTTTTTGATCCAGCAGGTGAAATCGGTGCATCTGATCATTTAGTAAAGTAGCAGCACTCAACACTAGTGATGATTGACTTAGAGCATAATGAAACCACATTGATTCAAATGAATGTTTTGAATTCACATGTCTAATTCTGTCTGTCTCTCTGTCTGTAGCCCAGCGTGTTGATCGTCAGTTATATTGAGTCTGGGAAAGCGGCCGCGCAGTTCGGCTTCTATCAGCAGGTGGAATGGAAGCCCGACGACTCCATGATTGCAGTGGCGGTGAGTAAAACACGCCCGTCTCTCTTGTGAGTGCGCTTTATGATGAGGCTCCTGTCATCCGTTCAGAAGCTGTTCTGAGGTGAACCGTCTGTGTGTTATGTAGCAAGAGCTTAGACATGTTCAGACTGCTAGGTAGTCCTGTTTAAATACTTTGTGAGTTCTATAAATTCATCTTTTTTTTTTTTTCTTTGCATAATGTCAGAGTTTTATGTGGATTTAAGGAATTTTGAAATCAAAATTGGAGTTTTGTGACTTAAACCAACTAGTCATTCAGAAAATCCACCTAGTTGATTTACAAAATCTGTAGTTTTGCACAACTGTAGTCTTGTATGTGGAGATTGATTGATTGCTGATGTCACCGTGTTTCTTCAACCACAAATGTTCCCTGTATGTTCTCCACGTTGAGCGTTGAGTAGAGGACCGTTTATCTCACCACAAATAACCCTAGCGAGCCGCCCACATTGGCAGTATTTTAAGGCATCATGGATGAAGGCTGATCCAAAAGTTAGGCGGCATAATTATTCTGGTCGCACATCATGTCCTTCACAGAGGAGGCGATTGTTTAAATGTTAATGTGAGTTTGTGCAGTCGAGCGTCCGTCACTTGTGGAGGGACGGCATACAGTGAACAAAAACTGTCATTTCTCTTTTGTTAAGCTGTATAATTGCTGTCATTCTGCTCTATTAATGCAGACAGACAGACAGAGATGAGGAGAGACAGCTCAACGTTTGTTTCTTTACATGCTGCATAAAAGACTAAACGTGCATTCATGTCCATCACATCCTCTCTTGAACTGGGTCTTTAAGGAGCCGTTTATTGAATTATGTCCCCTCTGTTTTTAAATTTGCACACACATGTACAATAGATGTTTTTTGGCTATTGTTTCGCTATTTTTTTTCAGCATCTTGCGCCATGAGCACCACGTTTAAAGATGCTGTGTTCTTTAGTTTGTGTCCTGAGACTTATGCATCTCTGCACCCCAGAACCATCTGTGTTGTTGTTGTTGTTGTCGTGTGTCCTCATCACATGGGTCTGGTTCTGTCGGATCGCATCAGAAGCATCACGCGTGTTCAGACACCAGAGCTCCGTGTTTCCACTGCCTGACGTCACAGCGGTGCAGAATTACAGCACAACCTCAGGCTCCATTTCACAGTGCCGTTCTTCTGTGTCTGAATAAACATTCAGTGTTTAGTCTTGATACTGCTAGTATTGGGTCATCAGCAGCACTACCTGACACAGGAAATGACAGATGATGGCCGATTATTGGCTTCATGCAGTTTAAACTAGTTGATTGACAGTGTTTGACTCTCCATCCTGCAGGTTCATTAACACGAGTCACAGATTATGACATTGACATGGATATGTTTGTTTATCTCAGGTCACTTCAAAATGTTACACATCCCTTTCTATCAGTCACAATACAGCTTCATCAGACTAGACATTTATTAATATTCTACAATAGTAGCGGTGCACTGCTCGTAATTACAGTTTTTAATCTTAAACGTGTGATTTGTGTTCAATGTGTTGGCTGTTTATGGGTTGAACACTGATTTTAAATACTCTAGAATATTCCAGATGAGTCCAGAGAGAAGCGCTTCATTTCTCTCAGGACAGCGTCTCTCTTTTACAGTTTATACTGCATCTGAGAGCCCAGAGGATCATGGGATATCTGGGTTTACTGAATGATTCTGAGAAACTCAAACGCAATGATGTTTTGCCATCTTGTGAAACCTGTCAAGAACATGTTCCAGATCACATTTCACCCAGTATCAAAAGATAATAGGAAGAAATTGAATAAAGAAATGCTAATTTCCAGTTTTTATGACATTTAATCACGTTTTCATACAAAATTCTCTTCACTGCAAAAAACACCCACATACAATCAAATCAAATCAAATCAAATAACACATTTTCATTACATTTATTACAGCAATGAGTTTTTTCATTATTATTATTATTATTATTATAATAAATTAAGAATAATAATTTGATATAATTATTCATGTTTAATTGTCATGAAAATAATGGTCACAATGTCAAATATGGTCCCAAACAGTAGGCCAAGTACAAAGTAAAATTAACTACATAGTATATAGTGTGTGTGCGAATCACAATTTTTTTTAATTTAAAATAGAGATCACGATTCTCCCACAATTCTGAATAGACAACTAAACAAAGTAACATAATTTACTAGAGGTTCTGACATAATGTTAATATCTGCAGTGTATTGTAAAAATATCTAATTCATTTGAAAGGCATTTCATCTTGCGCAGGCGCAGAACGGACGTGCTACTTGGCCGTCGGCTGTCGAGGCGTGACGTGAGCCAACCCCGCTTTCGTCACCACTAGTTCGTCGGCGTCGGCTTGGTGTGTTCCTGCCTTTACTGGATGAATCAGCGTTTTTAAACGAATCTCTTGTTTCAATGACAAATACATATTTTTAGTCACTTGTTGCCACCTACTGGTGTAACAGTGTAACTGATACAATCTTTATTTGAAGCGTCAATTTACTATATTATTTTGATTGCTACCGTAGACATCAGTGTTTATATCCGAACTATAAACTTTTATCCCAGACATTAATAATGACACTGTGTGGTTGAAAATATCATATCTATACATGACAACGGATCTCTCTGGATCAGAACGCAGATCTGAATGTTCGCTGTGATTGTACTTGACAAAGGTTTAATAGACACGAGAATTGTTGTCATTTAACGATTTTGTCTTTTAACGATTGTGCAGCTCTGTATTTTGGAGGTGAAATGTGACCTGGATGACGCTCTTCTGAACAACACTTTCCATCTGAATCAGTTAGTGTAAAGTTGCAGATTAAATAGTACAAACGCTTTCTTTGCTGTGCTCATAAAACCGTGTCCCTAATCTGATCTGCTGCTTCACAGACACAGAATCTGAGTGCGTAACCCTCCAGACGATACAGTATTGTTCTTTAATCTTTCAGTGGTGTCTCATGAAAGTCTCTCTGAGCAGAGCAACTGGTGCAGACTTTCAAAGTGCAAAGGCAGATAACAGCGGGTCGCTTTTGGATGTTTAGTCTGGAAACAAAACTCTGCGAAACACTAGACGCCTCCACACAGCCTGTGAGCGTCGGTCCATGCGTTCATCACAGCGGCTAATCGATGGAGCATCATGGGTAATATTGGCAGGCGCTTATTGGCATCACTGTTTCCAAAACATTCCCAGGAGTTCAGTGATTGGCTGGAGCTTCAGTGAACTTCATTCGCCTCAGAAAAGCATCCCAGAAACAGACCTGTGTGCGTTGCAAGTGATAAAACCTTCATGAATATTTCCCACAATCCTGCAGAGATGAAGCTGAAAATAATCGCTGGGTTTCTCACTGGCTGCAGCATGTTCATCTTCTGTCTAGTTCTAGTATATCTGTATCCGTGCTGATTTTGGGCTCCTTTCGAGTTCACGCAGCTCTCACAGCAGAATTGAATCTGATAAGTTTTGTTTTGGCTGCTGTGCAGAACATTGATACGCTCCGTCCCATCGGTTAAATCTGAGCTTTTGTTGAGTTCCTTCAGGGGAATGAGGTGCTCTTATGCTTCAAATCAAACCATTTTCTCTAAGCCTTTTGCTACGGATTATCTCCAGAAGGTGTTTTCTGGCACTGAATGTGCGTGTCTGTACATGAACACAACCTGGGACTGAAATACTCTGCACATGCATCTGATTCTGAAACATGTCTGACATGTTTGTATCAGGCTGATCAAACCGCACTCGTGATGCATTAGTGTCTGTTTGTGTATTCATGTACGCGTGTGTTTTTGACTCGTTGTTGAGGTTGGAGTTTGTCTGCATGACAGAAAAACAAAATGCATTATCAGAAAGATCAAAAAGGAAGTCAGAAACGTGCAGCGGTTTGAAGAAGAATGTAAATCTAGTGCTGGTGAGCTGCTGAAATCTGAACAGGTTTATTCTTACCACATCGACGCCTGAGAAACGCTGACTTGAGTGTTTTCTCTGTTTTGACGCTTTCATCTTCCTGTCTGTATGTAAATGTGCTGAACCCTGGTGCCTTCCTAAAAATGAGATTACGGTGGTGGTTGCCTTAGTTTATTAAAAACTCCCTTTAGTTTGTAAACCCCTATTCAAGATTTTTAGCACTGTGGTTTTATTTTATTAAAGTATTCATATATCATAGTTTTATGCAGATTTAAACAAAACCTTTCAGTGTGTTTTACTTCTATACTTGTTTTTTGAGTAAATTAACATGTTTGTGTGAGATTCACCCATATAGCGTGAAAGAGTTTTGTCTTTGCAGCAGGATTACACAATATTTAGCTTTATTTTCGCCAATATTATAGCTTTGATTGCAGAATGATCATTTTTAGATGTACTATCCAATAAAAATCAGACAAGAGCACATTACTGCAAATGCCTGATTCCATTCGTGAGTCTTTAGGGGCTTTCACGTCGGAAAGTTATAAGAACTCATTTATAGGAACTAGCCACCAGTGCAGTCCCGTGAGAACTAAAAGTTCCCCTAGGGCTGTTTTCCTGGTTGCATTCACGGCAGAAGTAGGAACCGTCACTCACGTCCGCCGCTCTGGTTCTTGTGCGGGACTTTTATTTTGACGGTGCTGAGAACGAGTTAGCCAGAGCCTGAGCACACTGCGCTCCCGTTCTCCGTCTTCATTAGTTTATGATCTGTTTAGCAGTCCTATCTTATACATTATTGGATAGAACTGTTAAACAAAGAAAGTAAACCATATACAAAAAAGTATTGTAGCGTTAGCGGTGTGGTTGATGCCCAGTGTCGCTGGAAATTCATAATCATGTTTCGCTTGTTTTTCCATGTTCGTGGAGTAAATACACTTGCTGCGTCCCAATTAGCTTACTTATACTACACCCTAAAAGTATGTACTCTTTTTGTGAACAAAAAGTACATACTTTTGAGTATGTAGCAAAAGAGTAGACAAGCTTTGGGACATACTATCACGTCATACAATCGCGTCTTTCCTCTCTGTCGCATTCTGTCACCGTTAACTGGCTAGTCAATCATCTTAAATCCTCTACATTTCACTTAGCTAATTTCCTACCGTATCGGAGAGAAATGCACGAACTGTGTTTACACGGCTTTTTAAAAATGGTGGGTTTCGCATGCATTCGGCCAATCAAGATACACTTAATACGTCATTGGTAATTCCTGTTGTGCGGGTCAGACTCTACTCTGAAGTAGGAGCTAAACGAGTTCCTATAACTAAAATCGTCCCCAGTTCCTGCGGTGCGAACACAACAAAAAGAGGTACTTCCACCATGAGTTATAGGAACTATGAAAACATTCCTCTGGTGCAAAAGCCCCTTTTATGTCAGAATAACTGTGCATGAATTACACCTGCAGGCTGAATGAGGACACGACGTCTCTTGTCATCGTCACGCATGCGTTGATGTTCCTTCAGTGAAAACAGTTAAAGATGGTTTGTTAATCAGAACAGATTTCATCACGATTCTGAGCCATTTTAAGCTGTCACACTGCAACTATCATCATTTTTATCTTATCTGAAGGAAATGGGAGGGATGCTTCTCTGTGCAAAATTTCACAATTTATGCTGGGGTGTGTTTTTGTGTTTTGTTTTGTTTTTCTTTTTCTTTCTTTTTTTCAATGCATTTGTCTTACCATGACAGATGACTGAAGACACTTTCTTACTCTTTATTTTCTGCAGTCAGAATTCCTATGGCACCTGGAAACGCTCCATTATCCTGTGCACGTAATGGATCAAATCCGCTGTTGGTCCGGTTCAGTCCTGTAATCATCCTTCAGTAAACAACCAGTTCAGGACACAAATGAGCCTGTATAGACACATTTCAGCATGGCAGCAGTGTAGTTAAAGCCTGTACACCCCTACAAAAGCTCAATCTGAACCCTTTTATAATGATGAAAGGCCCCCTACCATAGGTGGTATTTTATTTTAGTATTTTTATTATTATTATTTGTTTACGTTTTAGAATTAAATTTTTTATTTTTTTGTAGCTTATTTTTTATTTTAATTTCTTAGTTTAATTTTTTTGTTTATTGTTTAAAAACAAAACTTGTTTTGTTTAATGTTTATAGTTATTGCATTATTATTAATTGTTTTATTTATTTAGATTTTTATTTATTTAGATTTTAGAATTTATTCCATTTGTTTTTTTTGTTAGTAATGATCTATTATTTTATTTAGATTGTAAAATTTTATTTTTGGATTATTGTTTTACTGTTTTAGTTATTGTAGTATTATTATTATTATTATTATTATTATTATTTGTTATTTGGATTTTAGAATTAAATTTTGTAGTTTATTTTTTATTTGATTCATTTTTATTTTTTGTTTTGCTATTTACTATATTGTTTTATTATTAATGATTTATTATTTTATTTAGATTTTTTTTATCAATTTATTTTTTGTTGTACTGTTTATTAGTTATTATTTTATTAATGATTTATTTTTAGATTTTAGTATTTAAATTGTCAAATTTATTTATTCTTTTAATTTAATCAGTTTATTTTATCTTTTGTTTTACTGTTTATTTGTTGTTTTATTATTTATGATTTATTTTATTTATTTATTTTTTTTTAATGAAATTAAAAACGAACTCATATTTAAGATATCAGCTCATGTGTCCAGATGTTGATAAAGTTTAACTTTGAAATGAAGTGATATGTAAAGCGACTGTGATGCACTTTCACTCAGGCATGCAAACTTTTCTCTGCGACTGATGAAAATTAAAATCATGTTCAGTTTAAATTGAAGCAATGCAAAACAACCGCCCGGGTCTCTCGTCGTGTTTCACGTTACTCCCGGCGTGATGGTGACGTTGTGTGAGCGTTTTCTTCAGCCGTGTTTCGTTTGAACTCTGACTTCTGTGCGAATCCTCCGTCGCCCAGCAGCCAACAATAACAGGAAGGAGTGACATTCCAAGAGCCTTTGTTTGAGTTTCTGGGACTCGTTCAGACCTTTGAGTATGTAAAGACATCAGTTCATCACGTTTCATGGGTCGTGAGTGTGTGAGTGTGTTTTCAGACGTCCTGTATGAATGATTCAGATGATAACAGATGTTCAGTCCTGGCTCTGGTTACCTCACTGTCCTGCATATTAAAGGTTGTCTAGTTAGTTTGTTGAAATAAACATCCTTCTTGTGCGATTTAGAGAGTGTGTGTGTGTACACTGAAATATATTTTGAGATTTTGAATAAAATATACTTTAAATTAGAAAAAAAAAAATCCATGCTGTTTCTAGCATATTTTTAGCATATGTTCCACATATATTTTCCCCTGTTTGTATGTTCTTGCATTCTGCACTATATTTTAAAATAGTATCAGATGTTTGTCTTGAATTTGTTTTCAGTGTGCAGTGCATTCTGGGATTATTTTCATGAAGATTTTATGTGATGCTGTTTTACTATTCCTCAGAAGGAAGCATGTCTCTGCCTTCCTTTAGAAACGTCTATGATGCACTGGGTTTATGATCGGATCTGAAGTTCAGTCTGATCTCAGAGCAGTTTCTCAGCAGCCTCACACAGGTTCAGACATGCAGGAGTCTCATCATCATCATCATCATCTCTCTGTAAAGCTTGCACAGCTGCTACTTATGGTTACTTGACTAGTCGTCCAGAACAGTTGACAGCAAATCAACTAGGGAAAATGAATATATCTTTTAAATGTGTTGGTCCAGTTTCCCCTTTTCTCATTCATGTGACTTATAATAGAATTGGCTGTTTCAGGTTACTGAGCTGAAGTCATGTGATCTACAACTAGTCAACAAAGGCCTAATGCTTCAGCCAGTGTTATTTTAGCATCAATAACATGCTATTAGAGACTTTGTTCATATTTTAATTATTAGAATTAATTTTATTTTTATATTTTGTTTTCACTTTAATTTTAGTTAATGTTTTTATCATTTTTTTTTTTTAAAATTCATTTATTTTAGTTTATTTAGTTTTAATTATTTTAGCACTTAGTTAAACTGGGGAAAAAACAAAATAAAATAAATAAACAAATATAATATATATATATATATATATATAAATTATAATTTTTTTTAATGTTGTAACTAGGGCAGCTAACTAAAATAAAAGTTTTATATATGTATTAAAATAAATATAATGTTTATTTTAAAATCATTTAAAATATTTAACATATATTTTTATATTATGTCATCAGGGCAACTAGCTGAAATAAAAAAGATTATATATTAAAATAAATTTAATATTTAAATTAAAATAAAAATTAAATAAAAAAATATAATAAAATTAATTTAAAATATAAATGTTATATGTTTTGTCATCAGGGCAACTAGCTGAAATAAAAAAGATTATATATTAAAATAAATTTAATATTTCAATTAAAATAAAATGTACCATAAATAAAAACTGTTAATAAAATTAATTTAAAATATACATATTGTCATCATCTAGTGTTACAGTGAATTAGCTAGTCTGCATTCTCTCTCACCAGTCTGTGTCTAATGTCAGCTGTCACTCAAAGAGACGCATCATCAGAGCGCATCGATTCATTTCTCACACAGCATCTTTTGTTATTGTCTGTAACCCGATCAGACCCTGCTCTCTCGTTGGTTTGTACCCCGTCAGCTCGCCGGCGGCCGTGAGAAATATCAAGCAGTCGTCAGTGATGCGTGATGGAGGATTTGTGTTTCCTGGAAGCGTTTGTGTGTGGAACGGGTGTGCAGAACAAGCGTCAGGAATGAAACGCGTCGTGCATGAGGGCGTTGGAGCGCATCGAGCGTCTGGCCCGCTGCTCAGATAAAGTGTCAATGATGTTGTGATGCAGTCATGGCTTTGAGCGAATCTGTTCAAGTAAATCACTGCAAAGCATTTTCAGTTTCTCAGTCATTTCACAAAACGAACCCACGGAACGAAAGCCATTCACCAAAATGCATCAGACGTGCCAAAATAATACAGAAGTAGAAACCGAGATTGACTTTTATCTGCCACATGATTTAAAGAACACATCACTTCCTCTTTTGTCTGAAGTAAAGCGGCGCTCAGTGCGTCTAAAGAAAGAGCTGAGCTCATCTGAAGAGTGTTTGAGGGGATCTGGGAGTTTTGGCTTCCGTCTCGCTCCAGCTGTGGAAAACCTCACAGTCCTGCAGCAAAACAATCCGTCCTGAGCGCTGAACTCTACAGGAAGTTCAACACGGCTCGCTCTCTCTGTCTCTCTCTCTCTCTCTCTCTCTCTCTGCTTCTGCTTCCACATTCTCCTTCCAGTTTTTCCATCATCTGTCCTGCCAGAAGAAATCTTGAATTAGACCTCAGTGAATGACCAAGTTTTCCCCCAAAAATAAATCCACTGCAGTAATGCATGTGCTTTAGATAACTGCAAAAATGACCAGCTCACTATACATACACACACACACATTATATATTCTTATTATTACATCTTAAAACAGCTATTTTCTATGTGAATATATATATATATATATATATATATATATATATATATATATATATAGAAAAATGTAATTTATTCCTGTGAAGACTGGAGTAATGATGCTGAAAATTCAGTGTCACATGATCCTTCAGAAATCATTCTAATATGATTTGCTGCTCAAGAAACATTTCTGATTATTATCAATGTTAAAAACTGATACATTTTATTTTTCAGGATTCTTTGATGAATAGAAAGTTCAAAAGAACAGCATTTATTTGAAATTGAATCTTTTGTAACATTATAAATGTCAATTTTGATCAATTTAATACATTCATTTTGAATAAAAGTATTAAGATACTTTTGAGTGTGTGTGTGTGTGTGTGTGTGTGTAGAGAGAGAGAGAGAGAGAGAGAGAGAGATGATAGATGGTACATCATCTATTGAATGTTGGACTGTAAATGCGCTTGATTTCCATCTGGAGCTGTAGGCGTCATCTTTGTTTCTGTCACTCTATCAAATGTCAGTGTTCATAATGAGCGTTTCAGTATTTTTTTTTGTTCCATTTTTGAATTTGGTCGTCATGGTGACGGCTCTTCAATTCTATTCCTCTGAAGTGTTTTGCCCGTTCTGTCATTTTTGCCATTTCTCTGAGACCAATTCATGACATTTACTGTCAAACTACAGTCTGAACCTTGGTTCTTAAATAAAAATAAGAAACATGACTTTTAGCTGTTTTCGCTTGTATCAAAGCTCGTTTGATCTTGTTTTAAATCATTTGAGGTCATCTTTCGGCCTGCTGACTGAGAAGTGCTGCTCTAGATCAGTTGATCAGAAGACGAGAGCAGAAAGTGTAGTGTAGAAAGTGCAGTTCTTCTGTTATTGTTGTTTGTGTCTGAGTGTGTGTATCAGTGTGTCCTGCAGTGTTTGTTACTCTACACCACTGCAGACTCCTTCAATAACCCATCTCTCTCTCTCTCTCTCTCTCTCTCTCTCTCTCTCTCTCTCTCTCTCTCTCTCTCTCTCTTTCTTTCTTTCTTTCTTTCTTTCTTTCTTTCTTTCTTTCTTTCTTTCTTTCTTTCTTTCTTTCTTTCTTTCTTTCTTTCTTTCTTTCTTTCTTTCTTTCTTTCTTTCTTTCTTTCTTTCTTTCTTTCTTTCTTTCTTTCTTTCTTTCTTTCTTTCTTTCTTTCTTTCTCTCTCTCTCTCTCTCTCTCTCTCTCTCTCTTTCTCTTTCTCTAGGCTGCGAACGGTTACGTCCTTTTGTTCGACATCCTCGGAGGGTTGGATGAGAAGTACCTGTACGAGCCTGTCTATCCCAAGTGAGTGACCCTCAACCTTTGACCCTGTTGGTCTGTAATGTGCTGGTACTTCAGCAGATCCAGACGCCCCAGCGTCAACTTTCTGCATTTGTGCAATTTTAAAAAAAAAAAAATGTTTATATATTCAAATAAAATATTTAAAAAAAATTTAAAATAATTTAAGTATTTAGGTCGTCTCTAAAAGGAGGTTTTGTCAGGTTTAGCTCACTTCTGGTTACACATTTGTCCCCAAAATAATGAAGTAGGTACACAGACACAGACACACGTAGCCCACAGCAGTTTGGTCTCTCACTCACTCACTCACACACACACACACACACACACACACACACACACACACACACACACACACACACACACACACACACACACCTGTAGCCCACAGCAATTTGGTCTCACACACACACACACACACACACACACACACCTGTAGCCCACAGCAATTTGGTCTCACACACACACACACACACACACACACACACACACACACACACACACACACCTGTAGCCCACAGCAATTTGGTCTCACACACACCTGTAGCCCACAGCAATTTGGTCACACACAGACACACACCTGTAGCCCACAGCAGTTTGATGACACACACATTGACCTCGATTAGACTCTTTTAAATTCCCAAACACACTCAGTCAGATCTTCAGAGGATGCCATTTGTCAAGTCAGGACGTGTCTGACACATTCTCTGTCTCTCTGTGTGTGGTGTGGTGTGGTGTTGTGCTTGTGTTGTTTGCAGGTTTAATATCAAGGAATATAAAAATGCTGTTTATGGGCTGGGAATGATTGAGTGTGTTTTATAATGGGGTGTGTGTGTGTGTGTGTGTGTGTGTGTGTGTGTTTAATGTTGTGTGTAATGAAGCATTATGATCACACAGACTAAACGGATTATGTTATTCTTCCCTGTGTGTGTGTGTGTCAGGGGCAGTGCTCGTGTTAAGGTGACTCCGGGCTATAAGGAGGAACAGTGTGCTCCAGCTCTGACTCTAGAGATGAAGAAACCCGTTGACCTGGAGGCTCCTATCAGCTGGTACATCAACACACACTCAACACATTCACTCACTCGCACACACACACACACACACACACACACACACACACACACACACACTCCGAATAATCCAGAGAGCGTCTTGAGCTTCAATGAAAGGATAACATTTGACCATCTGTACATTTTCACATGATCAATGTCACTCAATTATCATCATTTATGATCAGTCACAAAAAAAATATATATAGGTCAAAAGTTTGGAATCGGTAAGATTTTTAATGTTTTTAAAAGTTTTGTCTGCTCACCAAGGCTGCATTTATTTAATTAAAAATACAGTAAAAACAGTAATATTGTGAAATATTATTACAATTTAAAATAACTGTTTTCTGTTTGAATATATTTTATAAAGTAATTTATTCCTGTGATCAAAGCTGAATTTTCAGCATCATTACTCCAGTCTTCAGCGTCACATGATCCTTCAGAAATCATTCTAATATGATGATCTGCTGCTCAAGAAACATTTATTGTGTACAATTGTACAAAATATTTGTGTACAATATTTTTTTTTCAGGATTCTTTGATGAATAGAAAGTTCAAAAGAACAGCATTTATCTGAAATATAATCTTTTGTAACATTATAAATGTCTTTACTGTCACTTTTGATCGATTTAACGTATCCTTGCTGAATAAAATTAATTTCTTTAATTTCTTTTCAAAAAAATAAAAATAAAAATTCTTACTGACCCCAAACTTTTGAACGGTAGTGTATAATGTTACAAAAGCTTTGTGTTTCGGATAAATGCTGTTCTTTTGAACTTTCTATTCATCAAGGAATCCTGAAAAATAAAAATTCATCACATTTTCCACAAAAATATGTTTTCAACATTGATAATAATCATAAATGTTTCTTGAGCAGCAGATCAGCATATTAGAATGATTTCCGAAGGATCATGTGACACTGAAGACTGGAGTAATGATGCTGAAAATTCAGCTTTGATCACAGGAATAAATTACTTTATAAAATATATTCAAACAGAAAACAGTTATTTTAAATTGTAATAATATTTCACAATATCACTGTTTTTACTGTATTTTTAATTAAATAAATGCAGCCTTAGTGAGCAGAAGAGACTTCTTTTAAAAACATTAAAAATCTTACCGTGTCCAAACTTTTGACTGGTAGTGTGTGTGTGTGTGTGTGTGTGTGTGTGTGTGTATATGTATGTATGTTGCTTCCTGTATATAGTTTACAGCATTAGCAGTGATAACATTTTCTTGAGGATAAAAAGAATCTAATTATAATTGAATTATTTAAAGAGACACAATTCGTTCAATAAACCTCTGTTTAATAAAAAAAAAAAAGAAGAAAAAAGAAGCAATTTTATGTTGTACCGAACATGTACCAAACCAAACCCGGATTGATTTGAAGTGTGTGTGTGTGTGTGTGTGTGTCAGTCTGCAGACGGTGCAGGAGGATCTGTTAGTGGCGACGGCGGACGGTTACCTGCACATGCTGCACTGGGACAGCGTCAGTAACGGCCGGAGAGCAGTTAACCTGTGCACCGTCCCATTCTCCCTCGACCTGCAGTCGTCCAGAGGTCAGACACAGTTAAACACATGACCCGTGATGATCCTGAACAATGAAAATGTGTTTAGATCCACTCCAGTCTGTTCCTGTGTTTATCTGGTGATGTAACGTGTCTGTCAGTAACACTGATTTACCTGACCTGACACTATTAGACAAAACTTGATCCGAATAATGACACTGTTGTCTTTTTAGAGCTTCCTTACAGCTGAATTTGAAGTTTGCATCTTCCTGTTTATTACTGTGAAGCTGCTTTGAATCGATCTGTACTGTATAAAGCTCTGTAGAAATAAAGCTCGACTTGTTTGCTCTAGGAGGGCCATGTTTGGACCTGGAAGGTGTTTACATTCGGGATATGGAATATTGCGCTACGCTGGACGGATTTGCTGTCGTGTTTGATGACGGGAGACTCGGATTCATCACTCCAACTGCAAACAGACTCTCCACAGACGTAAGAGAGACACCTCAGAGTTTGTTTAACCAGATGAGTTATTAACTGATAATGTATGTCAGGTTTATCTAACTTTAACTGGAGCTCTCTTTGAGATGTTGCTCCAGCATGACAGAAGTTGACTGACCACAGAAGATGGTTTACACTCATGTTTGAGAATGCAACATACGTTGTGTTATGAATTCAGAAAGACACTTGGCTTGATGTGTTTGTGTTCATGTACTAATGTTGCGTGTGTGTGTTTCTCTGTAGCAGCTGCAGGGCGTTTGGGCCGCCGATGTCTCTGATGGCACATGTGTCGCCGTCAACAACAAATACAGACTCATGGCCTTCGGCTGCGCAAGGTGAGTGTGTGTGTGTGAGAGTGTGTGTGTGTGTGAGTGTGTGTGTGTGTGTGAGTGTGTGTGTGTGTGTGTGTGTGTGTGTGTGTGTGTGTGTGTGAGTGTGTGTGAGTGTGTGTGAGTGTGTGTGTGTGTGTGTGTGAGTGAGTGTGTGTGAGTGAGTGTGTGTGAGTGAGTGTGTGTGAGTGTGTGTGTGATACAGTAAATAAATGAAAATACTCTAGTGTTCAAGGTTTTTTTTCTGTTCTGCTCATCAAGGCTGCATTTATTTGATCAAAAATGCAGTAAAAACAGTAAAATATTATTACAATTTAAAATAACTGTTTTCTATGTGAATATATGGTAAAGTGTAATTTATTCCTGTGATCAAAGCTGAATTTTCAGCATCATTACTCCAGTCTTCAGTGTCACATGATCCTTCAGAAATCATTCTAATATGCTGATTTGATGCTCAAGAAACATTTCTGATTATTATCAATGTTGAAAACATATTTTTGTGGAAAATGTGAGTTTTTATTTTTCAGGATTCTTTGATGAATAGAAAGTTCAAAAGAACAGCATTTATTTGAAATAGAATCTTTTGTAACATTATAAATGTCTTTACTGTCACTTTTGATCTATTTAATGTGTAATTTCTTTAAAATAGATCTCACTGACCTTAAACTTTTCTATCTGTAGTAATATTTTTGTAGTTATTCTCAGCCTTGATATGTTTCATCAGGTAGAAATTGCTTTTTTTTTTTTTTTTTTTTTTTTTTTTTTAGCAAAATCGCCACAAATAACTGGAAAAGTGTGTGAATCATGTTTGTGTTGTTGTAATGATTGTGTGTTGCAGCGGTTCAGTGTTGGTGTACATGATTGACAGCTCTACTGGATCCATGCAGCTCTCTCATAAACTGGAGTTAACCCCTAAACACTACCCAGGTGAGGCGCACCTCACGCCGGAACAGGGTGTTTAACATTAAAACAGCAGTGAAACCACAGGAAGTGGCTTCAGTCCAACCCACCATCCACAAAAGCCACAGAGCCTTTGTCACAGATGGAGGATGATCCTTTTATTTACTGTTTGTACGTTTAACCTCAGACCCACAATCCTCTCTGATCCCCTGATCCAGTGTTCGGTCGTGATCTGCTGACGCCCCCTGATGGCTGCTGTGGGAATCACATCATCTGATCACATTAAGCTCACAAACCGTCAAATCACTGACTGGTTTTTCTTAGAAGTGTCAGTCTGTCAACTTTGTTTCCTGATGAAATAAGATAAATCAGTGTAACAACAGGAAGTTACTTAGTATCAAATTTCAGCTAATGGTGTTTATTTTTCTCTGTAATGTGTGTCAGACTAAAATAATTGATCCATAGAAAACAGATTTTCCTTAACTATATTTTGGGGATTTTTAACCAAATTTAATTTTTTAACTTTAATAATAATAATGTATTATTAAATGTTGAAAATAAACTTAATAAATGCTGTAGAAGCATTTTAGTTTTTACTTCATGTTAACTAATGTAGTTAACTAATGTTAACAAATGAAACCTTGTTGTAAAGTGTTACCTATTTTTAGAAGACCCCTATTGAAATCGTTAGTTTTCTTATTCTTCTTCTTCCGCTCTCAAGTCTATGGCAGCCCATAGAACCATATGGTAAAAAGTTATGAAATTTGGCACACAGATAGAGGACAGTCTGAAATGTTACCACAGCAAATTTGGAGTCTCTACCTCAAACCCTCTAGCGCCACCAACAGTTCAAATATTCACTCATGTTTATGCTCATAACTTTTAAGTTCTGAGCAATAAGTCCTAGAAACAAAATTCTTTTTTCCATTTCCGTCATGAAAATTTTCTGCCATTTTGAATTTTCTGAAAAACTTTTTCAAACTCCTCCTAGAGCGTTTGTCCAATTTGCACGAAATTTGGTATGTAGCATTTACACTCACTCCAGGCAAAAAGTTAGTAAAAGATTTTTGATCGGCCAATCCGTTCTCATGTAGCGTATCAAGGAATTTGACAGCGAGAATGCAAAAATTGATTTGATGCTGTATCTTTTCAATGATTTGGTGTATTGACACCAAACTTGGTATATGTCATTATTTGTTACATGCACAGTATCGTCACCGCGCCACCTACTGGTGCTGAGATAGGAAAAATGGCTATTTTTGCTTATAACTTTTGAATGCCTTGTCCTAAAATCATGGGCATGCCGAGTTGAACGATATCCAGTTTTCTTTGGTCGGCCATTTTGGGCATTGACTATTTTGAATTTTGTTATAAAATGCTGAACGTATCATTACGAAACTCTGTATGATTTATCGAGGCCATGTTCTGAGAGGACCTGTAAAGTTATAGGTCAGCGCACCCTAGTGGTCAAGTGAGATAATGAAATTTATGAAAATACTCATAATATATGAAAAATTCAACATAATGTCATTTAACGTACATCATTAGATTTGTTGGCTTATGCCGAGTCCTATGATAACAAATTTGCCATATTCTACCATACTTACTGTCCGCCATATTGAATTTTATTCAAAACCTACTTTTTTGAACTCCTACAAAATTTGTCTGATTTGTACAAAATTTAGTATGTAGCATTTACCACTCATGACAAAAAGTTATTAAAAGATTTTTGTTAGACCCAACCGTTGTTTTATACTGCGTCAACAAATTTGACTGCGAGCACGCCAAAATGAATATGCGGCTGTATCTTTGCAAAAGTTTTGTGTATTGACACCAATCTTGGTACATTTCATCACAGGCATGACTTGAAGGTGCATGCAGAGTTTCATCATAGCGCCACCTACTGCTCAGAAGTTATAAACCATATTATAAGTGCTTTAACTTATGTAATTTAAACAGCTTTATCCTAACCTCATAATCATTATTAAAGATAAATTTTAAAAAACATTCTGTAAATTTTTTTTAAATTATTTTTAATTTCTTCTATTCATAATTTACTTGCCATGAAAATAGCCATGGTAGCTGTTAAATTATAAACACAATTTCCAATAACTAAATAACAGTTTAGTAACATTACAGTACAACCAATCTCTTTTGTTTTACACTTTATTTTGTTTTATTTTTTTATGCATTCGGTAATATTACAGTACAATCAAACTACACTTGAATTTTTTTACACTGATTTTTATTTATTTATTTTTTTTGTGCATTTTTTTTTTCCCTTAAATGTAATTTTGTTGTTGTTGGGTTTGTCTAATTGCATATTTTGTCTGCACAAATTAGTAAAAAAAATTATATTCAGAGAGAAAAAAATCAAAACAAACAAAATTCCCATTCCAGCTTACTTTTCCATATGTTGATCCTCATTTCACTGTCTTCTGGAAACATTTACCCTGGTTTAGTTAGTCTGAAGCTCATTTTAACCTCCCTCCTCGCTCTCATCCCAGATGTCTGGAATAAAACGGGCCCTGTGAAGATGATCCGCTGGTCTCCGGACTGCAGTGTTGCCATGGTGACGTGGGACTGTGGCGGTCTGTCCCTGTGGAGCGTGTTCGGAGCTCATCTTATCTGCACACTCGGAGAGGACTTTGCGTGAGTCGCACAATCACACTCCCATGACTTTATTATCACCACGGTTTTACTGTCTTTACTATACTGTTACTCAGGTGATGCCACTAGTTGAGTTTTGCATCTTGACTTCTGGTAACACTTCGGTCTTGTTAGTATTACCTAACAGTGCATTAACTAATATTGCATAATATATTACAACAGGCTTTAATTTCTTTATGCAAAAATCAAATGTCTTACTACTTTCTTGTAATATCATGGTGTAATGGGGTCAGTTGCATAAACTTAGCCACTAAATTAAGACCGTGTCTTAAAGGGTTAGTTCACCCACAAATGAAAATAATGTCATTTATTACTCACCCTCATGCCGTTCCACGCCCGTAAGACCTTTGTTAATCTTCAGAATGCAAATTAAGATATTTTTGTTGAAATCCGATGGCTCAGTGAGGCCTCCATAGCCAGCAATGACATTTCCTCTCTCAAGATCCATAAAAGTACTAAAAACATATTTAAATCAGTTCATGTGAGTACAGTGGTTCAATATTAATATTATAAAGCGACGAGAATATTTTTGGTGCGCCAAAAAAACAAAATAACGACTTATATAGTGATGGCTGATTTCAAAACACTGCTTCAGGAAGCTTCGGAGAGTTATGAATCTTTTGTGTCGAGTCAGCAGTTCGGAGCGCCAAAGTCACGTGATTTCAGCAGTTTGGCGGTTTGACACGCGATCCGAATCATGATTCGATACGCTGATTCATAACACTCCGAAGCTTCCTGAAGCAGTGTTTTGAAATCAGCCATAACTATATAAGTCGTTATTTTGTTTTTTTGGCGCACCAAAAATATTCTCGTCGCTTTATAATATTAATATTGAACCACTGTACTCACATGAACTGATTTAAATATGTTTTTAGTACTTTTATGGATCTTGAGAGAGGAAATGTCATTGCTGGTTATGGAGGCCTCACTGAGCCATCGGATTTCAACAAAAATATCTTAATTTGTGTTCCGAAGATGAACGAAGGTCTTACGGGTGTGGAACGGCATGAGGGTGAGTAATAAATGACAGAATTTTCATTTTTGGGTGAACTAACCCTTTAAGAACTAGTTCGACCAACTTGCAGCCTACCGAGGGGTAATCTGTCTAACTTTTCCAATTTAATTTAGACCGATCTAACTTTTTTTGTAACTGACTTAAAGTTATGACCAGTCTTGAAGAAAAAATTTACATGACTAACCTGTAAGACTGGTCTAATCAGTTTTATGTCAAATTTTTTAATTAAATTCTTGACAGACAACACAATTGGCATGCATCCACCTTATTCCTGACTAGCCTACAGCGTTTCGGGTTATTAATTATGGGTTGCACTTCCGGTTTGGGGAACTTCTATTTAAAAAGACTGAAACTAATCGTTTCAAATCATAAGGTTGCCCTACATATAAGCTTATAAGCCCTACATATAATCCGTCAGTTTAACTGAATGAGCTGTCAATTTTTCTTTCATGTTTTATTTTCAGACATCATGATAATAATGTAACACTTGGTATTTTAACGTAACATGTTATAACAAGAATATCTATGGCAAAAGCTCTTTTTAGTCGCTGCTTTCTATCCTCGTGATTTTTCTTTTGTCCCTTTGCATTCCGCTGTAATAGTATGAAAAAGGACAACATATACTGCACATTTGTGATCTGTTCTCCCGATATAATTTACAATATATCCCATTAATAATTCACTGCAATGCACAAAGAATCTCTCATTTTTCTCCTCAAAGCCTCACGTCTCTTTCCAGGTTTTTCACAGGTAAATACAATTTATTATCTGTAAAAATGATGGAAATCACTTTGAAATAGTATCACGCAACGCTGAAGTTCATGAACATTTTTATTAAGGCAACGTAGTATATTACATAATACAGATATAGTTACATTTAACCCGTCCATTATTGCAGTGGAAAGAATCGCACTTTTTCATGGCCTGATGCTTTTACACTTTTAAATGTCCTTTTAATGTTAGTTGGTTGAAGGGTGAGTAGAATAATGTCATCTCATTGTACCCAGTTTAAAAAAAAAACGTATTATTGTGTTCATAGAGCGAGCCTTTCACTGACTGTTTACAGCTTATCGGAAGTTACACCCATAATTCTTGCAAAGCTTCATGGGGCGTAGGAATAAGGTGGATAACAAAACATCCTGATGAGTAACCACCAGTTACAGTGTTCACATTTAAAAATAATTGGTAACCTTGACCCTAACTTACCAAAAATGTCCCATTAACTAACAATGAGCAATACATTTGTTACTGTATTTATTCATCTTATTAGTAGTTAATAAAAATACTGTTCATTGTTCATGTTTAAGGTCTCATTTATTAACAAATGCATTAGCTTACATGAACTAACAATGAGCAATATATTTTTACAGCATTTATTAAGCTTTGTCATTTAATAAAAATGTTCATGTTTGTTCACAGTGCATTAAGTACTAATAACAGATACAACTTTTGATTTTAATGTATTAGTTTTGTAATTAACATACTAATACATTAAGCGAGATTAATAAATGCTTCAGAAGTGTTGTTCATTATTAGTTCATGTGAAGTAATGTAGTTAACTAATCAAAACGTATTGAAAAAAGTGTAATTGTTTGTCTTGATGTTTCCCTGATGCAGTTATCGCTCAGACGGCACGAAGAAAGACCCTCTGAAGATCAGCTCTATGGTGAGTGTGGAAACATGAACTTTATTCACCATCATAACACGATTCATAACCAACACAAAACAATTGTTTACGCGAACAAAAATGAAGCACATTCCAGCTGTTTGTTTCAGTTTGATTCTGTTTATTGTGCTGCTATTTTAGTATCGTTGAGATACTATTATATTTTTTTTCGTGTTTTTATTTTTTGTTTTCTGTTGTCATTTTAATTTTTAATGTTTTACTAATTTTGTTGTGTGTCATTTTTATTAGGGTTTTTTTTGGTAACATTTTACAATAAGGTTTCGTTTGTTAACATTAGTGAACTACATTGGTTAACATTAACTAACAATGAACAATATTTCCACAGCAATTATTAATCTTAGTCAATTTTCAACATTTACGAATACATTTTTTTAAGTTGTATTTGTTAACATTAATGCACTTTGAACTAACATGAACAAACAATAAACAATTATATTTTTACTAATAATATTTTATTATATTTTAAAATTAATCATTTTTATATTAATACATTTTTAAATTAATAATAATAATAATAGTTATTAATAATAGTTTAATGGAACTTGTGGAGTGATTTAAAAACAAATATCCCCTCCACACATCACTTTTGGCCACTACTGTGTATATAAAATACATTTTAGGTTATTTGATTGTTTAATTTAATTATTTTAGTATTTCAACTTAAAACTAGCTGAAATAATGGAAGTAATCATTAATTTTATTCTAGTCAATGTTTATTTTATTTCAAGTAATCAAGTATTTTTATGTTTTTAATTTTATTTTTATTTTATTTTATGGTTTTAGTTTGAGTTTAGTTTTGAGCTGATTGAATGTATAGCTTGAATGAAACGTAAAAGCAAATTCACACTGCAACGACAGACGGCGTTAGTGTGTTCCCGATGTTGCCGTCTGTCGGAGCTCGTTTTCTCCGATTGAACATGCTGAATCGGCGCTTGTCAGGTCGTGAAATGTCTGAGATGTGACTGTAATCTGGTGACTGTCCGTGTTGGTCAGTGTCTGTCGGTGTGAATCGGCCTTATGTCGCGTTGTATAACAGCGTCTGCTAAATGCATGACTGTGTGTGTGTGTCGTCAGAGTTGGGGTGTGGAGGGATACCACCTGTGGGTGATCAGCAGCACGGATGCCACTCCTGTGGAAGTGGAAGGAGACGAGAAACTCCAGCAGGCCGGGATCCTGCAGTTTCAGTTCATTAAGAGCGCGCTGACCGTCAACCCGTGCACGGTGAGAGACACTTCATTCACACTGCAGGACCTGATGCACAGATCCATTACATTCACTTAAAACAAACTGACTGCGTTTAATGACTCTCCAGTAAAGTGCATGTGACTGTTCAACCCTCTACGCACAAGGTGTAGGCAGTAGAATTGCCATTGGCTAGTAAATTTTTTAGTTTTAGACTGATTTTATTTGTATAGATACAGTATAGATGGTCTTACATCCGTGTGTGTGTGTGATCAGAGTAACCAGGAGCAGGTGCTGCTGCAGGGAGAGGACCGTCTGTATCTGACCTGTGGAGACCCGACTCAGGTTCACAGCGCGTCGGACAAGAGCTCGTCGCGGGACAGCGGCAGCCCTCTGCACCGGCCATCAGCGTCCACCCCTCTCTCTCAGGGTCTCAGCACTTTACTGGGCCACAAGCACTGGCAGGTGGTTCAGGTACATGATCGCACGCTCTCAGCTCAATCACAAGATCAAGCTGTTTCATCTCAGAGTCTGAAAGATGCTTTATTTTCCTCCTCTCTGCAGATTCACAGCACATATCTAGAGACAAACTGGCCCATCAGGGTAAGAACTGCCACATTGTGCTCATATTCTAAACACTTAATACTATTTTTATACTATTAAGACTATTTTAAATGCACCACAACACATTTGTTGCCTCATACAACGTGCAATATGAATTGCTATATGTGGAATATATATATACATTTCAAAGTGCAATATATCTCAATATACACTACCGTTCAGCAGTTTGGGATCAGTAAAATCATTACTTTTATTCATCAAGAATGCAGTAAAATTATAAAAAGCGACAGTGAAGATGTTACAAAAGATTATATTTCATTATATTTCATATGCTGTTCTTTTGAACTTTCTATTCATCAGAGAATCCTGAAAAATGAAATGTATGATGGTTTCCACAAAAATGACTTTTTTTTTTTTTTTTTAACATTGATAATAATCAGAAATGTTTCTTGAGCATCAAATCATCATATTAGAATGATTTCTGAAGGATCATGTGACACTGAAGACTGGAGTAATGATGCTGAAAATTCAGCTTTGATCACAGGAATAAATTACACTTTACTATATATTCACATAGAAAACAGCTGTTTTAAATTGTAATATTATTTCACAATTTTGCTGTTTTTACTGTATTTTTGATCAAATAAATGCAGCCTTAGTGAGCAGAAAATCTTACCGACCCAAAACTTTTGAATGGTAGTGTACATTTTATTAACCACGGAAATATATTTATGTGGAATATTGTATATATTTTATAGTGTGCCTCTGTCTATATACTTGTAATTCTTAATTTTTAGCTTTTAAGTTTATATGTTTGTGTCCATTGCTCTCTGAAAGTTGCCAAAGTTATATATATATATATATATATATATATATATATATATATAAAAACATATTTTATATATATATATATATATATATATATATATATATATATATATATATATATATAAATGTATATGATGTGTATATATATATATATATATATATATATATATATATATATATATAAATGTGATTCTCCTTATAGATATTTGGCTCGATTCATGGCTAATAACTCTTCAACAAAAACTTTTCAAAATCCCAACACTGGGGGAAATTTAATGTGAAAAATACCAACGCTGCTGAAAAAGTGGGCGGGCACAAATGTAGATATGTGAATGTGGGCGGTCATATGTTAATATGTTAAATCAATTTTTTATTAAAATGAATGATTTAATCTTGCTGTCTTTGTGTGTTTAGTTCGCAGCTATAGACTGGTCTGGTCAGTGTGTGGCCGTCGCTGGTCGCCGTGGATTTGCACATTATTCCTTATATACCAGGAAATGGAAACTGTTCGGTAACGTCACGCAGGTAAACGCGGTGTTTTTTCATTCCAATGGCAAAAGCCTGTGATAGAATCTTTCTAAATTGATGTGTGATTTCAGGAGCAGAATATGGCGGTGACGGGCGGTCTCGCGTGGTGGAACGACTTTGTTGTTGTTGCCTGTTATAATTTCATCGACCGGCAGGAAGAGGCAAGAACGCTTACACAGACATTCCTCTGATTTGTCAGTATTGATTTGTGTGTTGTTTAATCAACTGTCTTGTGGTTTCATGACTTATAGCTGAGGCTGTACGTCCGCTCGTCTAACCTGGATAACGCGTTTGCCAGCGTCACTAAACTTCACGCCGACACGCTGCTGCTGAACGTGTTTCGTAACGTTGTGATCCTGTTCCGGGCCGACTGCTCCATCTGCCTGTACAGCATCGAGAGACGACACGACAGGTGACACACACACACGCAAAAATAAAGAGATGATCAGTGATAAATGTACTAGTTTTTGTAATAATCCAATGTGTATGTATAAGTTAGTGTTATTTATTTTATTAATTTATATTTTGAAGGTTTTTTTTTTTTTTTTTTTTTTTTGTATTTTCAAACCTTGATTTTCCTAAAGAGCCTTTTCATAATAATTGAAAATGTCAATCAGTGGTAAATAATTGTATTTAATTCTGTTATTTCAAGTACTTTGGTGCTCCATAGATATGACCCAGAATGCCTATTTTTTTGACACTTTTATGTTTCTTGTATACGACAACATTTACATTTACATTTATGCATTTGGCAGACACTTTTATCCAAAGCGACTTACATTGCATTATACTATACATTTGTACCTGAGTATGTGCAATCCCTGGGATCGAACCCATGACCTTGGCATTGCTAGTGCCATGCTCTAACCACTGAGCTACAGGAAAGCGACAAGTGTTTTGGAAGATGGATGGATGTTTCTTGTATTTGTCATTAACATTTCTTGATTGATCCCATCTCTCTGTCATCAGTCCGAATCCGTCGGCCAGTGTGGAGCTGCTGCAGGAGGTCTCCATGTCTCGCTATATTCCTCACCCTGGTCTGGTGGTGTCTGTGACCCTCACGTCAGTACGGACCGAGACCGGGATCACACTCAAAGCCCCGCAGCAGGTACACACACACACACACACACACACACACACACACACACACACACATACATCTGTATGCATACTCATGACCCGTCTGTGTGTGTCAGGCCTGTTCGGCTGAGAGTATCCTGTTGAATTTGGCTGGTCAGCTGATCATGCTGCAGAGAGACCGATCTGGCCCACAGGTACGAGAGAAGGACACACCAGCCAATCAGACGAAGCTGGTGAGTTTGATGCCCTGCCCCTCATCCTGATCTTATAGTTGGGTTCTGGAAGGAAAGATCTCATTCTTTTTCTTGATAAGGAATTGATTATTAACGATGACTTATCCGTTTAAGACAGACGTACTGTGAGCTCCGAGGTTGTTAGTCAATGATGTATGCTTCTGTTGTTTAAGCTTTTTTTTTTTTAAATAATCACATATAACAGCAGTATTCCTGATGGAAAAACTACATTACCTATGATTCTCCTGAGAAATCTCCACCAATACTAATTATACTTCATATCATATTCTTGATTATGCAATTTACATAATTGATTCAATCTCCCTACACTCTCAAACTATTGTATCTATGTATTTTTTGCAATAAATGTTAAATTTATTGTTTATATATACATATATACAAACATAGTACCAGTCAAAAGTCTCTTCTGCTCACCAGTTCTGCATTTATTTGATCAAAAATACAGTAAAAACAGTGAAATATTATTATAATGTAAAACAGCTGTTTTCTGTGTGAATATTTAGTAAAATGTAATTTATTCCTGTGATCAAAGCTGAATTTTCAGCATTCCTCAAGTCTTCAGTTTCACATGATCCTTCAGAAATCATTAATATATACATTATCAACATCTTTAAATCAATAGTTTCATGTTTCTCCATTGATTGTCATGCGCAATGCTTAATGGGATTGTAGTTCTTAACCTCATTACAGCTGTTAAGTTGTATGTTTGTCTTTGTGTCCTATTTTCAAATACTTTTTTGCTTCAAATCAAAGTTTGTGATTCTCCTCATAGATTTTTTGGCTTTAATGAAGACTTAAAAATGCTAGGCTGCTGAAAAAGTGGGCAGCGCTGTTGAATGTCATGAACATCTGACGTTTAACTAATGTGTGACTCCCTCCGGCAGCTTCCGTTCTGTCCACCGGTGGTTCTGGCTCAGTGCGTGGAGAACGTCTGGACCACATGCCGCAGCAACCGCAAGAAACGCCACCTGATGGAGGCGCTGTGGCTGTCGTGCGGAGAGGCGGGGATGAAGGTGTGGCTCCCTCTGTTTCCCCGAGACCACCGCAAACCTCACTCCTTCCTGTCGCGCCGGATCATGCTGCCCTTTCACATCAACATCTACCCGCTCACCGTGCTCTTCGAGGACGCGCTCATCCTGGGCGCCTCCAATGAAACCATGCTGTTCGACGGCCTGGGCTCGTCCGCCGAGCCGCTGGAGGCGCTCTTCCCGTTCTGCACGGTGGAGCGCACGTCCCAGATCTACCTCCACCACATCCTGCGTCAGCTGCTGGTGCGGAACCTCGGCGAGCAGGCGCTGATGCTGGCGCAGTCCTGTGCCTCGCTGCCGTACTTCCCTCACGTCCTGGAGCTCATGGTGCATGTGGTGCTGGAGGAGGAGGCCACGTCCAGAGAGCCCATCCCCGACCCGCTGCTGCCCACCGTGGCCAAGTTCGTGACAGAGTTCCCACTCTTCCTGCAGACCATCGTCCACTGCGCCCGCAAGACCGAATACGCCCTGTGGAACTACCTGTTCGCCGCCGTGGGAAACCCTAAAGACCTGTTCGAGGAGTGCTTGATGGCGCAGGATCTGGACACGGCAGCATCGTACCTGATCATCCTGCAGGTGAGACAGAAACTTCATCTGAGAAACAGGAAATAAAGACCACATTTAAGAACAAAACACTCTTGAAATAAATCACCATTATCTGTAGTTGCTCACCATTTATGTTCATCTCTTTTACATTTTGAGTAGTTTTACCCACTTTAAATGGTCTGTGATAAACAAATAAATAAAATTAGACATTATAATAATGTAAAGAAACATTTTATATTATAAACATTATTATCGTTTGCTAAAACTAAAACTATTAAATACATTTCTGGTAATTGAAATAAAGCTGCAAAAAGCTGAAATAAAATTATCTATAAATATTAAATTAGAAATGTTGCCTTCCAAATAGCAATATTAAAAAAAAAAACTAATAAAATGACAAAATTACTAAAAAAAATTAAACTAAAATTAACATGAGAACTGAAAATATAAAAAATTAAAGATAATTCAAAATATTAATAAAACTAAAATAACACTGATACAATATTTAGTCTTTTTTCTATGTTGAGTTTTATAAAATGTTTTTATTATATAGTAGTTTAGTTTAACCCACTTTAAATGGTTCTGTACTGTAACAAATAAATAAAAAGAAAAATATTTTAATTTAAAGAAAATATTAAGTTCTTATTTTGTAAGCTGGACCTAGAATTTTTTTTACAATTTATCACAGATACATTTAAAAAAAAAATTTTTTTTAAACATTTTTTTTCCTAAGTTGAATTTTATAAGGTGTTTGTATTTATTATATTTTATTGTTGAATGTTGAATCTGTATCTGCCACGTAATTGCCTTTTGAAGCTGATATGGCAATACATTTAAACAACCCAATTTTAATTTAAAATGCATATTAACTATGAATTCTTACAAATTTTGTATGAATTATTATTATGGGCTCATAAAACCTGCTTAAATTACTTGAGATCTGACTTAGCTAGCAATTCCTGCATTAAGTTCAATTAAAAATAATAATGTTTAATGCTACCTATAAATCTTAAATTACTTGAAATCTGACTCTGGTGGGAAAAAAATACTGATATTTAACAAACTTATTGTCAACATTGTTTTTACATTTGAGCCATGCATTGAATAAATAGTGACCTTTAAATCTGCCTTAAATCAAGCATATTAACTTTTTATTTAACATGAACAAATTATTTCTGTGAAGTGGCTTCATTATCTGTAATGTAGCTTGTTTGTTTTACCAGTTAAACTCATTTTAAGACTTGCTGTCTAATCTACACATTTAAAACAAATATTCTCAAATTGAGCATAATAAATTTTATTTGAATAAAGATAATTCATTTCACATATGTGACCCTGGACCACAAAACCAGTCATAAGTCACACGAGTATATTTGTAGCAATAGCCAACAATACATTGTTTGGGTCAAAATTATCGATTTTTCTTTTATGCCAAAAATCATTAGGATATTAAGTAAAGATCATAATCCATGAAGATATTTTGTAAATTTTGTAAATATGCGTTGCTAAGGACTTCATTTGCACCCTCAGATTCCAGTCGTATCTCAGCCAAATATTGTCCTATCCTAACAAACCATACATCAATGAAGAGCTTATTTATTCAGCTTTCAGATGACGTATAAATCTCAATTTCAAAAAATGACTCTTATGACTGGTTTTGTGGTGCAGGGTCACATATATATGATATTTTGTCATTTACAAATGTCCTATCTTTTCTAATGGAACAATTATGCATTTCTAAACCCAAAGTCCTAAACAGCTTTTTCATAATAATAGAGAGGGCATCTTATTGAATAATCTTTTTATTCATATCATTTTTATGACTTTTGTATCCATTCATCTCAGAATATGGAGGTTCCAGCGGTCAGCCGTCAACACGCCACTCTGCTCTTCAACACGGCCCTCGAGCAGGGCAAATGGGATCTCTGTCGTCAAATGATGCGCTTCCTCAAGGCCATTGGTTCAGGGGAGAGCGAGACTCCGCCCAGCACACCCACCACACAGGTGAGAATTCGACAGACCGCGTTGAGAATGATGCTCCGTGTTGAAGCTCATGTGATGGTTTGAGATGTTTGTGTGCAGGAGCAGAGCTCCACGGGCGGCTTTGAGTTCTTCCGTAACCGCAGCATCAGCATGTCTCAGTCAGCTGACAGCATCGCAGGCGGGAAGTTCAACCTGCAGAAGACCCTGAGCATGCCCTCCGGCCCGTCCTCCAAAGGGTAACACAACATACGTGATTCAGATGTTAATCTCACAGCTTAACCAGACAGTTACACAGTAGTGTTGGGAGATCTGATTCATTTTAGTGAATCATTTTGTTTGGACAGTTCGTTCAAATAAACCGATTCGGATAATAAAGATTCTATTGTGTGTGTGTGTGTGTTCTCAGTGGAGACCGCTGGTGTAAGGACAGCGACTCTGCGGAGAATCTCTACATCGATATGATGCTGTGGAGACATGCGCGCCACCTGCTGGAGCAGGTGAGACTGCGGGACCTGGGCTGTTTCTCCGCCCAGCTGGGCTTCGAGCTGATTGGCTGGCTGTGTCGGGAGCGCACACGGGTGGCACGGGTTGATGATTTTGTTACCGCCCTCAAATGCCTGCACAAGGACTTCCTGTGGCCATTCCCCGTCATCCCAGCATGCTCCATTAGCTCGCCACTAAAGAACGGACGCTGCCGCCCAGGTGTGCAAATGTTTTTTTCCGCCTATTATGTCATAATCAGTATCACAAGACAAATGTTAATCTTTATTAAATCATTGAGTACATATGATAATTTTTAAAAAGAATATGAATTAAAAAAATTATATATATATATATATATATATATATATATATATATATATATAAAAAGAGATTTTACTATATTTTCTCTAAATGTTGTATATATGTATTTGCGTGCATGTATAAAATAAAATTTAGAGAGAAAATAAATAAAAAAATTAGTAAAAATAATTTGCTTCTCTAAATGTTTATATATATATATATATATATATATATATATATATATATATATATATATATATATATATATAATCTGAAAAAATATATTTTTTATTATTTTTTATTTATTTTCTATAAATGTATGTATATACATGTGTAAAATTTAGAGAAAATAAATTATATAAATAAATGTGTTAAAATTTATGTATATATGTGTATGTATATAACATTTTTTTCATTTTTTTCATATATATATATATATATATATATATATATATATATATATATATATATATATATATATATATATATATATGATTATTTATATATATATATAATTATATGATTATATATGATTATGAGTCGCCAATCACATGAACTCTCTCTCTCATCGTAGTGTTGAGTTCTCGTTTGCTGAAGTCTCAGTCTGCGGACAGTTTGCTGAACAGTGACATGGACACCACGCCCCCTCAGGTCACCACAGCCAATCACAGCTGGCTTGATGGCTTGGGGGCGGTGTCTAAGGAACTGGACTCCGCCTCCTCTCACGGAGGACCGCAGACGCAGGAGGCTTTTCTCTCTCCTCTTATTAACAAAGGTATAGAATAAAATCTGAATAAAGACAGAGAATATAATCTGTCTTTCTATATCCGTCTCTCTCTCTGTCTTTCTGTCTTATATTTCTTTTCGTTTATCTATTCAGCAGAGGAGTACAGCATCGGTTCAGCCACGGACCTCACTGAGACCAGTTCAATGGTGGATGGTGATTGGACGATGGTGGATGAGAATTTCTCCACCCTCAATCTCACCCAATCAGAGCTGGAGCACATCTCCATGGAGCTGGCCAATAAAGGGCCGCACAAGAGTCAAGTGCAGCTGCGGTGAGTCTATGTTTAAACTATGTTTTGAATGACTTACTCTTTTTGTAGTATGTACACTGTGTACAGTATGCTCATTTACTTTATCTATTTAAAGTCAGCATGACGAGTGAAACGGTTTCTGGAATAAGAACAAATGTAGGGCGGGGCTTGATTTTGTCCGTGGGAAATTGATTGAATGTTTGTGATTTGCTATTGTTGGATCTCATGTGAGTGACAGGTTGCCCGCCCTCGCGCCAGTAAACAGATTGAACTGAAATGTGGTTCTGAAGATGCTGTTGTGTGTTTGTGTGTGTGTGTGTGTGATGGTTTTCAGGTATCTGCTGCACATGTTCATGGAGGCGGGCTGTCTGGAGTGGTGTGTGATCATCGGGCTGATCTTACGAGACGCCAGCGTCATTAAGCAGGTCGTGGGCTTCTTGGACAGTCCAGAGGTCCCTTCAGAAACGGTCCAGAGCATCAGAGCCGGTCTGATAGCTGTCGACCTCTGGGTCTCGTCTGATTGGTCAGTATTATACGGCTCATCATATTGAGAAAATTAAATGATGAAGCGATGAAGAAAAAGTAGTTCAAAAGTTTGGAGTTCAGAATGTTGATGAAATTTATTCACTGACTTTCTCTCTGTTCTGATTCCCTGTCAGTTTGGGCTACAAGCCGTTCATGAACCTGATTCGTCCGGAGCTGCTGAAGCTGATGGAGGTTCCTGTGGAGCAGGCGCAGCCCGAGGCGTTCCAGCCGGCCGGAGCGTCCAAGCTGTCGGAGCCGCCGCTGCTGCTGCTGCCCAGAGCCGAAGACGCCCGCGGGGTCGTGACCTCCGCTCACCCGCTGCCTCTGGACGGCCCTTCCGGAGCCAACGCCCGGCCGCTGGACGACACGCCGGAGGCGGCGCAGGAGGAGGAGGCGCTGGACGAGGGGTCGTACGACTGCACCCTCTCATGACCCTCGCAGCTGAGGAACACTAGACGCGTTTGTGCTGCTCCGTGACCGTGTTACAAGTGTGTGAGTGTTTGGACACGAGCGCGAGTGTGTGTTTGTCTTTTTATTTGATTTCAGCTCCATCCAGACTGCAGTGACGTGTGCGTTTTGCCGTGTTTTCTTCATCCTGTGGTCAAATGCGTCATGGTTTTTTTTTTTTTTTTTTTTTTTTTTCCCTCTTCACATTTAAAATAGACACATTTTTTGTCTTTTGTTTTTGTCATTTCCAAAAATATTTAAATCAAGATACATTTACTGGAGAAGCATATTAAGTTTATGGAAAAAAAGAATCAAAATGAAGTGAGTTTGTGCTTGAAACAAGAACAGCCAATGGGGTCAGAAAAATATTCTTGTCTTTCCTTTGAATGAAGTTAATTTTCTGACTCCCTTGGCAGATATTTGTTCTTGTTTAAAGCATAAATTTCATTTTGATAAGATATTTAGTATTGTTTTCCTATTATAAATTAAGTCAAGGCATAAAACAGGCATAATCAAACTCATGCGTTATTTATTTAATGTTACATAGTTATTTTACAGCTAAGATGAAAAAAAAAAAAAATTATTACTGATAATGATTTTCTGTCAATAATCTTAAATGTGCAGTTTTTTCATCACTGTATTAGATGTAATTTCTTGTATTAAGTATAAATTTTGTTTTGATCATTTTGATGCATTTTTCTAATTGGAAAATGACTTGATATCTTCATTACTAAAGATATTAAGTAATATCATCAATCATTAATATCATCAATTACTGAAATGACTTAATATCTTCAGTCATTTTGCTTCTCCAGTAAATGTATCTTGAGTTCAGGATGATATTTGTGCTGGAAAAGACAACAACAAAATGCAAAATAAGAAAGAAATAATTTTTTTGCGTTGTCTTTACAGCATCAGCTCTCGCGGCCAGTTTAACACCAAATAATGATTTCATAAAACACACACACCTGCGTTTCTCCTTTCATAAGTCAGATGAAGTTTTGTTTTTTTTATTGTTTTCGGTTTGTTTCTGTTCTGGCTTCATGTTTTAATGTTAATTATGAAATATCAGCCCATTTTATTCGATACAAATGTGTTTGAGGAAGACTTCAGACTTCAATGTCCCTCGTCTGATCTGGATCATGTCTTTTCTTCAGCTGCGGTCTGTCGTTTTGTTCTTTGTTTTTAAGGCGTTTCTGATTCCAACACTAGTCCAGTGCTTCGCTGTGCTCGTGTGCCTTGATGATGATGATGAAATATTGGGAAAAACATGCCTGATGAATGTCAAGCAGATCTTCATGAAGGCATAAAACAGTGATGCAATCAAACATGCATTACTTTACAGCCAAGATGATAAAATGTATTATCTTTCTGTCAATAATCCTAAATGTGCAGTTTGTCATCACTATATCTCGGCTGACAGCATTATTGTAATCTTTTTTTTTTTTTTTTTTTTTTTTTTTTTTTTGCGTTGCAATTTTATGTTTATTTATTTGAGGAGCAGCTGGACAAAGAGACGGACGTTTTTCTTTCGTTTCAGGGAGTCGCGCGTGATTTGTGTGTTTTCTAATATCTGAACGGCATCATCAGTATTAAATGAGTGTTCGTCTTCATGAACATCATGCCTTCAGAACGGACCAAATCATCTACACTTATGGAATGCCTTTGTATTATGATTATTATTCTAGTTATTCTTATGCATCATTGACAGTCGTCTCTGAGTATTTAGCAGCTTTAATGAGATGCATCTTTATTTTAATGTTTTATTTCCCCCTAAACGGCTCGAATGAGCAGCTTAAACCAGTCTGTGGTGGTTTAAGACGGTTCATAGGGCTGCCAAACCAGCTGACAAGTGCCCAAACCCCTGTAAGACCAGCGGCGCGGAGCAGCGTTAGGCTGGTTTAAGTGGTTTCTTCTCCTCCTGACGCAGGTTTATGTTCTCGTGAGGAACGTATGCAGTGATGATCATGATATTCACAAACCAAAGAGCTTCTGGACAGCCCTCGATGTGTGTGAGATTCACTGACATGTTCATGGTACAGATTACCCACAATCCCTCTGTCCTGCTGACGTCACTGGACTGATGTTGAGCTGGAGGGTTTTATCTGGACGTTTCTTCATCTGTACAGTTTAAAGGCTCCAGCGACCCTGGAGTTTCTTCTCAATGCAGTGTACAGAGAGTTTGCTGTACAATAACTTTTCTACTCCGTTTTCTATATTTCCTGTACATAAAGAACAATAAATTATTTTTTAAACATCATATGTGCTGTATGTTTTGATCAGTTTCAAGTATCTTCATATACACTTCCATTCAAAAGTTTGAAGTCAGTAGGAGAAATTAACTTTTATTCATCAGGGACACATTAAATTGATCAAAAGTGACAGTAAAGACATTTATAATGTTACAAAAGATTGCTGAACTTTCTATTCATCAAAGAATCCTGAAAAAATGTTATGGTTTCCACAAAAATATGAAACTGTTTTCAAAATCATAATAGAACGATTTCTGAATGATCATGTGACACTGAAGACTGGAGTAATGATGCTGAAAATTCAGCTTTGATCACAGGAATAAATTAGTTTAATATATATTTACATTTAAAACAACTGTTTTCAATTGTAATATTTCATATTTTTTACTGTATTTTTAGTCAAATAAATCCAGCCTTGGTGAGCAGAAGAGACTTCAAAAACATAAAAAATATTACTAAGCCCAAACTTTTAGTGTTTGTATATTAAAAATATCTTCATATTTAGTAAAAACTGTAGTAATTGTTGACTGAGCAAACAAACGGAAAAACAGACAAACGACAGGAGACAGAAATTGTTATAGAAAATTGATTTGTCTTGCAAGAACAATTGAGTGCAGCAGATACTATAAATAAACAATCTGAACCAGACAAAACAAGTGAAAATATTCACAGAAATCTGACAGGAACTCACTCTCAGACGTTAATAGACAATTAAACAACTCAAGTGATTCGTGGAGGTCAAAAATACAGCATTTGTGACAGTTTCATACAGTCTGAATTATGAAACGTTTTAGAATATGACAAAACTGACAATCTTTACAGATTTTATCATTAAGTGAATGTTGACTGTATCTTACACTGATGTGCAGGATTTTCTGTGAATAATTGCTTTTGTTTGCTCAAGTCAGACATGCAAATGTAACGAACACTAGGTTAATTAATAAAGGATCCCGGTAAGACCTTGATGGCATGGATTAGTATGAATACATATTTAAAAATTAAGAGTAACATCCTGTCATTCATACAAAATAATTCTCATTGAACATTCTCCTGAACGCATGTCGACTTTCATCCCAAACAAAAACAAAAGCAGGTTAATATAATGAACAGCATTAATCAAACATTCACTATCAGAGGTGTCAGTTATATTTCCATTTCCTTTGAAATCTGGGACAAAGATACACTTATTTATCAGTGCATTTAAATTGAAATTAGTTTGTGTTAGATTGATTAGACAAAAGCAACCAGATCTTGAGCTCATCAAACCGAAAAAATAAAGTCTAAATGCATAAATAACCATCAGAAATGCAATTACAGCAGCACAAATTATAAAAATAAAAACAATCTGCTAACACTTTACAATAACATTTTATGTTAACTACATTAAATGAATGCATTTAATAATTTTAATTTCAGCTGTAAAGGTACACTATGTAACTTTTTTTTGTTCAAAACTAACAATTTAAAGTTTAATACAGCAATCCTTCTTCCATAACGTGTTTTGTTCCTACCCTGATTCACTACTGTAAGCCTAATATAAGTGTTTATATTCTAGACCTGTCAGGATGGTTTTGGTGGGAAATTGCGTACATGCGTCACTCGCCCGTGTGTCTCGTCATATCCGTAAAAAGAGAGAAGTTGCCCCGCCTACTTTGGACGTGTGTCTAGTGTGGGAGTGGCAGAGGTTAGTTATCAGAATGAGTGAGAAAGGTTGACATGGAGCCGCTAAATCTCCAACCTCCGGGGAATCACCCGTTTTAAACAAATGGCGAACAGAGGAGAGTCTGCTGGCGAAAAGAGAACGCGACAGAGCTCGTAATAAAACAAGAATCAACATTAGCTTAGCTTTAGGAGATGGAGAGAACTGAGGGATTTGAAATGTCGCAAAAGCGACGCGGAGATGAAGGCGTTTTTTTAACTCAAGAGGTGAGGCATTTTACTGAACAGATAAATTGCTATATGTAACTCTCCAATAGAGTTTATTTCAAGGAAGTACCGTGTTTATTAATGGGTAAAGCTACAGTAACGTCTTCAGCTAATCAGTTTGAGATCCTTTTCATCTAAACTGGTTATCTCTTTAACCTAGTAATGAATGTAGGATAATCATATTCATCCGCACAGTCACGCAGAGCCGAAGCACAACCAAAACAATGTTCTTCCGTGAAATACATGCAGTTTTGTTTTTAACCGCTACAGGGTTACACAGCGTACCTTTAACTTTAGCGAATGCACTAGCTATGTTAATTAATGCTGTAAAATATTGTTAGTTCATGTTAGCCAATGCATCAACTAACAGATGAGGCGGTATTGTAAAGTGTTAGCAAACATATAATTCACATTCAGTTTAATCTGTCTCACAAAGAGCTTGAAATCATTCAGATGTTCCTCGTCAGATAAACACGGCTCTCAAACATACAAATACAGTTCAATACCTTTACCATAACCATTCAAACACCAGGTACCATCCAGTAACACTGCCATAACTTCATCCAACAGTCAAATAATGAAAAGACAAAGATTCTGAAGTTTGTATTTACTGTAGTAGTAGTAATAATGATAGTTATGATGGTTAATGCAGGTCATTTTAAGACTTCAAATCCAGTTCAATCCAGAAGAAGCTTTACACCATTTTTCCTGCTGCAACGATTCAAACAAAAAACATTCAAACATGAACAATCATCCAACGCTTCAAAATCGAATAAATAAAAAAGCACTTGGGTTTCAAGGTTCTGCATGTTTTTGTTTGGATCCAGCTGAATGTGCATTTGACCAGAATGATCAGAACTCAATCTGAAAATAAAGCTGCACATAAAACACCATGAACGTGTAAAACGGCTTGTCTGAATGACCGTCATCATCACAAGATCACCAACAGGAAATGACATCATCGCTACAAGAATTCACCTGTGTGAGCTCCTGCAAAAGACTGAAGAACGAGGATTTGACTGGGCGTGAACTCATGATGACGGTGATTCTGACATGACGTGATCTCCCATTGAATCTAATGGTGTTTGTTCCATTGGAACCAGTGAATGTCTCAGTCGTGAAGAGACGTGAAACTGAAGACCAGCTGAAACCACTAAACCGACTGAGTCACATGACCACAGAAATACTGAGACACGGACGAATCTCAAAAAAACGGTCGAGATCATGTGACATTTCACCATAAAATCAAAACCGTTCAGATGTTTTGCATTATTTTGCATTATGACAATTAAACTCCTTTGTAAATCTCATTATGGTTAAAACTAAAAAAAAAAAAAATTATATTATTTAAATTCTGAAGTATTTATGAATTGTGGTAGAATTTTTTTTGTTATACTCTCTTTAATTAATGCTAATTAAAATTAATATTAAAAAAATAAAATAAATCAATCAGAAATTATTTCAATTACAAAAACAAAACAAAAAGTAAAATATTTTTTAGAAACATTAATTTTAATAATCATTATTTCTATAAATGCTACATTTTTATTAATTTAAGTACGTGACTTTTTAGACATATTTATTAAATCATGGAATTTATTAATAACTAAGAATCAGAAATAATGAAAAATACAAAAACAAAGTAAATGAAATAAAAAATAACAAAAAATAGATAAATAAAATGTCAAATGAAAACGTGAAATGTTAAACGTTTAATTATCATATTAAAAAAATGTCACAAAGTAAAAATCTTAACTGTCCTAAAGTAATCTTAATTTTTCTTTTGATTTTGTGTTGAAATAAGACCCAGACAAAAAAAAAATAAAAAAAATAAAGTGTGCGTTGGTTGACGTGAATCAGCTCGTACGGTGTTCACGGGTCCGCAGTGTGTGTGTGTGTGTGTGTGTGTGTGTGAGATCGGGGCCCTCGAGCGAGCGGCCCCTCAGTATCTGTACATGTGGTACGTGCTGATCCATGAGGACGGGAACGCCCAGGCCGGGAATCTCTTCAGTAAGGACTCCAGCTGCTCCGAGCGCCGGTCCGGACCAGAGAAATAATGAGCGGAGATGGCCAGAGAGATCAAGCCCTCGTCAGGAGACGCGTCTGAGGACTTGGGTGGCTGAAGACGAGAAAAACACATGAACTCACACAATAAGCGCTTCCGTGCTCCTCAGGTCAAACATGAGCTCAAACCCACCTGGATCTCAAACCAGAAGTTCCAGGCAGGAGCGTCGAGACCGTGAGAGTAAAATATAAAGTACTCTCCGCTGAGGTCGAACTGCGGCGTCCCGTCGCCGAATGACCAGCCGCTCAGAGACGCGCCGGCGCGAGGAAGCAGGTACAGAGACATGTGAGTCGGACCTGAGCGAGAACAACAGGAGATTATTCATGATTATTAACACAGAGAGAGTGTTTGTGAATCTGAACTAAACAAGTCAAACACACTGACTCATTATTGAATCATGATGATCATTTCATTTTATTCTCTGAAACCAAGACAAATATAAATATACGCACACATTAAAAAAAAAGTTTAATTAAAGAAATTTAAAGTCATCAAAAGTCATTTTTTGAGAATAATATACAAGTATGAACAAATAAACATAAAAAAAATTATGTTTGTTATATATGCAAATATTTGTCATAAAACTAGTTTAAAAAGTCTTTATTTGTAATATTTTCAACTAAAAGCAGTTTTAATTATTAAAAAACTTTTGAAGAATAAGTTCAGTCATTTTAATTTTTGATACATTTTTGAAGAATAAAGTTATCAGCAGTCATTATTATATTTAACGAAAATCCATCTAACTTGACAAAATGAGGCTGGAGTCTCACCTTTGACCTCAAAGGTCATTTTAACACTTCCCCATTCAGTCTCCTGTCTGGATAAGAGCTGGAACTCCAGCGGAGCTTCAGGAGAGACTTCAGGAGCCGGAAGATACCAGTTCTTCCTGAAACAAGGAGAGGAAGACATCACTCAGGCAGCTGAACTCGTACATCTTCTGACCCTCATCTACATTCACTCACTTGACCAGGAACTTGACCGGGAGGAACCATGGGAAGCCGCAGTAGGGCATCTGGTCCTGACAGCGCATGCGGATGCTGTCGTTGATCTGTGGGATATGTGGAGTGATGTGCTGCATGCCGGTGTAATCCAGACTGTTGATCCATAAGCCGGAGTCGGAGCTCTGCAGCGATCCGTCCAGCGCGTGGATCCTGCGTGTGGTGTGCTGAAAACACATCTGAATGTGTTAGCTTTTATATTTTCTGTTTCATTTTAATTTCAGTTAAAGTTTTAGTACTTTTATTGTGTGTTTGTCATTTTGTTTTTTAAATACATCTATACAATTTTTATGGTAACACTTTAAAATTAGGGTTCATTTGTTCACATTAGTTAAGCAGAACCAAGAATGAGCAACACTTCTACAGCAGTTATTAATCTTAATGTTAATCTCAGCATTTACTAATACATTATTACAATCAAAAGTTCTATTGCTCATTGTTAGTTCATGTTAGTTAATGCATAACTAATGTTAACTAATAACACCTTATTGTAAACCATTTTTATTTTTATTTTTTTAGTTATTTTAGTGCATCATGTTAAACTAAATTTTTCCTGCCTTGGCAACTAGTTGAAATAATTAAATATATATAGAAAAACAAACTCAGTTAATGTTTATTTTATTCCAAGTAAGGACAGTTTTTATGGTTTAAGTTTGAGTTCACTCTAATAACCCTGCTGTAAACACGGGTCAGTGACGGCGGTACCTGGACAAACACTCGTTTGGGTCGCGGGCTGGACGGGTCATCAGAGTACGGGAAGAACAGACCACAGCAGATCAGAACAAACATCACTGTGAACACTGACCCCAGACCAGCCAAGATCCGCTTTGTACTGCGGGACAGATAGATGAAATGCATCTGGAGACAGAGAGACAGACAGGTGTGAGAAAACATATGGTGGAATAAGATGATATAATCTCTGTTTTATTTTGAATTAGAATGTTTGAAATTAAAAGTTTGAATTTAAATGTTTGAATTAGAATATTTTGTTTTAGAATGTTTGAATTAGAAAGTTTTAATTTAGAATGTTTTGATTTAAAATGTTTAAATTAGAATGTTTTGATTTAGAATGTTTGAATTAGAATGTTTTGATTTAAAATGTTTGAATCAGAATGTTTTGATTTAGAATGTTTGAATTAGAATGTTTTGATTTAAAATGTTTGATTTAGAATGTTTTGATTTAAAATGTTTAAATTAGAATGTTTTGATTTAGAATGTTTTGAATTAGAATGTTCAAATTAAAAAGTTTTAATTTATAATGTTTTGATTTAAAATGTTTGAATTAGAACATTTTGATTTAGAATGTTTGATTTAGAATGTTTTGTTTTAGAATGTTTGATTTAGAATGTTTGATTTAGAATGTTTGATTTAGAATGTTTTGATTTAGAATGTTTAAATTAGAATGTTTTGATTTAGAATGTTTGATTTAGGATGTTTGAATTAGAAAGTCTGAATCAGAATGTTTCGATTTAAAGGTTTGAACTTTGAATGTTTCAATTTAAATGTCTGAATATGTCTGTATATTTACTAGGTTACAGTTAGTCTGTATGACTCACAAAATAGGAAGATAGAATGACAGTTGCCAGGGTAACAATTGATGCCAGGATGACATCGGGTGGGATTTCGGTTCCGCTTCGGCCCAGGATGGGTGTAAAGATCTCAAAAACCACCCAGATGAGGAACATGATGTGGACGTACGGCACGGTGAGACCCATCAGGTACAGGACGGAGTACTGCAGAGACGCACCTGCACACACACACAAAACGGCCATGTGTCACTAGATCATGAGTGAGCTCATTTAAACATCAGCCCTGATTTCCACCCTTTGACCCCACCCTGAGCTAAACTTCTGCTGGCCAGAGACCTGACGGCAAAATAAAAGTCCAGTTTTAATACAAATATAAAAAAAATAATTTTGCTGCAATTGAAAGACTGTCATAAAATGTATTTGTTTAGCACTTAAAATAGCAACAAAAAAATCAAAATATATAATATCTTAAGGAACCATGACAACTGTACAAAACTGTCTCAAATAAATACACCAAATAAGCTTCATCTCAGAGCAATAATGTAAACACATTGTTTTACTGGAGTCTGGGTGACTGTAAAGCGCTGCAGAGTGAATGTGAATCGGGTGTGTGTGGCATGACCTCTGACCTCTGGCTCTGAAGTGCTTTCTGAGCAGCAGTTTGCTGGCAAGCGGGAACACCACCATCATCATGGGCACGTACGCTGAACACAAGCCGCGCTGAGTGAGGAAGAGCAGCACACAACACCACAACAGCAGACTGACGTCGAAGAAGAGCTCGGCCAGATCCACACGACTCACGCTCTGAACACACACACACACACAACAACCAAACACACTTTCTTACTTAAACATACTGTGACATCAGATCAGGGTCATTAGGGTAGAGCTGCTCAGATGTGAAGGAGGAATCCAGTGTTTCTCATATAAAACACTTTGAACACAAACACTGGGCAATATGTGACGTCTCGCTCACACACACTGACTGTGTCTCAGCCATTCAGAGCGCAGCAGGAGTCTGACGTCAGCGGAGAATCAACTAGAGCAGGTATTTCTGTTCAGCTGAATCAGCAATTCACAACAAGCTGTTCAAACGGCCTAAAAAAGCTTACGTTTCTTTAAATGAAATGGTGACCAGTTACAGCATCTTAAATGCACATTTCTCCTCTACATTCACACAGATTTAAACCAAGAAACTAGAAGAATGAAAAACATTGTTAATTAGACACAGCTGTGAACTCTGGGTAACCGCATCTGATGAATTAGTCATTAGTCATTAGACACGTCGTCGGTGACATTCATATAAGCCAGTCGTGTGTGACGTTAACATCAGCTGATTATATGAACACAGTGGAAACGGGTGACAAGGTCAAACACAAACCCATAAGAAAACCTGTAACTTCATGTGACCCGAGGCACAAGAACTGGGCACTCAGTAACTAGTCCTTACTGGCATTTCAAAGACGCCCTGCAAAGATGTAAAACGTCCTCAGTGTGCTCCGGTTCACATCAGTTCACCTGGAAACAAACTCATTTTAACAAGATCTCAGATGCTGTAATGACACTTCAGAACTAGTCACTGCTCAGCTGAACTGGCTTTAACTGATTCATAATATTAGTCAGCATATCAGTTAGCACTTGTCAGTGACTTATTAAAAATGAATATTATAATACAATTATTTAAATAAATAAATATATAATTTTAAAATGTATTTAAATAATGCTACTGATCTGGCATTAAAATAAATAATAAATAAATAAAGTATTATTTTTATATATATTTAAATAATGTTACTGATTTGACCTTAAAAAAAAATCATTAAATATATTATTATTATTATTATTATTTAAATAATGCTACTGATTTGACATTTAAATAAATAAATGAATATATTATTGTTATTATTTATTTAAATAATATTTTTCTTAATTCTACTGATTTGGACTAAATAAATAAATGTTATTTTAAAAATGCTACTGATTCTGCATGAAAAAATATATATATTTGTTTAAATAATGCTACTGCTTTGGCATAAAATGGTGTGTTTAGGTTTACATCAGTTCAGTTCACCAGGAAACAGTCAATGAAGTGTGTCAACAGATCTGTGACTATAATTTGGGGTAAAACAGCTGAAATCATAAAAGTGTTTCTGCCGTCATGATGGCAGATGAACTCATGTGTCAGTAGTGTGTGTTTTGTCCCATGACTCACCCCGTAGTACAGGTTCTTGGCCAGTGTGTGGATCAGCAGGATCTTGCCGACGGCGACGGATCCGTACAGACAGACGGCGGCGTAGAAGTGAGTGTACCAGAACATGGAGCGACCCGTCAGCGTGACAAGCAGAGCCACGATCAGAACCGTCAGAAGAGTCACACACCAGCTCAGGACCACCAAACACGCCGCACACGCCAGATCACGTGTGTACCGGCCGCCTGCAAACGGCAGCTGACGTGTTAAAACACACGTGTGTCACAGACCAGCCATCAATGCTTTCTACAATCTACAATCAAATATAGCAATATGAAGCTGATGACATCAGTTATTCATATTTTATACTCTTCTTTACTCACAAAGTGATGATGCCTGTTTGTACTTGTAGCATTCGACACAGAACTGAACAGATTCATAATATTAAACAGCATATCAGTGTTCAACGATAACATTACTAAAAATGAATTTTATAAATAAATTAATTTGATTTTTTTATTTTAATAATGCTACTGAATTTACATTAAAATAAATAAATAAATAAATAAATACACGGATAAATAAACTGATAAATAATATTTTTATTTAAATAATGCTACTGATTTGCCATTAAAATAAATAAATAAATAATATTTTTATTTAAATAATCAAATTAAAATAAATAAATAAACAGATAAATGAAAAATAAATAAATAAAAAATTACTTTTTATTTATTTAACTAAACATAATTTTGTTAAATAAGGCTACTGATTTGCCATTAAAATAAATGTTATTTTTATTTAAATAATCCTATTGACTCGGCAGCAAAATAAACAAATAAATAAATAAATAATATTTTTATTTAAATAATGCTACTTATTTGACATCAAAATAAATAAATACGTTTTATTTTATTTATTTATAAAATAATACAATTTTTGTTTTTTATTTAAATAATGCTATAATTTGGCTTTTAAATTAATTAATTAATTTTATTTACTTATATTTTTTAAAATAATGCTGGCATTAAAATAAACAAATAATTAATTCATTTTTAATTTTTATGTTTTTAAATTAAATAATATGATTTGGCTTTTGAATAAATAAATGAATGATTTTTATTTATTTATTTGTTTATATATTTAAATAATGATGTTACATGATGTTAAAGCAAGCAAACAAACAAACAACAACATATCAGTAGCAAAGGCTATTTTCTTGGCAAACTCATAATAGAAATTAAAATAATCATAAAAACAGAAACTTCAATAAACACAGACAATACTTTAGCAATATTTTTTCAAAATATAATATCTACAATAAAATATAATGTACTATTTAACAAATATAAATGAATATTATAAATATTACAAAAATATAGTAATTATATAAGCCTTCTGATATTTGATTAAAAAAAATCAAAAAATTTTTCTTTTTAAAAATGCCCATTAATGAAATTTCTGAATAAAACCATTCAGTGCTAACATGAAAATAAACAAGCACAACTAGTGACAGACCAATATCTGGTCATGTGAACCAACACGTACCCACATTGCTGGTCAACATGCATTTCTTGCCTAGGTAGATCGCCGTGGCGACGGCCGCCATGTAGTTGATGATGGTGCCGACGCGAGCGGGATACGCCACCACCGTCACTCCCAGCAGGTCGAAGAACACCATGTTACCATGGCGATACTGCGAGGAATCTGCCAGCTCATCTGACATCACCAGGTGTTTGAGTACAGACAGGATGTTGTCGCCTGGTGACAGAGATAAACAGGAAGTCCATCATTCTCAAAGCAATTGATACATATACATTATCTGTTTGTCTGTCTATATAAACACAATCCTTACGATTCTCAAACACACAGTGCTGTTGTTCTACTGCAGGTGTTTTAAACTTTAAACCTTTACAGTCTGTTAAATATTAGTCGACATAGCAGAACGACTGTTGACACACATTGAACTCATGTATTAGAGCAGCAGTGACATCTGATCCACCGCAGAACTCACACAGAAAATAATATACTATTACAAAACACACAGCACTGGCTCTACATTCTGATTGGATGAGCCAGGTTTAAAAGAAGTTATGTAAACAAACATGTGACGCACATCAGCTGAATTCTGCAGTATATTAATGTGACACGTTCTGTTTGCTTATTGGTCATATTCTGCCTATGGATATTTTGATTATTATTTTTATTAATAAATTTAATTACTTACTGAATATCCGCATCTTTCATCATATTGCTGCAGTTTTATAAAAGCAATACAACAGTCAAAGAAAACCATCACGGTACAGAGCAAGAGACCAGATTTAACAAACACACACACACACAGCAGTAACATCTAAAAACACTTATGAAACTATTTAATAACCGACATCAACAACTTTTGCATAAGTTTAGAGATTATGGGTCAGATTTACTAACAGCTTACACCAGTGCAAACCCTCTTTTGGCATTAAAAAACTACTGTCAGGATTTGCTAAAGACACGCTGTGAAAAATTTGCACTGAAAAGGCATGGACAGGGTTATATTTGCATCTGACCTTATTACATATGGATTTGCATATTTATGGGAGTATTTAAATTAATCATGCATCATACATATTTAATTTAATCATACAAGGTCTAGTCAATTTACTGGTATTTGCGCCATTATTTACCGTGCAAAAAAAGCATGTCTTGAACCAGACGCTAATTTGGTCTTGATAGATTGTGTTGGTTATTATGGAAATGATCCGGCTGCGTCTATTGTTTCATTTAGGCATCATCAGTAGATCACACGCAAAACTTTACACTCCCATCTGCGTTTTTTCTGGCCCTAGATCTCCAAAATCTTTACAGTGGGTTTGTGATGGTAAGAAATGGCAAAGCAACTAAACAGGTGTCGCACTTTACCATCTTACAGGGGACCAAAGGCATTTTGTTTAACAAAACCACTATTCACTATTCAAAATTTTCCACTCCTATCAGCACATTTTTAGAATTGCGTTCACATGCTAATTTGCCCTGTTTAGTAAATCTGGCCCTTTATCTTTTATTTCTATTCATAAAGATCCTCTGAAACACAGCGTCCGTCTTTTATTACATCTATCTGACTGCTGATCTGGTCAACACTCTGTGTGAGAGCTTATCTGAGCAATAACACACACAGTGAGTGACGTGTGTGAGTGTGTTTGTGTGTGTGAGTGTGTGCGTGTGTTAAAGTGTGTGTGTCTGTGTGTAATGAGAGAGATGCAGCTCGTCTCAGGTCTTATTTTCTCTCACTCAGCATCTAGAGCATCTTGAACAGAACAGCAGCTGAGAACTTCACTCTTACTCTTTCTGAAGCAGATGTTTTGTTTCCTAATGTCTTCATATGAGCCTGTAGATCAGGAATCATGTGCTCACCTGCTCTCTGGATGGAGTCAGTGTGGATTCGCTCCGGAGTGTCATATTTAGTGTGATAGATGAAACCATTCTCAATGAACGCAAGATCAATTCCTGCAGAATGACACGGAAGATTTGCTCTTAAAAAACAGTCTCAGAAAATACTCCTGATTTTCTCATTACCATTACCATTATCTTTTTATATTAACAATATGTCACAATTACATGTTTTTACTGTAAATTTAAGTGTAATCTGTAAAACTTGTTAATACTGTATTGTTGTATTGTTTTTTTACCATAAATTTCACAGATGTTTTACAGTGTGTATCCCATACCAGGAATATTCCCGAAGTCCCTGTAGATGCGGAAGTCTGTGTCTGAGGGAATGACTCCACTCTGGAAAACCTCCTGACCGACCACTGAGGCGAATGGGTGGACGGCAGCTTGGACGTATGCCTGGACAAGCCACGGGTTCTCTGGACCTGATAGACACACACACGTTACGCCAGCTTGGGAATTTCCGGTGAACTGTTAGCTGTCATTCCGTACTCACTGTACATCTACACAAAACCATCAATGGTTGACTTTTTAATGTTGTATTCATATTTGAATCTAGTTATCACTCTTGCCTAATTTGCCAATAAACCAGTTTTATTGTTTGCATTAAAAAGACGAAGCTAATGGGAATGTTTGAATAAGAAAAACGGTGTCTGTAATTAGACACTCACATGCAACATTTTTCCAGCACTTCAAATGTTATTTTTAATGTGATGACCAAAAACATTATTTGTTCATCCTTCTGAGATTGTCCCCATTTGTAAACCCGAACATTTCAAGATGTAGGAAATCCAACATTTGATAGAAAACTGTTTTATTTGAAAATAAAAGACATTAATTGCCACTATAACAATCAGATGCAGCAGAGGACCATTTATTTGTGCATATATTAGCCATTTCCTGTAATAGTTTTTCACTGAGTTTTGCTTTTGAATAAATATCAAACATTATAAAATCCCTAGGTTTAAAAATAGATTTTGTCAAGGTGAAGTATGAAGTACTCACAAAATCTCATGAAAAACAATAACTTTTCTTGTGAATGAATTACACAGAAAGCGAGCACCGCGCTCTCCCTTTATAATCACAGAAGCAGTCAGTCACTGCAGCGCAAGATCAATGATTTCAGCACACTTGCGAAAACTCACATTTTATTCAATGAATCTAACTGAAGTGCACAATAAATCTTTAATTTACAGTGTTGACGTTTTTTCACACAAAAGTGTGAAAACTGATGGTTGAATTAAATTTTGCTGAGGAGGAACACTGAGGGACGCAACTTTTTTTTTAATGTTATTTTACGTTTGAATAACTAAATTAAAGCTAGGCCTGACTATTTAAGTGACTATATTCTGATTATAAACTAAGTATTACACTATTGATGCTGTTAAAGCTACCTCAGGACACTGAAGATACCAACACACCAACAAGTGACATTTCACCAGAAGTTTTCCAGCTGGCTAATATTACTGCCGAAGTTTTCATTCCTGATTTACTGGATAAGGATAAAAGAGGAGAATTTAACAAAATATATATATATTTTTACTAGCAATTTCTACCAGATAAAATACTTTAGAGGTTGAAAATTTTATAATCATTATAAAATGCCCGTGACGGTTTAAGATTTTATTGATTTCATGACTTTTCCAGGTCTAGAAATCACACTTTTAACATAAGTCTTGCTCATTTATCCTAGTTTTTCCAAGACAATGTGAATCCTGGGGTGAATTAAAATAAGAAATATCTTTTTAGCTGACTGTCATGCCTCTTTTGTTTTCTCAAGGCCGTCTGGTTGAGAACCGCTGGTTTAGAGCAACACGAGTGTCAGTAAATGATGACAGAAGATGGTGAATCTCTCTGGCACTTGTTCTTCCTAGCAACAGCGCAGATTTCTTCTGCTGCAGGTGTTCAGCTCTGATACACACAGATGTAATGAGTGTTTACCTGTCTGAAACACCACCTCTTTCCCTCCCACTCCTGCCGCCTCCAGGTTCACAAACGCTCGCACCTGCTGAGCCCAGGGATGCTGGGTAATGAAGCCGTGACTCGCCTGATAGAGAGACAGCAAACACACAGTGAGACCATGAACAATGAAAGCAATGTGAGCGATTCAGACAATCACATGCTCACTGAGGTCAAAGGTCAGCCATGTCATGACCTCTCACCTGCAGGATGTTCTCCTCGGCCCCGTTGAACAGGAAGATGACACCATGTTTAAGCGGAGTGGAGAGATTCGCCAGAGAATGTAAAACCTCGAGCATCACCGAGCAGCTGACAGCGTCATCACTGGCTCCTGAAACACACACACACACATACACACACGTTATTATTCACACAATACCTGCAGTTATTACTGACACACTAGACTAGAGTAAAGCATGCACACAAACATAATCAAATAAAATTATTAAAATCAGAGGGATTTGACATCAATTCAAACATGACAGAACTACAACACTATTGTGAAACGCAAACAGAATCACACACCGACTCAAACCACAACTGCCTATTAAACACTCATGCATATGCATCTTTTGCATGCAGACGTCAGCAAATCTTCTGACCAGATCACTGAGGCTCACACACACATCAGTGTTCATGCTCTTCACTTTCACTTCCTGGTTTTCTAAGGATCAGGATTTTACAAAACAGATCAGAACAGAGTATAATAGGAAATAATGCACTATATGCATTATATAAAATAATGCACTATATAAAAAATGCAAATAATGTAACACGCCCGTCCATAAACACCCAACATCAGACACAAACAGTGAAAAGTGAGAAAGACACGAGATCTGACGCAAAGATCACTGACACCAAACACAACGAAACCTTAAACTGTTCGATCTGATCACTGTCACTACAAACAACAGCAAACAAAACTGAGACAAAGGGCACGAATGAAGAAATGTGGAACATTCCCTGTTTATGACATCATGCCAAAATATTTTTGAGCCAAAACACAGCCTGTTTTTAGATTCCCAAACACAAATAAGATCTTTAACATCAGTTATTTGTCCCAGACAGCAGGAGATTAAACAGAGAGCAAACGACTGAAGTCTACCGCGTCTCAGATGTTTCTCCTGAGAAAGACTCTAATAATCTCACATGTGTCTCCTCTAGAGGTTCAGAAGAGTGTCTCAAACTGCTCAGATTTGCTCAAGTCTGCAATAAAACTCAATCAATGATCTCACTGGATGATGACGAGAGACTCATTTAAAACTTTGATTTTCCTACTTAAGAGAAACATCTAAGACAAATATAACGTAATGTGATTCTCAATTATGTCTCATTTAAGTCTCAGGAGTTATGAAAGTGCAACTTCTGAGCAATAACTTGCCTATTATGCCCCTTTTACAAGATGCAATATAAGTCTCTGGTGTCACCAGAATGTGTCTGTGAAGTTTCAGCTCAAAATACCCCACAGATCATTTATTATAACATGTCAAATTTGCCCCTATTTGGGTGTGAGCAAAAACACACCGTTTTTGTGTGTGTCCCTTTAAATGCAAATGAGCTGCTGCTCCCGGCCCCCTTTCCAGAAGAGGGCGGAGCTTTAACGGCTCACGCTTCGGTTGCTCAACAACAACAAAGCTGGAGAATCTCACGCAGCCAAAATGAGGATTGTCAGTAACGGTGTTCAGCCTTACATTGTTCAAACCGGAGTCGACACTGATGGAGAGACTCAGGAAGAAGTTACAACTTTTAGAATGAAACTGGACGTTTCTGAACGGTTAGTGGATAAATTTATGTAGTTGCTGTGGAGTTGATTCAACTCATCGACTAGCATGTGCCGTCATGTTAATCTTTCGTGCAAATCCAGTGTTGAATTGACCCTCGTTTGTGAAGCAGTCCGGTGTAAAATGAACAACACTCTACTACAACAACTCTTCCTCTTCTCTAAAGCAGCCCAACATGGCCTCACCCCCTTTGTTGTGTGTTCTTGGGGGCGGGGTTTATGTAAATTTTAGGGTTTGTGATGTCACTAACCCGGGAAGAAGCTCGTTGTAGTCCCTACCAGCTGTTTGTTGTAGTCCTAACACAACAAATTCACAACAAGAAAATATCTCCCTTGCATTGAACTTTGAGCGTCATAACTTTGCAGATGTTGTTTATGCTCAAACAGCAACATTACACACTAACTAAAGTTAAAAAAGTGAAATCATAATCAACCACCCCTTTAATACAATTGTATCAAAGTTGAAACTTAAATGAGACGTAACTGATATCTCCATTAATTCTCACAAGCTCTGAAAGAGGAATTAAGGAAGAAGCATAACTTCATTAAAGCATATAAACTCAACAATGTCTCCTGCAGGTTCATTTGCGAAACGTTGAGCGTTGTAGAAACGTACCCGGGCTGTTGGCCACCGAATCGAAGTGGCAGTTTGCGAGCATGAAGTGCTGCGCGCTGGTCTTCGGCTCTAGTTTGACGGCGATGTTGGTCACACGGTCATAGTAGCTGGTGAAGCCACCGAGGAAGTCTATGCTGAAGGAGCCGGTGGGCCGCTGGACGTCCACTGTGATGGAGTGAGGTCCAGTTTTGGTCACAGACCGGATCTGCTCGATCTGATCCAGCAGGTAGTTGACCGTGGTGATCTCGTTCTCTGGGCTCCCGACGATCCGCGGTCCGACGCTGGTGATCCACTCCAAATGCTTCCTGATCCACATCATAACAGAACTTTACACATGTACATGGATGAATCATTCACAGTAAGATCAATAACATTTAAATTTAATTCACTGCCAACTTTGAACATCATAAGCCAAAGATATTTACAGTATGATGTATAGATATAATACTGAAAATATTATTTTTTATTTTCCCCTGGTTAATAAAAACCCAACAGACTTTAACCCACGTGTTATCAAACTAAATTTACCATAGTTAAGCAAACATACCAGAATTACTAGTTACTGTTGTCAGTAAATTGTATTTACCACCACTGTCATCCAAAAAACAGTAGCAGTACCAGTAACCAAAGTAACAATAACAGTAGTAACTACAGTTGATGTAAACTTTGCATGGGATTGACTATTCTGTGTCCAATTATTACAGTGTAAAAATATTTTTGATAAATTATTAATTCTATAACAGAATTTAAAGATTTTCTGGAGTCTATCACACAATAAACAAGCTATAAAATAAAATACCATGGTATTTTTTACCATGGATCATGGCATTTGGGTTTTTACCATAGTATTCAATGAAGGTGCTCGTAAATACTATAGCGTGTCTGCACCACAGCAGCCCGTGCGGGTCTCACCTGGCCCGGACAGAGTTGAATTGTCCGCTGCTGCTGATGATGAGCTGCTGGACTGAGATCAGAACCAGAACCCACAGCAGACACACGAACCCGAGCAGCAGAATCAAAGCGGAACTCTCGCCCAGCAGCTGCGCGCTCACTTCCGGCTTGTGTTTGCGGCTCCGGAACCCATTCAGCGCGGCCGCCTCATCATCGCGACTGTCCGGCTGCTTCTGTTGGTTCTGCTGGGCTCGGATTCTGCGGACTGCAGAGTCTCTCTCCATCTTTGTTGCTGCTGCTGCTGTCAGCGAGAACGGAAGCGGTGGAGGGACAAACTTCAGCAGAGACGCATCGTAGTGATGGGAGGGGCCAGAAACACAAACCCCGCCCATATGACCAGAGGCCCCGCCCGTTAGTTTTATCTTTCGAGTCAGTGCAAAGTGAACTGCTGCATTACTGCCATCATCTGTGTGAATACACATACTACATCCATTATTACATGAAATCCTTAAAACTGTCGTTTTGGCATAATGATCTTAAACTTATAGACTATATTTTCCCAGTATATTTAGCCATTTATATATATATATATATATATATATATATATATATATATATATATATACACACATATTTAAGTCTATTAAACAAATAGATTTTTTTTGTAAATAATACTGCCTCAACCCCCTCAAACAAGAGTGTTAATTTAGCTATTTTCCATATTCTGACCTAGGGACAGTTTTTAGTCCAGTGTGTGAATATTTCTCATGGTTTATTTTTGAAAAGTGTAAAAGTACAAAACCCTATTCAGTATTTTCAAAAAACTGTTCATTTAGCACATGTTGACTGCTGTAGAGACACCCATAACATCATGGCCTGACTTGACTTTAGTGACCTTTAATTTGGAGTAGAAACAGGGGGAGTGACTTTATTGCATCAGACGTGTCACTTTGCTCACAGCTGATTGGTCAAGTTTCGGTTTGAGATCTCTTACCTGGAACATAACCTGCCCCAGAGCAAGTTAGTGAGCTTGGCGTGTGTAATGTGTTGTTTCTGCTGGGTGGGGTATGTATAGCCTATATGTTTTCCAGGAAATTAGTATTTTTTAAACTGCACATCTATTATTGAATAGCTAACACTTATTATGAACATTTATATTCTGTAACACATATAAGTCATATAAAAATCAGAGTGAAAAAACAGATAAGTTTCAATGCATAGAGATGAATTCAGGTAAATTGTGACATTTTGCCATTGAGATGACTGGGAATGAATGTCCTAATTATCCCGAATTAACCATTTCTTTCAGAGTATGTGTCTGTATGTAGTAGGCTACTGCAGTTTTTATGTAGTGTTCGTTCTCATTATATTCTCATTCTGGTAATGCTGACAAAAACTGTAATGGGAAAAATGCATGGCATTAGAAATTCCAAGGTCATGGGTTCGATTCCAAGGAATGCACTTTTTTTTTTCTTTGAGTTTTGAAATAAGAGAAGGATATGTAAGATTAACCCTACAATACAGATACATTTCAATACAAAGATTTCAAAATTCACTGTCTGCAACTTAATGCAGAGAGAAAGGAACTTAAAAAACAAACTTACGCTTATTTTGGGTCTAAATATAGGGCTGAAATGCACGTTTCTGTCGGTACGCGTCTCAGACGGGAGCGCGATGCTGTAGACTCGCTGAGGTGAAGAGGCTTCTGATTGGTCAGCACCACGCGACGTTCTGCCCACATCTCAAAACAGAGCCTATCCGTCCCAGAGTGTTTCACTCGTAATCAAAAAATGCTGTGATTGACTCCATAAATTGTCCATAAACAATCAGTGTACACTTCTGAAAACATATTTTAACATCCTAAGTATTTATATTCTGTATCTTTTTTAATAAAATCATACATTTTTATGCAAGGCATCAGGGGTTTCCATCACGCTAAAAGACTGACGCGACACTCGTTTAGGTGACTCACATCGCGCCTCTGTATGTTGCTTTGCTTAAAATGAAATGATATACAGAACAATAACAAATTTTTATATAAAATAAAACATACACAAACCTGTATTTCACCGGAAAAAAACACCAAGATGTAGCCGCGCTGCTCTCTCCTGAAGAGGGCGCAAAAAGCCGACCCCTGGGTTGTTATGTCTGACCCAGGAGCTGGGTAACACAAAAACTACCCAAACACTCTGGGTTACTACATCTGACCCAGGAGCTGGGTAACACAAAAACTACTCAAACACTGGAAAAATAACCCCCAAAAATGACCCAAAAGGCTCAACCCAGGACTTGGGTAGAAAAAATAACCCAAGATTTTTTAGAGTGTATATTATAGAACAAAGAGCCAAAAGCATCTTCTTATAGAAACCAAGTTCCTCAAGAACGCTGTGTTTCTGTTAATTGAGGAACCAGATCAGCAGTTTTTCCATCACGTGTTGTCTAGTGTGACCCCTTGGGTCCTACTCGCCCCACTTTATGCGGGCCTCGAACCTGGGTCTCCGGGGTGGGAGGCGGGCGCACTAACAATGAGACTAAAGACTGCAGATTTAGTGTCAGTCACTAGTGCTCCTCTTAAGGCAAGGGGAGTGAGGTTTATTCGCACAGCTCCTACTTGGTGGCCTCCATTACACTCACCCGTCTAAACCTCACACCCATCCGGGTCACAGCACCAATGTAACCCTTCAGGTCCTACTCCCCCCAGTTTTGTGTGGGAGTCGAACCCGGGTCTCCGGCGTGGGAGGCAGGCACACTAACAAAGAGGCGAAAGACTGCGGCATCAGCATATATAGCAATATTTGCTGAGAGAAACACCTTAAATGATTAAACAAAAATTAATTATTGTTGCAGCGTTGAATAGAAAAAAACGAGTGCCTTCAAAAGTCAATATTGCATGTTTTAATTCTGTCACTCATCATTAACTCAGCACACAACGCAATTCAGTTCTTGTATTCTTTTGGGAATGTATTTCTTTACCCAAAAATGAAAATTCTCTCATCATTTACTCCCACTCATGCCGTCCCAGATATATATGACTTACTTTCTTAAGATGAACATAAACATAGATTTTTAGTACATGTATGTGACCACTTAAAAAACAAAAAGTGAATACAATGGTAATGTTTATTAGTGTCTTTTTCTTACACAAGCCTATTGTTTCATTTTCTACCAGTTTATCATGTCTGCCGGTATATCGCCCACCCTAGATTTGAAGTTGCTCACTTAGACAACCTTCAGGCAATGCTTTTTCATATGAGTCTGTAGATTAGATACATTTGCGAAACTCTTCCCACATGAAGAGCACTGGTGCGGCTTCGCTCCAGTATGAACTCTCTCATGATCTTTCATGTCTCCTGACCGAGCAAAACTCTTTTCACAGTGTGAGCACTTGTACGGTTTCTCTCCCGTATGAATTCTCTGGTGTTTCTTTAAGTTGCTGGATGTACTAAAACTCTTCCCACAGTCAGAGCACATATGAGGTCTCACACCTGTATGAATTCTCTCATGCTCTTGTGAAGCGTGCAGTTGTGTAAAACTCTTTCCACAAAAAGAACAAAAGTAAGGCTTCACAGGAGCATGAATCTTAAGGTGTGTTCTTAAGTTTGATGCCACAACAAATGTTTTATCACACTGATCACAGCTGAATGATCTCACTCCAGAGTGACGGCGCAGATGATTTTCGAGAACACTTTTGTAAGTGAAACTCTCTCCACACTGAGTGCATGTGAACAGTTTTTCTCCAGTGTGAATTCTCATATGCACATTTAAGCTTCCTTTCTGAGTGAAACTCTTTCCACACTGAGTGCATGTGAACGGTCTTTCTCCAGTGTGAACTCTCATGTGCTCATTTAAGCTTCCTTTCTGAGTGAATCTCTTTCCACATTGAGTGCAGGAAAATGGTCTTTCTCCAGTGTGAATTCTCGTGTGTATGTAAAGGTTTACTTTATGTCTGTAACTCTTTCCACACTCAGAGCAGGTGAAAGATCCTTTGACTCCAGTTTTTAAAGCTTGTTTTTGGGTGAAATTCTTTTCAGTCTTTGAAATGACTTCATTTTCATCTTCATTTGTGAAATGATGAGGTTTTTGCTGTTTGTCTTCATTCACTTCCAACAGATCTAAAACCAACATATATTTCCATAACTAAAAAAAGAAGGACAAATGATAAATGAAAATTAGAGATGCACCGATCGACCGATTTTCACTCTTTTCTCTCAGACGGCGAAGTGACACACGGGTGTCACCTCTCACAATAGTGCTTGTATTGCACATAATTTTACCAATTCCTGCAGGTTTCGCACTCACACCAAAAGCGTCCGCACCACTGATCTATATAAGTGGAGCGCACAAGCCACTTTTCAGTCTCAAACAACTTGTGAGTCGCAAGTACCAAAATGAGTGGCTTGCTGCGCTTAAACGGTCAAATACACAGCAAATGATGTCAAAATTGGTGAGTATTCACTTCAGTTTTGGAACCTAATTAGTTTAGAAAGATAACGCAAGTTGTGTAACAGTATATTGAATCTGTCCAGGAACTCTTAAAGTGACAGCAGCCTAATACTCCTGCTGCTGTCTGTCATGTTAATCAGAGAACAAAAGACAAAAAAAAAAATATCACTCTCTGCTCTTGACTGAATAGCTTTCATAACAAATTGTAAGTCAAGTAATGTAAGTATTAATATGTATTTAATTTTTACAATAAAGACTATCCAGTCTTGGATGTGTTTATTTAATGTCTATTCTTTCATATCTTTCTATTCTATTGCATTTATTTGTGCTGTTGTTTGAAATTTGTTTATTTGTTCTTACTTTATTAGTGTATTTTTACTTATTTTTTATGAAAATAAAATTTTGCATTGAAGAAAACTTGTTTTTGTCTGTATATGCTGTCAATTATAGTTCTTTGAAAAAAAAATCATAATCTGCAAAAATCGGTATCGGCAGATCACGATTACAAAAAAAAAAAACAGAAATCGGAATCGGCCAAGAAAATTTGCAATCAGTGCATCTCTAATGAAAATAAATGTTTCGATTACAATTTAGCAGAAATCTAGTTTAATACTAGTATCTAGTTTTAGATGTATTGTTATGTGTCAGTTTTCATCTTAATGTTCCTCATCAGTCATTAAATTTGCTGTCCGTAACTTTTTTTGTGTTCAAAATTTACAAAAATTATATAATGAGAGTGTACAACACAAATCCATTTTCCAAACCATGTTTTTGTCTTACCCTGAATCATTAGACGTAGCTCTGGCTACAATGTTCTTCCGCAAGATGCATGCAGTTCTGTTGATTAACCGCTAGAGCGCCAAAAGTGATGGACAGCAGCTTTAAAGAGAATGAAGGAAAACACTAACCTATTTGTTCCTCTGTATCTTCCTCTTTTATTCTGCAGGGTTCTTCCTCAAACTCCATCTTTACAATAGCATGTCAGTAGTTTCTCCTGGAGTAAGTCCTCCTGCTTGCTTCTTCTCCTGTGGGAAGATGGGAATATTCCCCAGCATTTAAACTCTCATGAACGGCTGTGGGAGTGGCTTCACTGACTGAAGGTGTGAATTGTGGTCACTGTTGCTCATTTAGCAGATGCTCACCTCCCTTACAATCACTCTCAATTGTAGTCTGGGAAATGCTAACTTTTTGCTAGAACTGAAAGCATAAAATCCCACCCTACCTGCAAATCACCGTCCAAAGCCATGCCTCCTCAAAAACATATAAACGCTCACAGACCAGAAGCAAGACGACCAAAGACAAGTAAAGATTCTGAAAGAAATGAAGGAGATCCCATAATAATTTAATATTGATAAACAATATCATATCAAATTGCAATAAAATTGATGTCGATAACAATGATGACGATGATTGATATGGATTAATCTAACAAGCCAATCACATAGCAGAAATAATCGTGGCAACAGCCAGTCTGCGTGCAGCTTTTAGCTTGCATGTCAAAGCACGTCCATTTCCTACTGCAAAATACTGTAAGCTATTGGCAAAGAAAACTCGACATGAGGAAAAATTTAGTGGAACCAGTGACGAAAGTAAAAGCGAAAGTGAAAGTTCAATGTAAAAGGAGATATTTTCTTTTACAGAAATCGCTTTTTAAGGACTACAACAAACAGCTGGTAGGGACTACAACAAGCTTCTACCTGGTTTATTGACATCACTAACCCTAAAATTTACATAAACCCCGCCCCCGAGAACACACAACAAAGGGGGCGAAGCCATGTTGGGCTGCTTTAGAGAAGAGTTGTTGTAGTAGAGTGTTGTTCATTTTACGCCGGACTGCTTCACAAACGAGGGTCAATTCAACACTGGATTTGAACAAAAGATTAACATGACGGCACATGCTAGTCAATGAGTTGAATCAACTCCACAGCAACTACATAAATTTATCCACTAACCATTCAGAAACGTCCAGTTTCATTCTAAAAGTTGTAACTTCTTCCTGAGTCTCTCCATCAGTGTCGACTCCGGTTTGAACAATGTAAGGCTGAACACCGTTACTGACAATCCTCATTTTGGCTGCGTGAGATTCTCCAGCTTTGTTGTTGTTCAAGTGACCGAAGCGTGAGCTGTTAAAGCTCCGCCCTCTTCTGGAAAGGGGGCCGGGAGCAGCAGCTCATTTGCATTTAAAGGGACGCACACAAAAACGGTGTGTTTTTGCTCACCCCCAAAGAGGGCCAGATTTGACAAGCTATAATAAATGATCTGTGGGGTACTCTGAGCTGAAACTTCAACACATGTGCTCCAGAAAGCTTCATCTTTGTCCAGTCTCTGTGCTATATTTCTCCAGAAGTTATGACTGATAAAAATCTAGCTGATTTTAGTTTTGCTCTTACATGATAAATGGTTTATCATAGATTTATTAAATTAAAGTAGTTAAGAGATTAATGTTAAGAGCAAACACTTATTTCAATTCTTCAAATCCCACAGCAGTTCAGAGAGAAGCTGAAAAAATATTGATGAGGGTTGATTGCTGTAATCAGACATCGATTAAACGTGTGCAAAGCAGTGACAAAAAATAGTCTGCAAATTCTAGATATTGGTATTTAATTAAAAACTTCAGTTTTATTATCACTAAATATTGTAGCATAAACTTTTAGCAGTACAGTTAAAAACATCAGGTTTAATTTATTAATTACAAAACACAACTCAAAATCTTAACACTTGAATAACTAGTGAGTGACACACTTAAGGTTTGTTACATTTACAATATTCCCTTACAAAAATTAACCTTGGCTTTATTATAGTAAAAGTGTAGTAACCATGTTTTTTTGACGGATTGTTTACCACTTGTATAACCAGTTTTACTGCAAATACCATGGTTAATGCCCAGGGTTAATTTGTGGTTACCATGGTTAAACTATAGTAACATGCATGTTTTTTAATTATAGTAAAACTACGTATAGGGGTTCACTTCTAGTCAGACATAATGAAAGTAGCCTCCTAACTTAATTCGGTAAACACTCCGTCTGGTTGGATTCACTAAAATTAACCGAATCTTTTAGATTTCTCCAAATAAATATTAAAATGAATGTACTCACAGTCTGAAAGAGCAGATTTAGAGCAGAATGAACGGCTGTGTTCCACTTCACATGTTTACGTTCCCTAACTCTTCTTCTCCTAGACTCGGATGTGTGTCATTGCTTCGGTTGCACGAGCGCCTCTACTGGTGGAAATCCTATTAAACTTAGATCTAAAGCAACCACGATAATCTCCGTTGACTTGGTTGATATTAAAAAAAAGACAATTTCTCTCCTCAAACATGTTTGATTTGGAATAATAAAGTATTGATTTAGAAATAAAATGTATAGGTAGCACAGCTGTTTCACCATAATAGATAATTTTGGAGAGATTCGAACTACAAATTTATGCTAAAGAGTTTGCAATTGTATTTACCTTCTGGACTCCTTCAACTGTTTCTGATGTTCTTGATGTTAATATCAATCTTGACTTCATTTTAAAGTTAGATGGTACAAGTATTAGTAATAAAAAATGTGAAAGATATAAATTGATTTGAAGATTTAAAAGTATAACATTTTCCCTGTTTCTTTCTCTTTTTTTAATTTTTCTTTCAGTTTCAACAAAAACAAAAATGAAGCAAAGTCTTTAGGGTTGGCCAAAACAATAATAATAATAATAATCAGCCACTGACTAAACAATCCCCAACAATCCATTATATAATTTTAACAATTTTCTGTCTTTGATAATGTTATCTTTAGATTAGATAATTGGGCAAAACTCTTCCCACATGAAGAGCACTGGTGCAGCTTCTCTCCAGTATGAATTCTCTGGTGTGATTTTAATTTGCTCAATGTAGTGAAGATCTTCTCACAGTCAAAGCACATATAAGGTCTCACACCAGTATGAATACTCTCATGCTCTTTTAACTTTTGCAGATATTTAAAACTCTTTCCACAAAAAGAACAAATGTGAGGCTTCACAGCAGTATGAATTTTAAGGTGTCTTCTTAAGTATTTTGCCAAAGCAAATGTTTTATCACACTGATCACAGCTGAACGATCTCACTCCAGAGTGATAGCGCAGATGATCATTGAGAACGATTTTCTGAGCAAAACTCTTTCCACACTGAGTGCATGTGAACGGTTTTTCTCCAGTGTGAATTCTCATGTGCTCATTTAAGCTTCCTTTCTGAGTGAAACTCTTTCCACATTGAGTGCATGTGAAAGATCCTTTGACTCGTTTTTCTGGGTTGTTTTTGTGTGAAATCCTTTTCAGTCCTTTGAAATGACAGTCTCCATCTTCATTTACGAAATGATGAGGTTTTTGAAATTGATGCAGTTTGTCCTAATTCAATTACAGAAGGAACAAAATGAAATACAGCCTTATTTTAGCACAAATCTAGTTTACTACTGAGTCTATCTTGTTTTAGATCTATTGTTATATGTCAGTTTCCATCTCACCGCTCCGACAGATGCTGACAAGCACTTTGTCGGGTTTCGTTGGATCAGTGTTTCCCCTGTTGGCATCTGTTGGAGCTTGTTTTCCCTGATTGAACATGCAGAATCGGAATTACAATGTCTGAGAAGTGGCGTGCCATAATCTGGTGACTGTCAGCATCGGTCTGCATCTGTTGGTGTGAACTGGTCTTTTATGTTCCTCATCAGTCATTAAAGGGAATGAAGGAAAACACCAACCTATTTGTTCCTCTGTATCTTCATCTTTTATTCTGCAGGGTTCTTTCTTGAACTCCATCTTTACAAAAGTATGTCAGTAGTTTCTCCTGGAGTAATTCCTCCTGCTTGCTTCTTCTTCTCCTGTGGGAAGATGGGAATATTCCCCAGCATTTAAACTCTCATGAACAGGGGTGGGAGCGGCTTCACTGACTGAAGGTGTGAATTTAAAAAATTAAAATTTTAAACTGTACCAGTGTTTCACAGTATTACTTTTTTACTGTATTTGTGATCAAATAAATGCAGCCTGGGTAAGCAGAAGAGACTTTCAAAAACCTTAGTTTGTCTACTATGGTGACAGTTTATCTGCACTCTTAGAAAAAGGTTCATTGGGGTTCTATAGAACACTAGGGTTCTTTTCTCAATTCCAAAGAACCCTTTGTGCCAAAAAGGTTCTATAATGACAGGAAAAAACCCTTTTGTCACAAAGGGTACTTTAGGCTACACTGCTTTATTAATACTCTATACTGCTTTATTAATGCATTACATTATTCTGCTACATTTTGTAATTGGGGTTTACATTGTTCGGTTGCATTGTAAAACTTTTTTTTTTTTTTTTTTTTTTTTTGCATTGTGTATATTGCATTTAATATTTGTGCATTATTACTATTATTATTATTATTATTATTATAAGAAATTACTCAGTACAAGTTATAACAAACATAAAGGCACATTTTAATCAATTTTGAACAGGCTTTACAAACAAATATATGGCCTATATTTCTTCTTGTCTTACTTAGCCTTGTTTCCATCAAAATATTTTTAACCAGAATCCAGTACAGACCAAGTTAAAATCATAAATGTGCTTGCTCCTGGTATTAAAGTTATAATTTCATTTGATCCTTTATCAATGCTGGAAATGATTTTACTGCAACTAAACATAGACTGTAGGTTGAGAGTTTGACCCCGTTCGTCGAGTTGAACTGAAATCCTGACAGAGACATTGCTGTGGAAAGTAAGATAAATAAATTAATTTATTAATTTATGTTACAATCTTGAAATCCATTAGCAATGGAGTTGTCGATGTTTTTAGGGTGGATTTGCGAGAAAGCAGAAAGCTGCCTGGCGTGAGACTGGAGAGGTCGTCAAAATGTCGGCAAAATAGTCTCATTAAATATTTAGCCAAAAATTAAATAAGATTGATTAAATAAAAAACATCCCGAATCTTCTCTCTCATAATATGTAAAACCAAAAATAACAGTTTCATAGTTGAAAGAAATATGGAATCATCACAGAAAATACTCCTGGTACACAAATCAACTGGGTTGAAAGGTTTACATAAATATTGTTGTTTTCTGAATGAAAATTGATCATAATTACATAATTAATTAATGATAACTGTTTATTTGTTTCTTTGTTTTGGTTCTGTAGAGAAATAATGAAATGACAATATTACATGTTTTATTGGACCCGGTCCGTACCTTCTGGTAATTTGATTTTAAACTTAAAAAGAAATAAAGAGAAATAAGAAATGGTAATAAATGGAAAAATGAAAATTAAGCTAGATTTTTCATAATTTTTTTTCATGAGTAAAAAATGAAATTATGCTTTAATATTTGTTTCGCATGAGTGGGCAGCCCTGAAATGTCCATCAACTCATCCTGTCTTGCCTGTCCAATCACGCAGAATATGAGTTCATCTGATGTAGGCTACTGGTCTGCAAATTAGTTACAATAATGTTTCTTCATACTGTTTGGCTGTTGCATACATTTCTTGCCAATATACATCTCGTGCACAGCACAACAACACTTCTCTTGTCCGCAGAGGCACCGCAAATCCCTTATTGTTTCCGGATAACAGTGGAAAGAACTTAAAATACTCAGTCATTTTTGGTCATAGCCTACAGATAAGACATCATTCAAAATTGTAAAGTGTCTACTTTTATTTGTACAAACACTCATAATAACAAAACGCTTTTGTAAAATAAAAAACAAATTGTATACGCTTTCTGCTGTCTCTCTCTGTGAACAACTTTCTGAAATGTTTCACAAAAATAAACTGAAACTCAGCGAATACTTGCTTCACAGACATGAAAAATGTTTATAGAAAATAACGTTTTACTCTTTTCTTGTTTGTTTGTTTTGTTTTTTTTCTTTTCAGTTTCACCAAGAACAAAAATGAAGCAAAGTCTTAAGAGTTGGGCTGTCTATGCCAAAACAAAACAAACAAAAAAAAACAGCCATTGACTAAACCCACTTACAACTAAACAATCCCTGGCTAAACTAAACAATCCCTGGCTAAACCAAACACAAAAGAAGAGATCTATACAAAAAGAAAAAAGCACCCAAGCCGTAGTGCTTCAGTAATAAAGGAAAAATTATGTATATACAATATTTACAGAAAAAGGGCAAAACGAATGCAACAATAAAGAGACTAAATGAAAAATACAACAGGTGGAACATGAGGGACAAAGTCAAAATGAGGTCACTTTACAAAGGTAGCAAACGAAAGAATATACAGTTTACAGATCATAAGAATCATAAGAAAACTTACCCCCTCCAAAGGCCATTTGGAATTTGCAACACAAAGGTGTTGATAGTGATCAAGGCCTATAGGCCATGATGTATGTACATCAGGGGTCTGCAAATTGTCACACCTTTAGTACAGTGGGGGAAGTTTTAATCTTCCGATTGGTCAGTTTGAATGTCTCACATTTGGGTTTCAGTCACATGGTGAAGGAAGTGCTAAAAGAACATTGTAACTGTTGCTCTGTCTCCTTTTATTCTCTGGATTTTTTTCTGGGCTCTTTCTTTATTCTCTGGCTCTTCATTTCGCTGGGGCTTCTTTGCTCTGGCTCTTTCTCTTTTCTCATTTTTAAAGTCTCTCTCTCTTCTTCTCTTCCTATCTCTCAGGTAACATTCTACATATATGCTGGGTATGATTAATGGTATAAGTTTTTATCATCTCATTCATCTATTTTGTAAGTGTAACCATAACCAGATATTGTCATTAAACCATTTTCAATTACAAATGATGTGCTAACTAGTTTTGATTCGGTATTAACTCTGAAGTGCTACCTATTGATAGTTTTCAGTCGCGGAGCCCGGGAGGGCAAAACAGCCATGTACCTGCAGCAAAAGTCTGTATATTTTCCATCTTAAAAACAAAAATATGTGAACAAGATGCAAGTTTTGGGCACTTGTGATCTATTTACAGCACCTGCAGTGATTTCAATCACTAAAAAACATTTTTTAAAAGCCGACGTGAAAAACACTAGGGTGGGTTGCACCAATAAAGATTAAATTAAGCAAAGTTTAATACTAATCAAGGATTTGTTGATCTGGGTTTTATTTTTAATTGATTTGTGTTGCACCACTTAATTTTCAACACAGATTAACTACGCAGAAAGATCGTTAGAATTAAAGGGCTGATCAAGCAGCATAGGCGGAGGGTGAAAGTGCCTTAATGCACTAAAAAGGTGATATTAAAAGATCAAATTCAGTTGAACCCTTTTTGATGATGCATACTATATACAGGCGAGCAGATGAGCCCAGAATATCAACGCAACGCATTTTCTTTATAATGGGTTTAGATGGAAAAAATGCTTAACGAGAAACATCCTGTTGCATTAATATTCTGTGTTCATTTGTTTGCCTGTACAAAGTATGCATAATCAATAAGGTGTATATTGAATTTGGTCTTTTAATATCATTGTCTTACTACATTAGATCTTACTACAAACCTGGTAAAAATGACTGGCAGGCAATGGAGGAAAGCATTGTTTTGCCCGCCAGGGGGGCATTCCCCTCTGGGCATGACGTCACGTGAAAACTATCAATTGCAACACAATATCATCACACATATTTTGCTATTGTAACTGCGCTTATTTCCATCGTTGGTATAAGTAGCAGTGGGTGGTAATAGACAAGAAATGTAGTTTCCAGTTTTCCACCATCTTGCTGATTATGTTTATTTAGTCATTCAGCAACCCTGCAGCTTTTAACACTGCAGGCAGACCACCCTTACAATGAACTCTCTCATGATATTTCAAGGATGATGACTGAGTGAAAGTCTTTCCACAGTGTGTGCATTTGTGAGGTTTCTCTCCATTATGAACTCTCTGGTGTGATTTTAAGTTGCTGGATGTAGTGAAGATCTTCCCACAGTCAAAACACATATAAGGGCTCACACCAGTATGAATACTCTCATGCTCTTTTAACTTTCGCAGATATTTAAAACTCTTTTCACAAAATGAACAAACGTAAGGCTTCACAGCAGTATGAACTTTAAGGTGTCTTCTTAAGTATGCTGCCACAGCAAATGTTTTATCACACTGATCACAGCTGAATGATCTCACTCCAGAGTGAGAGCGCAGATGATCATTGAGAGTGCATTTTTGAGTGAAACTCTTTCCACACTGAGTGCATGTGAACGGTTTTTCTCCAGTGTGAATTCTCATGTGTGCAATCAGGCCTCCTTTCTGAATGAATCTCTTTCCACACTGAGTGCATGTGAACAGATTCTTTCCAGTGTGAATCCTCATGTGGTCATTTAGGTGTCTGTTATGTCTGTAACTTTTTCCACACTGAGAGCATGCATAAGGCTTCAGTCCAGTGTGAATTCTCATGTGTCTGTTAAGAAATGATTTATATGTGAAACTCTTTCCACACTGAGTGCATGTGAACGGTTTTTCTCCAGTGTGAATTCTCATGTGTCCGTTAAGAAATGATTTACGTGTGTAACTCTTTCCACAATCAGAGCAGGTGAAAGATCCTTTGACTCCAGATTTTCTGGGTTGTTTTTGTGTGAAATCCTTTTCAGTCTGTGAAATGACAGAGTCTCCATCCTCATTTAAGAAATGATGAGGTTTTTGAAATCGATGCAGTTTGTCCTCATTCACGTCCATCAGGTCTAAAATATAAGATTAAATTCCCATAATTCTATTACAGAAGGAACAAAATGAAATACATCCTTAATTTAGCACAAATCTAGTTTACTATTGAGTCTACTAGTATCTAGTTTTAGATGTATTGTATTGTTACATGTCAGTTTTCGTCTCAAGGCCAGTTCACACCACTCCGACAGATGCTGGCAAACACTTTGTCAGGTTTTGTCAGATCATTTTATGTTCCTCATCAGTCATTAAAGAGAATAAAGGAAAACACCAACCTATTTGTTCCTCTGTCTCTTCATCTTTTATTCTGCAGGGTTCTTCCTTAATCTCCATCTTTACAATAGTATGTCAGTAGTTTCTCCTGGAGTAATTCCTCCTGCTAGCTTCTTCTTCTCCTGTGGGAAGATGGGAATATTCCCCAGCATTTAAACTCTCATGAACGGCAGTGGGAGCGGCTTCATTGACTGAAGGTGTGAATTGTGGTCGCTGTTGCTCATTTAGCAGATGATCATCACACTTACAATCACTCTCAATTATTCAAGTGAAAATGTTTTGCTCAAATTGCTCATGATTTTTTTTTTGAGAAAGCAGGACACAACATATGAAACAGTTTAAATGATAAATAGTTAAAGATAAAAATAAAAACCATTTTAAAAACTAATAATAACATACATGTACACATATATCAATCCACAAGCATACATAATGCATAAAAAATACCGAAAGAAGCTTAGGTAGAACAGAAAATAGAATACATTGTGACTATATCACAATCTTAACACACTTCCCACAAACCTTGGCTTTATTATAATACAAGTGCAGTAACCATGGGCTTTTTGACGGAACGACTACCATTTGTATAACCAGTTTTACTGCAAATATTTGTAGTAAAACCACGTAAGGGGTTCACTTATAGACGGACATAATGAAAGTAGCCTCCTAACTTCGGATTCCGATTAATTCTGTAAACACTTCAGCTGGTTGGATTCAGGAAAATGAACCGAAACTTTTAGATTTCCCCAAATAAATATTAAAATGAATGTACTCACAGTCTGAAAAATCAGATTTAGAGCAGAATGAACGGCTGTGTTCCACTTCATATGTTTGTGTTCCCTTCCCTCGCTCACTTCTCTTCGTCTCCTAGACTCGGCTGTGTGTTTTTGCTTTGGTTGCGCGAGCGCCCTCTACTGGCGGAAACCATATTAAACCATTTAACCCTCATAAATTAGATTTAAAACAACCACGATAATCCGTTATCTTAGTGTATATATATATATATATATATAAAACACAATTTCTCTCCCCAAACATGTTAAGTATTGATTTAGAAATAACATTTTATAGGTGACACAGCTGTTTCAGCCTAATCATTTTGGATAGATTCAAACTACAAATATCTGCTAAGGAGTTTGCAATTGTATTTACCTTCTAGACACCTTCAGCTGTTGCGTGTTTCTGATGTTCTTGATTTTAATATCAATCTTGACTTCATTTTAAAGTTAGATGGTACAAGTATTATTAATAAAAAATTTTTTTAAAGATATAAAGAGATTTGAAGATTTGAAAAAGTAACAAATAACATCTTTTACCAGTTTCTTTCTTTCTTTTATTTTTCTTTCAGTTTCACCAAAAACAAAAATGAAGCAAAGTCTTTGAGGTTGGGCTAGGTCAAAACAATAAAAAACAGCCACTGACTAAACCCACTTATAACTAAACAAACCTTATAAGAAAATAAATGAAAATACAATGGTCTCCCTGGCTATACCAAACACAAGAGAAAGATATATACCAAAAAGAAAAAAGCATCCAAGGTAGCAAACGATATACAGTTTACAGATCATGAATCATAAGAAAACTACACTACTGTAACAGATTTAAACTTCACTACCAATTTTAACAAATTTTCCTCTTAGATTAAAAGGGTCCTATTATGCCCTTTTACGAAGTCTTGATTTTGTTTTGGGGGTGTACTTGAATATGTTTTCGTGCTTGATTGTTAAAAAAAACACATTATTTTTCACATATTTTACTTTATTACACCACCTCTCTCTCTCCAGTCTTGAATATGCCAATTTCGATGAAGCCCCTCCTTCCATAATGTTCTGTGATTTGTTAGCTGGTAAAGTGTGCTGTGATTGGTAGGCCTCATCCCCTTATTTTGTGTATTCCGTGGGCGTGGATTATTTAAATTAGGAACAATATTATGACTTCAGAAGACCCAGAAAAATCGTGCTGTAGTCCAAACGAGCCGTTCGTTGTAGTTCTTGAAAAGTGGATTCTGTTAAATAAAATATCACCCTTTGGAGTGGACTTTGAGCTATGTAACCTTGCAGATCTTTTTTATGCTCAAACAGCAACATTACACACTAAGTTAAAACAGCAGAAAAGCATAATAGGATCCCTTTAAATCAATATTAAAATGATTTGAATGTCAAATAATTTACTTGTAAGTAGGGCTGCACGATTTGGGGGGGAAAGATTTCTACTTGTAAGTGATTTTTTTCTACTTGTAAGTGATGTATCTGAACATGAACACTTGCTAGTTAGACAACTTCGGGCATTTTTTGTTCTTATGAGTCTATAGATGAGATAATTGGGTGAAACTCTTCCCACTTCTCTCCAGTATGAACTCTCTCATGCCTTTTCAAGGAATCTGACCGAGCGAAACTCTTCCCACAGTGCGAGCACTTGTACGGTTTCTCTCCGGAATGAACTCTCTGGTGTGATTTTAAGTTGCCTAATATAATGAAGCTCTTCCCACAGTCAGAGCAAACATGAGGTCTCACACCAGTATGAATACTCTCATGCTCTTTTAAATACTGCACTCGTGTAAAACACTTTCCACAAAAAGAGCAAACGTGAGGCTTTACAGCAGTATGAACTTTTAGGTGTGTTTTTAAGCCTGAGGCCAAAACAAAAGTTTTATCACACTGATCACAGCTGAACGACTTCACTCCAGTGTGAGAGAGCAGATGAGTGTTGAGAACGCTTTTGTAACCGAAACTCTTTCCACACTGAAAGCATGTATAATTCTTCTCTCCAGTGTGGGATCTCATGTGCACATTTAGGCCTCCTTTCTGAATGAAACTCTTTCCACAATAAGTGCACGTGAACAGATTTTGTCCAGTGTGAATTCTCATGTGCACATTTACATCCTCTTTGCGACAGAAACTTTTTCCACACTCAGAACAGGTGAAGGGTTTTTCTCCAGTGTGAATTCTCATGTGGTCGTTTAGGTGTCCTTTATGCCTGAAACTCTTTCCACACTGAGTGCATGTGAACGGTTTTTCTCCAGTGTGAATTTTCACGTGTCTGTTAAGGTTTCCTTTCTGAATGAAACTCTTTCCACACTCAGAGCAGGTGAAAAATCCTTCGACTCCAGATTTTCCAGCTTGTTTTTGTGTGAAATTCTCTTCAGTATTTGAAACGACCGCATTTCCATCTTCATTTGTGAAATGATGCTGTTTGTCTTCATTCACTTCCATCAGGTCTAAAATCAGCATTAAATGTTCCAAATTCAATTAAAGAAGGCAAATGATGAAATAAAGAAAAAAAGTTCATTCTTACTTGAGCACAAATCTAGTTTACTACAGAGACTATTAGTATCTAGCTTAGATGTATTTTTATATCCTCCTGAGAACCAGAAATAGAGTTTTTTTTGTGTGTGTGTGTGATGTCATTACATTGTTTGGAGCATAAGAAACTAGAGCTGCACGATTCTGGATAAAGTAAGAATGTTCTGAACAGACAACTAAACAAAATAATATGTAATTTACTTGAGGTTCTGACAAAATATTTAAACAATGTACGATATGATGTTGTCGTCTTAACTAATAAATAGCACAATGGTGTAATTGAAAATGAATTGGGGGAAAGTCACGTGAGAGGCGGCAATGTCTCCATCGTGCTATGATTTGATATGATCTAGGCCTGCACAACGATTAATCGCGATTAATCATTTGCAAAATAAAAGTCTGTGTTTGCGTAATATATGTGTGTGTTCTGTGTATAATAATTATGTATAAATAACTACACACACATATGTATATATTTAAGAAAAATGTTATATTTATATATAAAATATTTATATTTATATATAATATAAAATATATATATTTATTTATACATGCATATATTTCTTAAATTTATACATGTATGTGTATTTATATATACATTATTATTATTATTATATTATTATTTATATATACATTATTATAATTATTATACACAGAACACACACATATTACGTAAACACAGACTTATATTTTGCAAATGATTAATCGATTTTTGCGCACTAATTCTGTACTTAATATACTAAAAATTCTTCTTTAGTACTTCTTAAGATAGACTTGTAGTACACTATGGGTTCAAATGTACTATAAGTAGTATCTAAATACATTTTTTAAATACAGATATAGTATATTAAAAGCACATTTTAGTTCATATTTCATGGTGTCTCAAAATAGCACAGTTGAATACACTTAGATGTTCTTAAGATTATCTTAAGAAGTACTAAAGAAGAATTTTTAGTATATTAAGTACAACATTAGTGCGCGAAAATAGAGCACTTTAAGTACATTATAGAAGTGTACTTTTTTCACTTGGGGTGATCAGTTATGACTGGATATGACTGGATCGTAGGATCCAACTCCTCCAACTTTACATATCCCTAAACCTATCCATCTACACCCCCTGGATGGATCCTGGATCTCGTGTTCTGCAGTGAGGAGCTACTGAATCGGCGTGAATGGGAAGACTAAAATCAAACTTGAAATGGCTTGAAAACATGATGACTGTGGGGGGTTTTAGTGAGCAATCGGCTTGGTGAAATTAAAGGTATCTTCATGTCTGTGTCTGCAACCACTGTGTTCAAGCTTGATAACTGATTAAAATAAGTTGACATTCTGACACAATAATTACATTCTATACAATGTAATTATTTGCATATTAATGTGTTCTTCTGGAAATATATAATGTAAAAGAATAGTGTAATAATGGGAGTAATATCTTGGCAACATTTTCATTAGAATATCTTATATTTCATAGGGATATTGATATATATAATTTCTTTCCCTATTAACTTCTTGTGTCTCCCCAAAATGCCTGATAAACATGGTGTAAGTCCTGGTGTCTTCTACAGTGGACATGTATGAAATCAATGCCATTTCATAAGTCATGTAAGTCAATCCCATAACGTTTTCCTGGGATATTTATTTACGACAATTTGAAAATTACTCTGATTTAAAATGTAATAAAATATTATCATATTTCCATAAGAGTGCCAAATTTGATAATTCAGTCAATATTTATTAATCATTTTTAGAGACCAAGTAGATGGAGTTGTTTTGGTGTCTCTGAAAAGCCCTGAAAAAGCCCTATATTCACTAAATTATAGTGTCCTAAGGAAGAAAGGCTTTGTCTGGGTCTCGGGAGGATACGTCAGTGTTCATCTTAATGTTCCTCATCAGTCATTAAAGAGAATGAAGGAAAACACCAACCTATTTGTTCCTCTGTATCTTCATCTTTTATTCTGCAGGGTTCTTCTTTAAACTCCATCTTTACAATAGTATGTCAGTAGTTTCTCCTGCAGTAATTATTCCTGCTTGCTTGCACTTACAATCACTCTCAATTTTCCAGGTGCAAATGTTTTGATCAAACAACTGTTCAGAAACAATTCAACTCCTCTAGCTGATTTTTATGTTGATTATGTTTTTTTAATATATGATTTACATGCATTAAAACCTGTTTAACAGGTTTCATTACATAAAATTAAAACAAAACTCATAATCTTCACAAATTGTAATGTGAAAAACCAGTCAATAACGAGTTTACGGTTCACGAGCGTAATGTAAAACAATTGTCGGTTAATTTCTGAGTTAAATGAACCGTCCTGGAACCAACTCGTTTATTCGGTTGGATTTAGATTTCTCCTAATAAATGATAAAATGAATGTAACGTTACTCACAGTCTGAAAAAGAACAGATTTAGAGAAGAATGAACGGCTGTGTTCCACTTCTCATGTTTATGTTCCCTTCCCTCGCTCACTTCTCTTCTTCTCCTAGACTCGGATGTGTCTCATTGGTTGCACGAGCGCCCTCTACTGGCGGAGCTCTAGAGAGTCGCGGTAAAGTGAAAGTTGCTCATAAAAAGATGCCAAGATATTTTTACTTAAATCTTCATATCTCTGAATTGCAAACGACTCCTTTGTCTCTAATTTTCACACATTCACACGTTTAATGATGTCTGATTACAGCAATCAACCTTCAATATTGTTTCAGCTTCTCTCTGAACTGAACTGAAGGATTGATAGTTTAAGAGTGCTGGAAATATAGAGCTCATTTCTGATAATAACAGCACTTTTGAGAAGATCATGACTAAAATACCATAAAGAAGTAGCTGAATGAAGATGGAATTTTACAGACTAAAAAAAAAAGTCATGCAAAAAAATGTGTAGTTTCATAAAGGAATAATGTGCACGTGAGAATAAAGATACATTGTATGCCTGAAACTATTCTTCAGTAGTTCATTTTGTTTACCAGGTTTCATTTAGCCTATTCAGTATTTTGTTTGTTCATACAATGGAAGTCAATGGTAACCAAAACACGTCGTCTATCAACATTCTTCAAAATATCGTTTATTTTCTATAAAAGATAGCAAGTCACAAGTTTGAAACGACATTAGAGAGAGTAAATGATGACAGAATTTTCATTTTTGGGTTTCCTTTTAATGAGTTTTTATTACAGAAATATGATTTTTTAAATGAAATGATTTGAAAACGGAACCGTCAAGTCGGATCGGACACTTGCATTTGCGTAGGCTACTTTATCACAGATGAAGTGGATTAGATGCAATATTTGGCAAATACAGATGTTTTCATGAAGCAACAGAAACACTTTTTTATGTACTGCTTAATACAGCGCCATCATCTGTACAAGAGTAAAGTTCAACATAAGCCTTTACTATTTAAATACCAATAAAGTGGGTCTATGATTTATCAGTTATTTTGATAAATATGACACAGTATAACATAAAAAAACAGTTTAACTGTAATGAAAACACAGATTTGTGAGCATTAGCGGAACTGAAGGTGTTAGAAAAAAAAAAGAAACACGTGATCCTTGTCATGCGGTGAATCCGGCCAATCGTGACACAGCTGTGTCGTCATCAGAGCTTGTGCAGCCGTTGTTGAGAAGCTGCGCTGGCTGACTCAGCCGACTGCTCTCGAATCGCTCTCATGGTTCTTTGAAGCCATATGTCACAGTCACATGGTGTCGGTGCTGTCTCAAGTCGGACAAAATATCCTTGTTCGAGATGCATCGGCGCTGCGTAGACCGATGACATCAAAGTACCATGTGAGCGATTCAAAAACACAAGAGGTGAGTCCCAATTCGCGTACTTATGCACTATTCTATGACGTTTTTAAGTACCAATGCAAGTAGTGTGTTCACAGAAAATTTCTAAAAGAAAAAGTGCACTTTAAATACCCGGATGATGCACTAAATTATCGGAAAAAAGGAAGTGTGGAATGTTGGACACTTCATGCATTCAACTGTCGCAGCTTTAATTATGTTGCGGAGGGGGAGGGGGATCAGACTCTTATGTTTAATGACAAAATAACCGTATAAAATTCATACACTACATGGATGAGTACATAGTGCATAAGTATATAAGTGCAAAGTGTATAGTGTGTCATTTGGGGGATGCAACTAAGGAGTCATCTGCTCTCCAATCACTCTCGCGGCACTTTGATGTCATATGCTGATCAGTCTGCGCAGTGCCAATGCATCTTGCACAAGCCTAATTTCTAACTGGCATGCACTGCTTTAAGTCAACCACCAATCAGTCTGCGCAGCACTGCATGAAGTCGAACAAGCCTGCTCTCTTTTTGAATGGAATATTGAATCATTGGTTCGCCCCACTGATTCACTCAAAATGCGGATTCATTCAGAAATTAAACACCACTGTGTGTTGCTCTGTGAAGCACAACAGTTCTGCTGTGGCTTATTATCATTGGCTAAATTTAGCAAAGACAGACAATACTGTGTCTAAAATATAATACAATATTAACTTCTTATTAGGAATGTAACAATATACCATGATACAAAAATACAACAATATGTATCGTGGACAGTGACAAATATGTATTGTGTATAGTTTAACCAAAATGAAAATTACTGTGTGAGGAAAAAAAATTAAAGTTTACAAAGTTTTAGTGCCATTTCTACATTAAACTACTATATATAATGTTGAATATAATGTATAATAATGCAATGGGGTAATATTTGTGGGTCCTGATGATGCCGAATATCTGTTACCAGTAAAAAGTGGCCCACATTATTTTAAAAATATGTAGTCAGTGACAGTGCAAACATATTCGTCTAAAATAATTCTGTATTTTCAGCTTCAGAATCATGAATATTTTTATTTTGCTGTCACCATTGTCCTGGGTTACCAGCATCAAGTCCAAGCCTATTCATTTCTACCCCCATTGTAATACCAGTTCAATAAATAAGAGGTAGGGGTGTAACGATACCCTCATGTCACGATGCGATATATCACAATACTGAACTCATGATACAATATTATTGCGAAACTCCAAGACATGGTAAAGGTTAACAAAAAATGTACTGTTGATTCAAATGCTAAATTTAATAAATGTATATGTTTTTTTGTCCTGAATAGCACAAGTGCAAATGTATAAATTCTATATCACATTTGCACTTGTGCTATTCAGGACAAAACAGCACTTGTGTGATACTTGTTGCTTGTGTGATATTGCTTATTGTTGAAAACTTTTTTATGACTTTTTGCTCATGACTTAAGCCACTCAAAAAGTACAAGTTTTGTTTCTTTTATTCTTGTAACAAATGAATGGCATTAGTAATAGTGCATCACCTCTTAACAGCCAAAGTGATGGATCTGAACATAAACTTTTCCTTATTTAGGAAACTACGGGCAATGCTTTTTCTTATGATAATGTAGACTAGATGATTGGATGAATCTCTTCCCACATGAAGAGCACTGGTGCGGCTTCTCTCCAGTATGAATTCTCTCATGGTCTTTCAAGTAATCTGACCGAGCAAAACTCTTTTCACAGTGTGAGCACTTGTACGGTTTCTCTCCAGTATGAATTCTCTCATGATCTTTCAAGGAATCTAACCGAGCAAAACTCTTTTCACAGTGTGAGCACTTGTACGGTTTCTCTCCAGTATGAATTCTCTCATGATCTTTCAAGGAATCTGACCGAGCAAAACTCTTTCCACAGTGTGAGCACTTGTGCGGTTTCTCTCCAGTATGAATTCTCTGGTGTGTTTTTAAGGCACTGGATGTAGCAAAGCTCTTCCCACAGTCAAAGCACACATAAAGTCTCACACCAGTATGAATATTCTCATGATCTTTTAAATACTTCAGCAGTGAAAAACTCTTTCCACAGAAAGTACAAAAGTGAGGCTTCACACCAGTATGAACTTTGAGGTGTACTCTTAAGTTTGATGAAAAAACAAATTTTTTATCACACTGATCACAGCAGAACGACTTCACTCCAGAGTGAGAGCGCAGATGATCTTTGAGAGTGCTTTTGTGAGCGAAACTCTTTCCACACTGAGTGCATGTGAACGGTTTTTCTCCAGTGTGAATTCTCATGTGTTTGTTGAGTTTTGATTTATCTGTGAAACTCTTTCCACACTCAGAGCAGGTGAAAGATCCTTTGCCTCCAGTTTTCCCAGCACTTTTCTGTGTACAATTCTTTTCAGTCTGTGAAATGTTTCCATCTTCATTTGTGAAATGAGGTCTTTGAAACTCATGCTTCAAAACTTTCACATCCACAGGATCTAAAATTAAATGCCCATAATTCAATTAAAGGAGGACATTAGAAACAAAATTAAATATGATCAAATTTTAGTAGACGGTACCAATACCAGTAAATGAATGCATTAAAATATTAGCATGTAGTCTTCATATAATAAATAAGAAAATGAAGGAAAACACCAACTTATTTGTTCCTCTGTATCTTCATCTTTTATTCTGCAGGGTTCTTCCTTAAACTCCATCTTTACAATAGTATGTCAGTAGTTTCTCCTGGAATAATTCCTCTGTCTTGCTGCTTCACCTGTGGGAAGATGGAAATATATTTTATTATTATTATATTATTATTAATATAATATTATTCAGATGCAAATGTTTTACTCTTATATTAGGGTACCATGGGGGAAGATGCCCCCTTAAGAACAATGTGAATTTACTTTTAAATTATAAAATATTTAGATATAAGAAGCCACCCTGGATAAAATTTTACAGAATTTATAAATTACGTTTTCTGATATAATTCTAAATAAATTCAGCATCTTTGAAATAGTATATCTCATTTATTTCCGGTTATGTATATTTTGTCACCTAGTTGACTAAATGCCTCCTAAAATGATTGTCTGCAAGATTTAAAAACCTGTTCATTTTCAGAGACAGGAGAAGAGACATTCTGATGATTACGGTGTAAAGAATTTTCCAAACTCAACGGAACATTAAGTTTTAATCCAACATTAAAGCTTCAAGCAGTGTTGAAAGGACCCTCGCATCCGGGGCCACCACCACCTGGAGGCCTTAGGAAAAACAGTGAACAGTGGCATTTAAGCGGGTAAATATAAGAGAAATATGGTGTAAGTCATGTTGACGTGCCACACTTCCTGCTGCCAGCAGGTGGCACTTTGACTAAAACTGAATATTGCCATGTAGATGTCTTCAGGCTGGGCATATTTTCAAACATGTAAAGTTTGGAGCAGATTGTACACTGTATGCCTGAGTTACAACAACTTCCTGTTTCATGGCGTTAATCGCATACTTTAGCACATAGCCAGGTGTTAGCTCTATTTCTATGTGTACAGCAACTTTGGTCGGCGTGCAGACATTTTTAAATGTGCTTTATAAATAAACTGAACTGAACTGAATTGCATGATTTAACGCGTTTTTAACATGTTTGGTATTTCATGGCATATTTAAATGTGTTTCTGGGAGTGAACTACAGTGTAAAGCATGCCATTTCCTGTTGCTAGCAGGTGGCGCTATGACTAACTGAATATTGGCATATATAGATGTCTTCAGGTCAGGACTCTTATCAAACGTGAAGTTTGGGGCATGTCGGTCATTGTATGCCTGAGTTTCATGGCAAAACATCAAATTTTGTCAGGCCACCACGGACACGCCATTCAACGAAAACTCAAGATCTTTGCAATTTAACATTACAAAGGCATTAGGATGAGACAGACCAAATATGATGATGTTCTGCTAGCAAATCTCATTCTCCTCTAAGCTTCAGACTTCCGTGAACGAGCGTCGCCGCGCGCATTCGCGCCAAACAGACGGAGCTCAATAGAATGGGATTGCCATAATTCTGACTAAAATATACATTTTGAAAAAATGTTTGTTGTTGAATAATAAATATGTGCCATATGTAGAATTTTATGATAGCAGCAACTAATAATATATATACTGTATATATAGCTAATTAGTTTGTGCTTTTGTTTTTTATTTTTATTTTTAGTGTAGTGAATTTAACTTCTGCTTTAAAAAGTATTATTTTTATTTTTAGATTGTAATGTTACAATGTTAGAATGTAATGTAACTTTCTCTTTTTTGCACATACTGTAGGCCTATTAGTGTGCCAGACGACATGGTTACATTCCCTATTGTATTAATAGCTTTCAATTTAAACACAATATTTGTAGGACAACATTAAGCAGGATGTTAAATTAAGATTTTTAAAAAGTAAATATGTTTTTTTTTCTAAATCTAAATAGAAAAATTTAGAAAATACCGAGATATATACCGCATATCGCCATTTAGCCAAAAAAAAAAAAAAAAATACCGAGATATGACTTTTTGGCCATATCGCCCAGCCCTAGGTGGCGCTATGGAGCCATTTTGCCACACCTAATTCTGAAACCAGCTGTTAAAGAAGCGGCTGTTAAACATTCGCGATTATTTCACCACAGGATGTTAGTGCTCGTCTAAACTAGTAACAGTGACCTGATGAATATGAACCTTTATTTATCTGTATTAATTATTTAAAAAAAAAATTCTTAATATTCAAAGTAGTTGACTGTCATTCTCCTCTACGCTGTGCGCATTAGTGTTTAAGATTAATTCAATATTTAACATCTTTAAATTTATATAAGATACGTACCGCGCATTCATTCATTATTCCATACGAGCAATATTTTTATCAGTCAAATTAATTTCAAATAATTTTCAAATCAACAGTATAAAACTATGATCAGTAAGAGAGAAACACTGTTAATGAGAAGACGAGCACTGGAGTCGGGAGCATTCGCAATCTACAAGTACACATACTTAAAACACCAGCACAATATTGCCTTTGTCACACATAACCCCCGAAACTACCATATTACTCACCCTATCCTCATCAGCACGGCTTTTTTACCGTGTTTGTGTTTTGTACATCACTTAAATTGTTCCGTGCATGTCTCTCTTAAACATCCGCTAGTTCCTCCCACACCACCAGACCTCAATACCCATTCCCCATTCTCTACGGCAGGGGTAAAATACTTGTGTACTTTTACTTGATTACATTTCGAAAGAAAAAACAATACTTTTTACTCCCTACAATTTTATTACAACTTGAAAAGTATTCATTACATTTTTGAATTGTAATTTCTTCCATCTTATGCACATTAATTAGTTAAACATAAAAAAAATTTTTGAAGCCAGTTTTTTATTACATATTTTTGTCTGATTTTATATAGTTGTTAGCTGGTTATGAATTATATTGGCTGAATGCACAAGACTGAGTGAAAATAAAATTAGTGATGAGAATTTAAATACAATTCATATTTGGTGGCCAAGATTGCTTTGATTTGATTAAACTCAAAAAGTTTTTAAATAAACATTGAGTAATTTAACTGTAAATAATTGTTTAGTGATGTTGGATAAATGGTATTACAATTATATATTGAGTAACAATTAGGGCTGTCAATGAATTATTTTTTAATCTAAATAATCACATGATTTGCTCATTAATTAATGCAATTAATCATAATTAATTACATACCAATATTTGCTGAAACACCTAAAAAGCCCCAAATAAACAAAGATTAGTTACTGTTGCAGACAAGGATGGTGAATAGAAAAACAAAAAGTGCCTTTAAAAGTCAATTTTGCATGTTTTATTTCTGTCACTCATCATTAACTCAGCACACAGGAATACAGTTGTTGTATTCTGTCAGGAATATATTTCTGCATCACATCTTGATCTTTAAAGGGAAACTCCACCCAAAAATTAAAATTCTCTCATTGTTTACACCTACTCACGCCGTCCCATACATACATACATACGTACATACACACACATACATATATATATATATATACAGTGCACAGCATAAATGAGTACACCCCCTCTGAACAAATATAAAAGATGTATTTGCTTTATGATCACTAATACAATTCATGGAAAGATGGCAAAACTAAAATGTATTAAACATACATAACAAAAACTGAGAAATATATGTCATTAATAGCCATACAATAAGTAAATTTTGTTTAAATTAAGGATTGCAGAAATGAGTACACCCTAGATTTAATTCAACAAATGTATAATATTCTAGCACTTAGTATGCCCTCCATAATTTTGAATATACTGCTCTGACCCTTCTTGGCACGGAGTGTACAAGTTCATGACAAATTGTCACATCTGTCCTGTTTAACTCCTGGATGATGAGCTCCTTAAATGCCCTGATCTTTAATGGGGAGTGTTGCTCAACTCGTATCTACAGAATCCCCCACAGGTGCTCAAGAGTGTTAAGACTGAGTGCAATACATGTCCACAGAAGGTTTTTCACCTTGGGAGAATGCATATCCTCATTGTCATGTTGAAAAAATGCCCAACAATGCAGGGAATGAGGAAAGGGAAACATCTTCTGTTTCAAGTTTGTGTATTAAATTACACAGTGTTGTGGGAATTCATGACAGCATTGATAAAGCACAACTCCCTCACACCTTCAGCACTCATACATCCAAGAGCTTTACTACCACTGAACTTTATAGTGGGAACCAGGCATTTCTCACTGTACTCCTCCTCTAGCAACACCATAACATTTTGGATGCTGTTAGATCCAAAATGATTGATTTGGTCTCATGAGACCAGAGTATTGATTCCCAGAATCTGTTTTGTAAATATGGGCTATGGGAATGGCTAACTGACTTTATTGTGCTTTGGCTACAGTAGGTATTTCCAGTGAGAACAACAACCATGCATGTCATTTCTGCAGACTGCGTCTTACTCTGTGACATAAACAGTCTCTCTTTTCATAGCTTTTGCTGGCTCTGAGACACTCGCTTGGTATTTCTCCTGCTCTTTGTCTAGCAAAAAAAATCCCTCATCACTAAATGAAAGCTTAAAATGAAGGCCTGATTATTTCTTTGAATTTCTGTTACTTTTGCTATTTTTCACACTTAAAACAATGATTTGGTAATCCTCTTGTACCACTGTCCTCTTTACACCATAAAATTTTTATTTAGTAACTTTTAGGAGGGTGTACTCATTTTTGCTACACAACATATCACCTTGATAAGAAAATCTTATTTTCCTGAATAATTTTGAAATGCTTCTTTGGTAATTGATTAAGCAGACTTGCTGGAACATTATATCTCTAAAGAACCCTAACATGTCTTCTAAGTAATTGAGTAATTGCTGACTTTCAGAAGTTTCAGAGGGGGTGTACTCATTTATGCTGTGCACTTCGAACACTTCACTACTATATAATATGCGAAAAACATAACAACAACAGAGTAGTAGGTCCGAATTCAAAGAATTCAAAAAACAGTACGCGAAAAGTCCCCGGATGACCTACTACTTCTGGCGAGATTCTGAAGTCCATATTCCACTGACACTTTACTATCCCATGAGGCCACGAGAGAGGATTTACGAATGGAGGTGAAGCGACGTAACTGACGGCGGCAGGTCACATGATAATGATAACATGGCGGTTGTAGTATGTCCTGATTGCATTCATACTACCCCGATTCATATTACATAGAACATACTATCTGAACGGTCGTTTAGTAAGTTCAAATTCAAATGTAGTACCTACTCAAATAGTACGCGATTTCGGACGTAGTCTGTAAACACTTAGTCAGTACTTCCGCTTACGTCACACGTGACCTTCAGGCAATGCTTTTTCTTATGAGACTGTAGACTAGATGATTGGGTGTAACTCTTCCCACATGAAGAGCACTGGTGCGGCTTCTCTCCAGTATGAACTCTCTCGTGATCTTTCAGGTGTCCTGACCGAGCAAAACCCTTTCCACAGTGTGAGCACTTATATGGTTTCTCTCCAGTATGAACTCTCTTATGATCTTTCAGGTGTCCTGGCCGAGCAAAACTCTTTCCACAGTGTGAGCACTTGTAAGGTTTCTCTCCAGTATGAATTCTCTGGTGTGTTTGTAAGTGGCTGGATGAAAAATAGCTCTTCCCACAGCCAGAGCACACATAAGGTCTCACACCAGTATGAATACTTTCATGATCTTTTAAATACCTCAGTAGTGAAAAACTTTTTCCACAAAAAGAACAAAAGTGAGGCTTCACATCAGTATGAACTATAAGGTGTTTTCTCAAGTATGATTGTGCAACAAATGTTTTATCACACTGATCACAGCTGAATAATCTCACTCCAGAGTGAAAGAGCAGATGATCTTTGAGATGGCTGTTGCATTTGAAACTCTTTCCACACTGAGTGCATGTGAACGGTTTTTCTCCAGTGTGAATTCTCATGTGCACATTTAAGCTTCCTTTCTGAGTGAAACTCTTTCCACACTGAGTGCATGTGAACGGTTTTTCTCCAGTGTGAGATCTCATGTGATCATTTAAGCTTCCTTTCTGAATGAAACTCTTCCCACACTTAGAGCATGTGAACAGTTTTTCTCCAGAGTGAATTCTCATGTGTCTCTTAAGGTTTGTTTTATGTGTTAAACACATACCACACTCAGAGCAGGTGAAAGATCCAGTTTTTCCAACTCGTTTGTGTGTGAAATCCTTTTCAGTCTGAGAAAGAACTTCACTTTCATCTTCATTTTTGAAATGATGAGGTTTTTGCTGTTTGTCTTCATTCACTTCTGTCAGGTCTAGAATCAACATATTAAATTGCCAAAATTCAATAAAGGAGGACAAATGATAAACAAAAAGAAATATGGTTCAATCACAATTTAGCAGAAATCAGTTTAATACTTGTATCTAGTATCAGTTTTCATCTTAATGTTCCTCAGTAGTCATTAAAAGAGAATGAAGGAAAATACTAGGGGTGTAACACTTCAAATTACTCACAGTTCGGTTTGTATCACGGTTTCGGTATGGTTCGGTATGTGCTATGTTAAAGGACTACTGCCAAATAAAAATAAATAAAAATAAGAATAAATAATCAAACTACAAGCAACAGCACAAATATAATACAATAGAGCAAAGATACAAATCAAATAAACTGTGCTTTTTAGGTTATTTAGGTATCTAACAGTAGTTTTCAGGTACAGAAATTGAATTAAGTCATCAAATGTAAAATAAAACTGCATATTATCTTCACTGTATGAATTAAATAAAGATGAATCCTTTTTAAAGTTACAAAAGCTATGAAATCAAGAGCAGTGAGTGATTTCCTTGTCGTTTGTTGTTTGATTAACATAAAATACGGACAGCATTAGGCTGCTGTCACTTTAAGACATAATGCACTGATCCAATACACTGATACTGCACACGTGTTGTCTTTCTCGACTGTTTACGTTCACTTAAAAGCAGGGTAGGTAATTTGGTCCAGAAACATTTTTTGTTATGCTGCTTGAAAGTCTTTTCACGTCCTGATAGCAATCACTAAGTTTAGTGGTCTAAATGTATATGTATTGTCTGTAAAAGATGTAGGACCATAAATGTCCCTCCAATCATTACATTCGGTCCAAATTTGTCCGTTCAAGCGCAAGACTTTTAATGGAACTGTCTGAGATGCGGCTTTCCGTGTGTGCACTTCGGATTAGTTTGCGCACAAATCTTTTCACAGGGCGCGAGTTCTCATTTGCGTCTTTGTGCTTGAATGTTTAAAGCGGTAAGGCTTAAAATGAGTTTAGTTTAAACACAGATAGAAACATGTGCTGTTCAGGTCTCACCTGCGCTCAAGGGCTATCAACATCCGGCTGACTGGTAATATTAGAGCATACTGCACTTGCATTGAATAAAGTTTACAAAGAGTAATTATTTTATTATTATTTTTTTTATCTTTGCTGTTGTAATGTATTGGGAGGCCAGAATGAGTAATTGACAGAAACATTAATTACTACTCTGTCTGTTTTACGCATTATTTTCAACAAGCCATATTATAATGTGCTTTTTTTTTAACCGAGAATCGTTACACCCCTAGAAAAAAACCAACCTATTCGTTCCTCTGTATCTTCATCTTTTATTCTGCAGGGTTCTTCTTTAATCTCCATCTTTACAATAGTATGTCAGTAGTTTATCCTGGAGTAATTCCCCCGTTTGCTTCTTCTCCTGTGGGAAGATGGGAATATTCCCCAGCATTTAAACTCTCATGAACGGCTGTGGGAGCGGCTTCACTGACTGAAGAAGTTTATTGTGGTCGCTGTTGCTCATTTAGCAGATGATCATCACACTTACAATCGCTCTGGATTATTCAGGTGCAAATATTTTGCTTCATACAGTAGTTTAGAAACAATTTCATGATTTGAGTTTTTACCAACTTTTACTGCTAGCTCATGAAAACACAACTCATAGTCTTTACAGAAGAAAATCCAGTCAGTGAGTTTACGTTTCACTAGCGCATGTACAACATCAGCCGGTTAATTTCGACTAATTTCTGACTGATTTTTCCAAATAAACAATAAAATGAATGTAGCCTACTCACAGTCCGAAAAACACCGTAGATGTAGGGCTGCGTTCTAACTCTCATGTTTATGTTCCCTTCCCTCGCTCACTTCTCTTCTTCTCCTAGACTCGGATGTGTGTCATTTCTGATGTTGCACGAGCGCCCTCTACTGGCGGAAACTAATCCTATATTATCCTATCTAACCTTCATAGATTAAATGTTAGCCGTTATCTTGGCTGATATTATACAAACACGATTTATCTCGTAAAATGTGTTTGATTTGGGATAATATATGTAATAATTAAAATATTATTTTTTTAAAATTTTAGAAGAGATTTTTGGATTTGAAAACAAGCTTATAGGGCTGCTGAACATGAGAACCAGAACCAAACTGACCTGAGCCAGCTGAAATTTAGCTGCTTCCCTATTATTGATATGCCTATATGGCAAGCCGTTTTGACTTTTATTCATTCTCAGGATATGAATTCTTGATATCAACAATTCAACTGTTGATATCTGTAATTGTATTTTCACAAGTGAAATGTCTCCATAGGCTGCCATTCAAATTCAATTGTTGATATCAAGAATTGATTTCTTACTATTTGAAATTCCAATTTCACATATCAGAAATAAAATTTTTACTAGTAAAAATCATATTTTTTGATATCATTAATTACTTTACTAGTGCAAATATCTATTCTTGATATCAACAATTGAATTGCTACTAACAATGTTAGTTTCTGATATCATGAATGTGATTGTTACTAGTAAGAAAGCCATTTTAGATATCTGAAATTATATTGATATCAGAAATACATTTTCAGATATCAAAAATGAACATTTTTATTAGTAGCAATTCAATTGTTGACATCAAGAAGTGACGTTTCAACTACTGCCAAATTCTTGATATCAAAAATTCACACTTTTACTAGTAACAATGTAATTATTGATATCAAAAATGATGATTTTTACTAGTAAGAATTGTATTTCTGATATGTGAAATTGGAATTGCAACTAGTAAGAAATCAATTCTTGATATCAACAGTTGAATTTGAATGGCAGCCTATGGTGACATTTCACTAGTGAAAATACAATTACAGATATCAAGAATATAGTTTTTACTAGTGGAAATGTAATTCCTGATATCAAGAATTGAATTGTTGATATCAAGAATTCATATCCTGAGAATGAATAAAAGTCAAAACAGCTTGCCATAATACCTAGAGTTAAGGAATATGAGAAAAAAAGATCAAATTCGTCCATTGTTTACTTGATCTGTTCAACCACTACTTCATTTACTATTAATCAGTACACATGCAGTAGGAGAATAAATGTCCCTATGATGCAATGCAAATACTTTGAAAACAGTTTTGCTAATCAAAATGAGTGTCGTCATCAGTGGACACATTGGGCAATGCTATCTTTATCAAGAATAAAGATAGCAATGCTATCTTTATTCTTGCTGTGGCCAAACTCTGTAATGAAATCGACTGCTATTGTAAAACATTAACAAAGACAAGATTGATTTAAAAAAAAGAAAAGAGGCTAAACCAGTTCAGGCACTTTCTCTAGTTCATGCGTCACAGAAGCTGTTTGATATATTTACTTAGTTATTTCCTGGTCCATTCTGCTGTGATTATAAAGTCTGTCGCTTTAGTAGCCGTCTTCTCCTAGGATTTAAATGAAACAAAAAATATCTGAAGTAGGAATTAAAATAGGAATAAATATTTCCAGATCTGGATCTAGGTGAGTGTCATATGGTCAAACACTGATTGCTTTGCATTTGTAGATCGCATTCGGATTACGATTATGCATTGCTCTGATTTAAATCACAAACTATATTGCAGAATTTGAGTTAAAGCAGAAATATATTTATTCACTAGAGAATGTCTTAATGAGTCGCTCCTTTGCTTTGTTTTGAAAATGTTTCAAAGATCATCCAGCGCTTTTTAGGAGTTTGCATAATCAATAATAACTCATTTGATTAATTATATCTTATCTATAAATAGTGAAGAATTTCTATGTTTTTCAAAATCCACTATATTTTCCATATTTTCAATGTGGTCTAAAACCTGCACTGTATTTCTTTATATACCTGATTACTCTTTAAAATTTGGCCAGACAGAACTACATGATTTCTCTTGAAAAGCAATATGGTTATATATGTTTGTGTGTTCTGCAGGTGTTCTCTGAAACCTCCGATTAACAAGAACAAGACTTCATGCCAGTAATATGACAAGAAAACTAAAAGAGATGTCGGTGAGAGAACAAAATGCAGCTGAAGAAAAAGAAAAGACAGATGAAGCCAAACCTGAACAGAAGGACAAAACAATTAAAAGAGGACAAGAAAATGCCTGTGGATTCAGAAAACATCTAAATCTGGAACAGAAAAACAGTATGGACAAATATCGACCAAAGTGTAAGGAATTATAGATTAGAACACTAATATCTATACATATAACACCTATATATGATGTGCATTTACCGATTGCACATGCAGATAAAAATAAATGTTTGTTGGCTGTTGAGTCTTAACTTGGTTTTTTAGTCAAATTAAATGCATGGTATTGAATAAAAGTGAAATCCTGCAATAATAAATCAAAATATTATATCACACATTAAATCAAATAGTTACTTTTCAATAGGTTTTCACCAAATTCTACATTGCTTTAGACTGTGATTCTAAAGAGCAACACAGATTGATAAGATGTAATTTTAAGAAGTTCTTGCATTGTGACGTTCATGTTTTGATTTCAGAGTGGAATATGATCATGTGACTTACTCGAATCGTAGCCTGAATGTCTGTTTGTTTGATTTCAGTCTCTCTTGATCCAGACGAACCTGCAGAGTGTCGCTCTGGTGAAGAAAAATTCATAGATGAGGTCAGAGATTCGCAGCTTATAATCATAAAATAAATCTGCACGTGTTTTGATTTCTAATATTGTGTTTTTCTCTTCAGAAAGCTGGAGTTTTTCTCATCTAACCGGCAGAATGTTCTTCACATCACTTTCAGTCGATGATTCAGAATTAGACTGGAATGCAAAACACTAATATTTTCCACTGAAAATGCTCCATTTTTAAGTGTTCATGACTATAACTGTAACTGTACAGTTTACATATTCAAACTGATTTTTGATTTAATACTGTGTACACTTTACAAGTTCTGTGACTTCAGGCACTTTATTCTGACATGCAAATGATTTTTCTTTAAACGTGTCATTACTTTACTTTCATTTAGAAGGTATTTTTATGTAAAGAACCTCCCAACTGGTGTCAAGTGTCTCGTTCAAGTGCACAATAATCTCTATTTTTGAGTTGCATGGAGCACATGATCAGCAGGGATTAAATGTCTGTATTATTTGGATTCTGCTGAACACCTTGTGAAGGTCATGTACTTCTCAGTCCCATATTTATTCTAAAATGTCTAAATGCCTATGTTTTTTTTGCAGTGCTCAATAAATATTCAATTTAGCAAAGAGACGTGGCTGCGTAACCTCACTTGTCACAAATATAGTTGTCTATAGAATATGAAGCAATCACTGATAAATATATGTGCTTAGGGTGAGTTGTCAAACTAATTTACTAGTGTTACTGTAATGAAATAAATAAATTACTAAAGACAAATACATCAAACTGATACCATCTTAACCACTAGATGTCTCTTTTCAGCGCACACTCACAGGCCTTTAGTATGGAATGATATTTAACTTGAATTAGAATATGAATATGCTTATTTGAAATTAAATATGCAGTTTTAAACGTCACACATCAAATTCAAATGTGTTCATTGAATTCAGATCTTAAAGTTCACTTGAACTCTTTTTGCACTGTGGCTCCTGGAAACTGGTGTACTAATAATTTATTCTACGCAGGAGAGAAATGACAAATAAAATATGTAAAATGCCTGTATTACGGTTGACATAGTGCTTAATAGTTGCTAAATTGGTTTTAGTCCTGTCCTAATTTTCATGGCCTCTTTCATCATTGATGTGGTGAAACAAAAATAAGGTAAAAATTAATTTTATAATTTTGCTTTGATTCTAAACATCTTAATATGGTTCCAATATGATAGGCCAATTTATTGTGTTACTAATTGCAAATATGCTGAGAAATCTGTAATTGTGTAGGAACCCCCCATCAGCCCAAAAACGGACGGCCTGGGCGAAGGTTAACGCGTGTATGCCTTTTCAGCGCCCCTGTGAAGTTCACTTAATTTCACTCGTTTAATCTGACTCCAATTTCAAATGATTATATCTCTTAGGTTGTGTTTCCAATTAGAAATGAATCATTGGTTATGTATTAATTTAGATATTTGATTATTCTGGGTATCCCATACTTTCAATTATTCGTTCATCAGGGACCCGATGCCGCACAGAGATACTCGCCACGGATTTGCAGTAAACTCACGGACATAAACTCGCCAGTCTGATCTTCGTCAGAGGGTGTAATGAGTTAGCTAATAGCTTTAGTCGATTGCCTACTGCTCACTCGAACAAAAGTGTATTTTAATTTAGCCACTTCCATACAACTTGCTAAATCAGTGGTAAACAGAAATCAAAAGGTCTTCAGATAAAGTGCCTACTGCTCCTTCATTCATGCGCCTTCAGTTTGTTCTACCCTGGACACAGATTTACGGTAGCATTAGCCTCCCATAATTTACTGGTAATAATGATTTCAGGAGAATCCAGAGTAAATCAAATATAACATTTTATTTGTCAAGTAAAAATGTATCATGCCAATTACATAGTTAGACGATTAGAAGCCAATTCAGAAATAATAAATGCATAACATCAATTGCTCAAAGAGTAAGAAATGCACATACACACAGTGGTGGATTAGTGTTTTTAAGACACTTCCCCATCACTGTATGGGGGTTTCTGGCTACAGAAGATCCCACATGACTGCTTTGCACTTTACCTTACATACCCAGACCAGAACAAAGGATTTGTAAATATTTACTACACCAACACCTGTTTTGGGGGGAGAGGAGTGGGTTATCAGATCTCTTCAAGAGACAAAAGGAGGACAGAATTCTCCTTAGTTTTCAATCTTCCTCATAATACCAGTGACTGCTGTGAAACTGAGACCATTTTACCAATCGCACTGAGACATTTTGAAATGATACCAAACATGAAAGGGGAAAAAACAATAGATACACAAGTTACATTATACATCTTAAAGCACTTTCAGTTACTTGAGTTAGGGGGAAGGGAAGGAGGGTGTGTGTGTGTTGCATCCTGTAGATGTTGTGAGGGCAAGGCATTGTCCTATGCTATTGAGTTTTATTGCTTAACTTCAGTGCGCTTGATCACAGTTTTTGTCTAGCAGGAAAATCAAGTCTTACAATTGCCTAGATGAATTTACTGGTGGAACGAGGCATTTTGCATTTAGTGAATGAATATTCAAATTCTAATTTTAATTGACAAGACAAAGTTCTCTTACTTAAGACAATTTTAAGACAATAGTTGAGAGAACCCTTTAAAATCTGAAAATCTGAATTTTAACAGTCACAATCCACTAAAAACAGTACTTTGGATATATTGGAATACCTGTTTGACATGGATGCGAGTTTAGGTTTTTAAAGTGTGTTAAACACTGAGGTCTTTCTACCACTATATTGATCTATTGCATGTCTTTACTTCTTCTAATAGTAAAATAAACAATATGAACTACAAATTAAAACTTGAATTGCTCATGAATTATTTGCTAAACAAAAGAACTGTATTCCTTGATAAGATTTAACTGGCTAAATAAATTTTTTATGAATGAATACATTTCCTGTATCTCATTACTAAGGCCAAAGTTTGATTCCAGCGAATACATGAACTGATAAAAATGTATAGCCTAAATGCAATGTAAATCACATTGAATAACAATGTCGGGCAAATGCATACATGTAAATGTGAGTGAACAGAGTAGTGTTACGGAGGACAATGTTTAAAAGATCTCAGAAATCTCAACACATCCTTTTTCTTTGATTTTCTGAACCATTATCAACAATTCAGCAGAAGTGGGTTATGCACAGATAACAGATCGAGTCAAGTTCAAACTTGTTGCATTACATTAAACCTGATGCACAAAATGACAAGGGAGGCAAAATAATCACAGAAAGGTAAACCTGGGACAACTGTTGTGACGAAATTACTGGATGGTAATAAGAACGGCTTTGATGCATATTTCCACACTAAATCATATAAGCTTGTATGTGTACAATGCCATTACTGCAGTAGAGCAGCCACAATTTATGTGTGGTTCATGGCAAGACTGAGCAAATCAAATCAAAATTTGCCGTAAATGTAAAATTGGGTGATTTTGGTTCATTTGAACACTTAAAAAAAAAAAATTAAAACTGAAAACTTAATGAAATAACACTTCATTCAACACAGTGTAGGTTTAGGTGTTTGTTTTATGCTTGAGCTCATACCTGTTTATCTCACTCTCTCAACTGTACTCTTGATTTTGTGCACACAATGAAGTAATGTTGTAAAACCAGAACCATCAACAATTCACCTGCACAAAAGGTAAATTCCCTCAGCCTGATGTTGCATTTTAACGATCAGATTGCATCTATTGAATTGCCGTCAAGTGCGTCTAAAGGATAAGTACCTTTAGCATCACAGTTAATGAAAAGGTTTTTGTTATTGTGTTTTGATGTCACAAGTTGGAAAAAGACTACCATCTGTAGGATCTCATAAAATAAGTAGTAGGCTGTAGTAGGCTATGATCACTTGCACTTTGTAACTGTGCTTCACTGACGAGTATTTTCCAATAAAATCAATCTAATCTAATCTTGAATGGTGGAGATGTTTATAACTCTGAACTACACCTACACAAGATCTAAACTCTTTTGCGTCATCATCTGTCAATCATCTTGCATTCACCTTTGCATTACATTTCCAAGAAGGAAATTTCAAATATTTCAAGTTCAAGTAATGCCAAAACAATTTCCATATTTATAATTGATGACATTAAAAGTCTAATCAAACATTGTTGTTTTTCTGTATTTCATGTTAATCATTTTGAAGATTGTTTGAACCATGCAGGTCATGGTAATATTAATAAAGTTCAATGTTTCAATTTTAAAGTCGCCATAAAAGCCAAAAAATGAAGTTTTGAATATATTAGCCTTACTCTTATCTAAAAGCTAGTGTGCTGCAAAACAATGACAAAATTCGTAATTAATTACAGTCTCTCACTTCCGCCAATATGGATCAACGATTTTGATGACATGACATTGCACTTCAGCTTAGGGCTGGACAACTAAAAATCTAAATTTCAATTAACTGAACATTTGGCCTCGATTACGATTAATGAACGATTATTATTTTTTTAAATGTCCTTTAAACGTCAGTTTAAACCACAGACCGTCAGTCTGAAGGTCTGACTACGCGAGACTAGTGTCATGTGAACCGCGCAGCGTGAACACAGTCTGCTCCGGTCCAGAGACACGATAGCACAGAATGGATGATATGCTGATATGATATGATGAACTTATCGGACCCTTTTGAATTCTGCACAGAATGCTATATTTTAAAGTGATATGGAGGAGATTAGGTGGAGCTTTACCGAGCTCAAAGGCTATGGCCGAGCTGTGATATAAACAAAACGCTATTGGCTGTTTTAAAAAAGGGGAGGAGCTGTTCAATTACATCAACACACTGAATAATGATGCAAGTTCCAAGGTACTTCAGTGGCCTTTAAGGGCATTTTATATTCACATTAGTACAATAAAAATTTTTCTTATTGTATTCCTGCAGTTGGCATAAGGCAATCGATGCAGTCAATCATGGAAAGAACAGAAGTTGTAGCTAAAAATAGCTTCTCTTTCTACTGTCAAGAAGGTATGTTTTCCTCATTCATTGAGTCACGTTTCCTCAATGTCTGCTTGCGTCAATAGGTGGAGCAAAGCCAAAGATTAAAAGAGCTCACATGTTTTATTTTCTCTGTCTAAGGGTTTGTTCTGTTCTCTAGGAGCTCGTGTTTGGTTCTCGTCATTCATCAGGTGTTATTACAGGATTCTCACACACATACACAGCCAATGTGGATATTTCTGCTCCTCATTGATTCACTTTTACAGTCATCAGAAGGTGAATGAAACACGTCTTTATTCACTTCGTAAAGCTGAGTTTAAAATATGTCACTTAAATTTTGCTGTTAAAGTGAAAGTTGCTTGATAATCATTGAACTGGACTCGTGGTGGGAAGGTGATGTGTGACGGATTACATGTGGAGTATCAGACCCTACAGTCATGGACAGCAGAGAAACCCAAAGAATCATGGGAGAAAAGCCTACCGAAGTATATTCGCAGAGAGAGCATGCAGCAAAAACCAAACAGTGAGTATTTTATCTGCAATTGTGTTTAGGTCTTAATATGTTTGCCTTATTACAGGGAGTTGTTTTTATTTCAGTGAATATTCCTCCAGGAGATTATTTTTTTAAACAAAACTTAAAGCCTAAAGACTTTTTAAGAGTTATCTTATATACAGCGGTGATAAAAATGAGGGTGAGGCCGGAAGGATTATTGTCATCTCAAGAGATAAGCTGCTCTTTGTACTAGATATGAATAACCTCCCAAACGTTCATTTATATTTCCTTTTCATTTGACACACTTTTTTTTTTTACATGTTTATGGGGTCAGCTGTCACAATGAAACATTAAACCAATTTTTACAGGCTCATTTATTATAGGATTTTAGCACATATGTAAACCATTGTTTTGATGTTATAATTTTTAAAAAAGTATAGGCTACATTTCTAACATTTAAAATATGTGACAACTTGCCCCAATTTAAATGTGACAGCATTTGAAGGTTGAACACAATCAACCATTATTAGTTGATTCTTATCTAAATGTGAGTGTTTTTAGTTTGGAGGACTGAAATTCATAATAATGATCCAAATTTAAGACAGTATAATATAAAACTACAGCTAAAACATTTGTGTCACTGAGCTTTTAATTTAAAACCTGAATTTAATGAAAAATATTACTGAAATACAGACCCTGAGACAACTAGCCCCTGTCTGTCCTATACTTCACACTCTGTTCTTAATAAAGTCCTGATTTAAAGTTATAAATCTTTTTATTTTTTATTCCAGTGTGTCTGGATGCAGACGGACCTGTAGAGTTTCATTCTGGTGAATCAGATGAGGTGAGAGATTCACAGATCATTCTGCAGAGGAGAAACAACTGATGTGTGGAACTGACATCTGAATGAAATTTTTACCAACGGGAACAACCTAGCAACCACCCAGAACACCCTAGCAACCACCCAAACACCCTATCAACCACATAGCAACACCCTAGCAACCACCCGAACACCCCAGAAACTGCATAGAACCCTAGCAACCGAACACCCTAGCAACACCCTAGCAACCATCCAAAACACCCTAGCAACTGCATAGCAACACCCTAGCAACCAACCGAACACCCTATCAACCACATAGCAACACCCTAGCAACCACCCGAACACCCCAGAAACTGCACAGCAACACCCTAGCAACCGAACACCTTAGCAACACCCTAGCAACAATCCAAAACACCCCAGCAACTGCATAGCAACATCCTAGAAACCACCCAGAATATCTTAGCAAAAGTCAAGTCAACTTTATTTTTTTAGTGCTTTAAACAATACAATTTTTTTCAAAGCAGCTTTACAGGACTAAACAGTGAAATAATTATTCAATGATGCAATCAGAATTCTGCTGTAAAGCAGCTCTATAAAGGCAATAGTGTCATTGATCAGCTGAAGTCATTTCAGTGTTCATTCGGTTCAGTTTAATGACTGTGTAAAGTTCAACAAAAATTATGTCATCATCCAGCTCAGTTCAGTTCTCAGTGTCAGTGCAGTCAGATTAATAATATTGCTGAATATTATGTGTCTACAACTAATCAAACCAGAAGCAAGAGTGGCAAGGAACCCAAACTCCATCAGTGACAGAAATGGAGGGAAACAACACCACATAACAACACCCTAGCAACCACCTATAATACCTTAACAACTGTATAGCACCACCCACAACACCCTAGCAACCACATAGCAGCACCTAATCACCCGGAACACACTGGCAGCTTCATAGCAACACCCTAGAAATGGCCCAGAAAACTTAGCAACCTTCCTGAACACCCCAGCAACAGTATAGCAACAACCTAACTTTAAAACCCTAAAAATCCTAGCTTTTAAAACTAATTCAAACTGTCTGGCTGGGATCAAGCCAACATAAATTTTGTCTTTTTATATTGTATTATAATTGCCATCTTTTTTTCTCTTTAGATCACTACTGTACACACAGCTTGTTTTCAATTCTTCAGCTCCTTCATCTTCAGCTCTCATTCAGCAGTCAGTGATGTCACAGTGTGTTTCCCTCTGCTGCACAGACTCCTGTAGCACAAGAGGACGCTTAACACATTAATAACAGCTGCATCTGAAAACTTTTAGGTAGTGATGTGTTGCGTCACTGCCTTATCAGGCAATGACTTTGTAGGCAGTATTTGCGCACAAAGGTACCTTTAACTTCGGAAAGACTTCTGAGGCAGTGTAACGGCTTAATGATCTACAGCAAAATAGAGTGAGCTGTGGTAAGAACTAAGTGAATATTTAACCCTCTATGGCGTATCGTCATTTATGACACAGAGAAACTGCCATTTTAAATACAATAATAATATTCAAACAAATACCAAACCAAGTTTCAGAACTTTCCAAGCAGTGAAGTTGCATCTGAATAGTTTTTGGCATTTTCACATGTGAGCTCCAAATGAAAAATAGTAACATTTTTTTTGAAACACCAAGACATTTTCATTACATTTCATATAGTGAAAATGCATTTGTATGTGTGTGAAGTTTCAGAAAATTTGCAAAAAATAATATATCCTAATAGGACAAAGTCAGTTAATAATAAAAAGGTCAGATATAGGAAACTAATTTTGGTAAATTATTTTAGCCTTAAATATATTTAAAATATAAAGTCATTTATTTTTTTCTATCAAAAGCATATCAAAAACAGTGAGGGATACATGTATGCTGCCTCCCAAAATTGATCAGATGCAGGAGACAGGAAGTAAAGTTAAGACTGGATTCAGACATGCTTTGATGCCTTCCTACTTTGGAATACAGCCTCTGAAAGCAGCATTTTTAAGATTTCGGACGCAGCCCAAGTCTTGTGTTTGTTTTAAACCAATGACAGCAGAGTATCTTAAAGTACATCTGTGTAAAACACTGTACAGTTTGTGGCCTGATGTATGTGAGTGTTAAACTCTCCAGATTATCTGCAGTATTTTATCTAGACTAAAGCATGAAAGCATGAAATGAAAACATTTCACTAGCATTTCATATGTTCTCTTCATTTTACTTGTTTCATTTTTTGGGGAAGTTATTTTGTTTTTTCTGTTGGTATTTTTGAAGAACCTTTTGAAACAAAAGGCATTTTTCGACTGTTCACGCTGCAACTGAACACGGCTTTACACCTTTCCTGTTTGTTTTTGTATTTGTAATTGTGTATATAAATTGTATAGTTTTTAGAAATAATAAAATAAGTTTATTACACCTTTATGGTTTATTGTCTGTCTTCATTTTATGCTTCTGTGGATTTCATTAGTGTAGACTATGAAAAATGGATAGCGTATCTCTGCTTTCTTCCACTGTAGAAAAATGAAGCCACAGTATAATGGTAGTTGCCGATTACATCGTTGAGAGTCAGAGTCTGCGCAGTTATAATCATGCTCTTGCAAACTATTCTGACACAAACTTACAAGGAAAATGTTTTTAAATGAAAACGGGATGAGCTGTCAAAGCTTAATGGTGGTAATGTTGCAGTAACTTACGGTTTAGCCTATTAAAACACATGATCACTGCAGCACTGTATTTAACCTTATTCACAGCAGCGCCATCTTAAATTTTTAATGGGAATGAAAACAAGGCTGTGAGGGATAGACACACATCTCTACAGTGGGTTGTTCTGTTATTTAATGTTTTTTAATTGTTTTGCTGAGGAAACACTGCAAAAATATCTTTCCAAGAAATCTCAGTAGACAAAAAACTCCAGACAATATGAGCTGTGGAAAATTATAAGTGATCTAGGAGCTTTATACAGGGTTTTACAGCGGATGCCATTGAAAACACTGCAAGTCTATCCCTCACAGCTTCGCTTTCATACCTGTCATGGTGCTCCTCTGAATAAGGTCTATTGACTTTCAGAACAGATTTGATGTATTTACAGTCTAATACAACACTGTAGAGCTGTTTTATGATTATTTATTTTAGTTAATGAGCTGATGACATAACCTACTGCAAAACATTAAAAAAATAAAATAAAATAACCACACCAAAACTTTAGAAATCATTTAATGCAATCAAGTGTTTGAAGTTCAGTAAAACTGAATCAAATCATTACAAATTGGTTGTGAAAAGAGAAGGGCAATGCTTGAACAAACTGTCACTAGTTTCAAACTTCACTACTAATTTTAGCAATTTACCCTCTTAGATTAAATCACTATTAAAACAATCTGAATGTCAAATGATTTGTAAGTGCAATGTTTGTAAATTATGGATGTGAATGTAAACTTTGCTCATTTAGACAACTTCAGGCAATGATTTTTCTCATGAGTTTGTAGACTAGATGTTTGGGTGAAACTCTTCCCACATGAAGAGCACTGGTGCAGCTTCTCCCAGTATGAACGCTCTCATGATCTTTCATGTCTCCTGACTGAGTGAACCCCTTTCCACAGCGTGAGCACTTGTACAGTTTCTCTCCAGTATGAATTCTCTGGTGTTTTGTTAAGACACTGGATGTAGTGAAGGTCTTCTCACAGTCAAAGCACATATAAGGTCTCACACCAGTATGAATACGCTCGTGCTCTTTTAAAGAGTGCAGTCGTGAAAAACTCTTTCCACAAAATGAACAAAAGTGAGACTTCACACCAGCATGAACTTTAAGGTGTTCACTTAAGCCTGATGCAACCACAAATGTTTTATCACACTGATCACAGCTGAATGATCGTTGAGACCGCTTTTGCGACTGAAAGTCTATTCACACTGAGTGCATGAGAACGGTTTTTCTCCAGTGTGAATTCTCATGTGTCTGATAAGTTTTCCTTTCTGTGTGAAATTCTTTCCACACTGAGAGCAGGTGAAAGATCCCTTGACTCCAGTTTTTCCAGATCGTTTTTGGGTGAAATTCTTTTCAGCCTGTGAAACGACTGTCTTTCCATCTTCATTTTCTATCTTCTTTTGAAACTGATGTTGTTTGTCTTCAGTCACTTCCATCGAATCTAAAATCAACATTAGATTTCCATGGTTCAATTGAAGATGGACAAATTAGAAACAAAAAGAAATTCAGGGAGCCCCAAATAAGCAAAAATCCAGTTTACTATTAGTATCTTAGTTTAGATTTATGTCAAGCTTCATCTTAATGTTCTCATCAGATATTTTTTTTTTTTTCAAATGCACATTGTATAACTATAAGGTTTACTCTATTCTTCTCCCTGTTCACCAGCCACACATCTTCATGTCTTTAAAAAGAAATGGATGAAATAACATGTAAATCCGACAGGCTCTGACAGTGCATAGCCCTTAAACTTAGCGATCAACTATCATTATAAACTTGTTTAAAACACAAAATACATTTACTGACATATTGAAGTTCATGGATATTTTGAATGAGTGACATTTATCAACAACGTCCAATTTTGTGAGGCAACTGAAAACCCAAAGACAGAGGTAAGTTGAAATGGATATGGTTCAATATTTATCATGTTAGCTACCTGGCTACTTGGTTACTGTGGATGATAGACAACAACTACAGTTTTGGCGTGAATTATTTTGCATGCCTCATTGCTTAAACCAGCTAAATCGGCCTATACGGTGACCGGTGTGGTGCAGGACATGTTCTGTTTACTTGTGGCCTAGACATATAACTTGACATATTAACTCAACCCCTGGGATTATTAAAAAAATAATATTTTATATTGAATTAAGAATAAAGACAGCACAGCATTAAGTCATGATTAGGCTATATTATATTGTATTGCACTCACCTCCATGACAGCATTGGAATAAAATTTGAATAACCTAATTTGTTATTATTATCTATATATGTTAAAGGAATAGCCTATATAAGAAAAGAAAATAACGTAGGCCTACAAAAAAAAAAAACACATTTAGTAGTTTTTTGTAGTAGGTCTTGAACCTGAGGGGATCACAGCAAATGATGATAGTCTCCCTTCTTTTCCCGGTTAAGGAGTGTTTCATTCACCCATTTTGTTCTCCATTTTTCAAGCCCTGTGCCTGGGATGCATCTATTTCACTCAAATCATTTGATCAAAAGAAAAAAATGATAATTAATGGTAAATTAATTAATAAATTAATTAATAATTAAGTAAGGAATAATTGACGACGGGCTATTGAATTCTTAGAAAATAATGCACACCCGAGGTGGTAATGCAGCCTCGACCCGAAGCGGAGTGGCCGTTACAAGTCGGGTATGCATTATTTTCTAAGAATTCAACGGCCCGGAGTCAATTATTCCGCTTATACTTCGGTTACCACACCTCAAGACACTGTTCCGATGTTGTATTTAAAGACATTTGTCAGGTTTTTGTCTTTAAAACACTCTTGTGTGTGGGACTAATTTCTTATGCATCTCATCCCAAGCCTCCGTTGCTAATTCCAAAACGTCATTTCAGAACTAGTAACGGAGGCTTGAGACTTGATAACAGAATAATACCGTTGATACAGTTATTAACGCAGTTGAGAGAGAGAGAGAGAAAGCGAGAGAATAAGCAGCAAATGTGAATTAGCCTACCTGATCTGTGTGTCTCTAACGGCAGCAGTTTAATAGCGAACCTTTAAGTTTATCTCAAGAACTGCACAGTTATTACCTCGCTGGTGATTCATGTATCTTTTAAGTTGCTAAACTATTTTACTGATTAATTCGTCAGAGCAGCACTGACAAAACGTTTCTGTGCGAGTGTGTCCGTACTTAGTACGTGTGTACGTACGTTTGAAAGAGAGAGAGAGCGTGAGAGAGTATGCTATTTCAGGACACAATAAAACGTATTTTGTGGCAAAAACCATGACAATAATTTGTCATTTTCATCCTTTTGTTTACTATATTTATTTGCTTGGTCGGTGTCATTGTGGGTTTTGTTTCTGTTGCAGTTGTAGGCTTTAAGAACCTTTTGAAATAACTGAAATCGTTTGGCAAAGTGATATGGAACTGCAATGCGGTCAAGACCTGCTAGAACTACTTTAGCCATGCATTTCCCTTTATTAAATAATTGCACATCTTAGAACGTTGGTCAACCAATCAGATTCGAGCATTCAACAGCCCTGTAGTATAATCAGAGATTGTATATAATAGGGAGATAAGAGGGTCTGTATCTCTTACCATTGGAGAAAACGTAACGGCTAACTTAATCACCTGCAGCACCTCTCAGCCTATCGTGTAATGGCAGTGACATCAGTCGCAACATTCCCTAGTCTGCCTTCTCTTGAAAAAATACATTTTTTATCTAGCTAAAGTCTACATATAGTTCCCAAAGAAAGTATTGTTTAGTGTAAAACATGCTGAAGATTAGCGAAAAGGCTGTCAATTAATTAAATGACTTGCTATTTCCCCACAAAAGCTGTTTAATCACCATAGTGAAACCTCTCATCCATTGGCATCCATTCAAAAACAGCCTTTGGTCTCCTTCCCTGCGTACTGCGTTAGCATTAGCGTTACGCTTTTTTGGCTAAAGGTTGCAGGCTTGCCTTCCAGTGGCTTTGGTATAATAACTGAATGGATGCCAAAATGACACCAACATGAAACTTTTCGTCAAGATTTTATTTTTATGATGTAACTATGACAACACCCGCCCAGAGACAGCGACGCAAGCACCACCTCAACTGCACAAAACGCTTCCAACCACAAGAGAAAGTGGCCGCCGCGCGAGGAAATGGTCTTTAAAGAGTTAATCGACAATATTGATAAAGTCATTGCATCACAACAGCTGCAGTTAGAAGCTCCGGTTGCTATAGAAACAGTCAGTGTGAGACGCGCGCTTAAGGACTGCGCATACGCATTGGCTGGCTCAGCCTGAGGAAAAAATGCAGTTTTGTCTTGATTTGAGCGTTTAGAAACAAAATTCGAGACAGTTGTTCCGAGATTTCATTGGTAGTTTAAAATGAAATATAATCATAAGCTTGATGAACAGCTGAGAATTTGATGTTCGAGCTGTACTTTTGCGATTAAATATCTGGCCGAGAATCATTTCAAAGAGGAGGGCCGAGTGAAATGACTTGCCTGGAAAAGTACTTTGGCTCAGTACATGTTTTTAGATTTAGATTTCTCATAGTAAATAGTAAATGTACTCACAGTCTGATAAGATTAAAGTGTCGTTTCGTCAACCACGGTGAACTCAGAAGCGTCGAAAAACATTTCAACTGATGAACTCAACAAGATCACGTGGTTGAAATGAAAGCAAATGTCGCCATCTAGAGGAAAATCTGTTGCACTGCCAAACTATTATCATATCACTGGTGTAAAGCCTTATATGTGCTTTGACTGTGGGAAGAGCTTCACTTCATCCAGCCACTTAAAAAGACACCAGAGAATTCATACTGGAGAGAAACCGTACAAGTGCTCACACTGTGGAAAGGGCTTCGCTCGGTCAGGAACCTTGAAAGGTCATGAGAGAATTCATACTGGAGACTGCCTTTATATGGGAAGAGTTTTATCCGATTATCTAGTCTACAGACTCATAAGGAAAAGTGTTGCCCCAAGTTCTCTGAATAAGCAAAGTTCATGTTCAAATCCATCACTTTCAAGTAAATAGTTTGGGGGTCAAAATTCTCCAATTTTAGATGGAAATCCTTATTTTGTTTATGTTGGGGAGTAAATATAGTGACACTAGTTGTCTCCATCCATATTCTTTACAAATTAATTTAGTCTGGCTGTTAAGAGGTGATGCACTATTATTAATGTATACATACATTGCATGTAGAATTTGTTACAAGAATAAAGGAACAAAACACTTTTTGAGTGGCTGAAGTTATGGGGAATTTTTTTCATGGACAAAGTCATGAAAAAAACGTTTCAACAATAAGCAATATCACATGAGCATTAAATATCTGTTTTGTCCCAAATAGCATGAGTGCAAGTGTGATATTGATTTTATACAACAGTTCGGTGCATAAGTTAATATTGTAGATTAATTTTGCCAATGAAAATACTACCTGTAAAGCCACAGCAGAACTGTTGTGCATTTTAGAGCAACACACAGCTGTGTTTCGTTTCTGAATGAATCTGCAATTTGAGTGAATCAATCGGGTGAACCAATGATTCAATGTCCCATTCATAAAGGCCACATTTAAACTGCAGGTTGATGTCCAATTTGGATTTTTTGACTATATCTAACCCACTTACATCTTTTAAAAGTGACCCGTATCCAATATCTGCATTTACACTACACAGGCTTAACATGGCTTAATGCAAGTCAGTGATATTAAAAGACCAAACTCTGAACAAACTTTATTAATAAAGCATATACTATGCATAGAAAAGCAAATTAGTAGTTTCATCCTTACATTAAAATCATTAATTACTACTGATTCTTCATGACAGTGATTATGTACATAGATCCACTATGAAAATCATGTGTACTGATGGTCTAGCGGTAGAACTTTAGCTAAGCATGTCAGAGGTTCTGGTTCTAATCCATCCTTGTATAGGTTTTTTTTTCCCCTCATTGAAATCAATTGTGTTCATCAGTGATTTTATATCACAAGAAGGGACATGTTTGTGTGCATTTTATTTTTTGATTTCACCAGAATGAATAGAGTCTCCTCAACAGTGTGCAATAGTTTGAGCCGCCGGTGTTACAGTTTAACTGGTTACCATGTTAAGTTTTGACCTTACGCCAGATGTGAACGATCAGCCGCAGATTCGTCAATTCCAAAAGCTTGTGCAACACGTCCAATACAATTAACTATTTGCACTACATGATGTTGGTATTATTGTAAAGATTAAAAATTTCATTACTTGTAATGGTAAAAGTTTGTTTAACAAAAATGCTAATAAAGTCATACTTGTTACGGGACTCAAACTGCATCAAAAAAGCAATCAGCCTATCTTTAAAGTGTCTTATCACAATGAGCTATCACAAAGCAACAGAATGCATGAGGTTATTAAGTCTTCTTTGTTTCATTATGGGAAGGGCTGGCTCATGTTAACTTGTGCCTCACGCTCACAAGCTGATAGTCACATTACATTGTACGACACTTAAATTGGCATTTTCTCGACAAAATACATGCTGCACCCCTAAATATTACACGACATAATACTACTTCTGATAACACTACTTACGAAGTTATAGATTAAGCAACATAAAGAAATAACCGTTGCAGTAGGCTAGATGTTTGTCATTATTTAGAGCCTGAATGATGTTACAAGAAAGTGTTTGCACTAACATCCTGAAGGGCCAGTGTCCTTCAGAGTTTAGCACCATCTTACACCAAATCTGTAGTAATCCTGAAGAATTAACTGGTTCAGGTGTGTTCAATTTGGGATGGAGCTACTGACCAGGGTAGAGTTTCCCAAAAGCATCGTAAGCCTAAGTTGATGATAGAACCATTGCCGCCAATGGTCTCTATATGATCAACTTAGGCTTACGGTGCTTTTGGGAAACTCTACCCAGGGCTGTGTTTCCCAAAACCTTCATGAGCCTAAGTTGATGGCCATCTATGGTTGTTAAGATCAGCTTAGCTCACTATGGTTTTTAATCAATCTATGACAAACCATAACTCAACTCAAAAATCAGCCAGATGTGTTGAAAGTTGAAGTTAAATTAAAAATCATGAATAGTTTCTAAATGACTGTTTGAGCAAACATTTGCACCTGGATAATTGAGAGTGATTGTAAGTGTGATGATCATCTGCTAAATGAGCAACAGTGACCACAATTCACACCTTCAATCAGTGAAGCCGCTCCCACAGCCGTTCATGAGAGTTTAAATGCTGGGGAATATTCCCATCTTCCCACAGGAGAAGAAGAAGCAAGCAAGAGGAATTACTCCAGGAGAAACTACTGACATACTATTGTGAAGATGGAGTATGAGGAAGAACCCTGCAGAATAAAAGATGAAGATACAGAGGAACGAATAGGTTGGTGTTTTCCTTCATTCTCTTTAATGACTGATGAGGAACATTAGACTCAGTAGTGAACTGGATTTTGCTAATTTGGGGCTACCTGATTTTCTTTTTGTTTCTAATTTTTTTTTTTTTTTTTGCGCTTTAATTGAACTAAAATGTATTATTGATTTTAGACCTGATGGAAGTGAAAGAAGACAAATGCCATTTTACAAATGAAGTTGGAAACATCATTTCACAGACTGAAATGAATTTCACAAAAAAACAAAGAGGAAAAACTGGAGTTGAAGGACCTTTCACCTGCTCTGAGTGTGGAAAGAGTTACATATATAAATCACTCTTAAACAGACACATGAGAGTTCACACTGGAGAAAGGCCTTATACATGCACTCAGTGTGGAAATAGTTTTATTCAGAAAGGAGGCCTAAATGCACACATGAGAATTCACACTGGAGAAAAACCGTTCACATGCACTCAGTGTGGAAGGAGTTTCAGGTGCAAAGGTTTTCTCAAAGATCATCTGAGCCGTCACACTGGAGTGAGATCATTCAGCTGTGATCAGTGTGATAAAACATTTGTTGTGGAATCATGCTTAAGAACACACATTAAAACTCATGCTGCTGTGAAGCCTCATGTTTGTTCTTTATGTGGAAAGTGTTTTACACAACTGAAGAATTTAAAATTGCATGAGAGTATTCATACTGGTGTGAGACCTTATATGTGCTTTGACTGTGAGAAGACCTTCACTACATCGACCGACTTAAAAAAACACCAGAGTATTCATACTGGTGTGAGACCTCATATGTGCTCTGACTGTGGGAAGACCTTCACTTTATCCAGCCACTTAAAAAGACACCAGAGAATTCATACTGGTGTGAGACCTCATATATGCTTTGACTGTGGGAAGAGCTTCACTTCATCCAACCACTTAAAAAGACACCAGAGAATTCATACTGGAGAGAAACCGTACAAGTGCTCACACTGTGGAAAGAGTTTCGCTCGGTCAGAAACCTTGAAAGATCATGAGAGAATTCATACTGGAGAGAAGCCCCACCAGTGATCTTCATGTGGGAAGAGTTTCACCCAATTTTCTAGTCAACAGACTCATAAGAAAAACTGTTGCCTCAAGTTTCCTAATAAGCAAAGTTCATGCTCAGATCCATCACTTTCAAGCAAATAGTTTGGGAGTCAAAATACTCTAATTTTAGATGGAAATGTTTATTTTATTTATGTTGGGGAGTAAATATAGTGGAACTAGTTGTCTCCATCCATATTAATTTAGATAGTCTAGCTGTTAAAAAGTGATGAATGGCATTAATTATATCTATACTTACATTGCATGTAATTTGTTAGAAGAATAAAGGAACAAAACTTGTACTTTTTGAGTGGTTGAAGTCATGAGCATTTTTATGGACAGAAGTCATGAAAAAATGTTTCAACAATAAGCAATATCACATGAGCAGTGGGTATTATACAAGTGCTGTTTTCGTCCTGAATAGCACAAGTGCATATGTGATACTGATTTTATACACCAGTTCAATGAATAAGAAGTTAATATTGTATTATATTTTAGACGCAGTATTGTCCGTTTTTGCTCAATTTTGCCAATGAAAATATTACCTATAAAGCCACAGCAGAATTGTTGTGCGTCTCAGAGCACCACAAAGTGGTGTTTAGTTTCTGAATAAATCCACATAGAGTAAATCAATCAGGTGAATCAATGATTCAATGATCCATTCATAAAGAGAGCTTCTCCAGAGCGGCTGCATGAGCTCTGATGACGACACAGCTGCCGAATTCACAGATGACAACAGACATGTTTTGTGTTTCTGTTGCTTCATGAAAACGTCTGTGAATTTGACAAATACTGTGTCTCATCCACTTTGTCTGTGATAAAGTATGCAAACGCTGTGCAAGCGTCACTACGGGAAGCAGAAAGAAGAAATCATGCTTTACTTATTTATTTATTTAACATGTATGTGTGCATTAAAAGTGCCATTCCTGTAATGAGAAAGATGCTGAGCCAAATGGCGATAAAGATGTGTTCTGGCGTCTGGCATGTTTATTGAACCAATCAGATAAGAGTAAATCGAGAGTCAGCGAGAGCCTCGTTTGATTGGCTTCATGAAGACGAAGGACCCACCTTCCCCTTTGCGCTTGCAAAACTCAATGAGTGAGAGAATCGTGCCAAGAAACATGGAACTGTAGGCTACAAATCGTTCTATTTCGAGAGCGTTTATGCCCTATGTACACAACAAGCCATTTAGATATTTGCAACAGTTTATTTTTTACACAAAGGTTGGTTTTACACAGTCAATCTGTTTTGCAGTTCCTGATCTCTGCTGTTTTTGCTTGCAAATCGCTGTTCACAAGCTTGCAATGCTTTTGGCTGTATTTTGGCGGGGAAAAAACATTCCAAAAGTGTAAGCGTGGAAAAAATGGAAGTCAGAATGTTATTTCTTTATGGTATTTTAGTCTTTATATTGTCAAAACCCCACAAAATCAGCTTAAAGTATGATAAAGGCAATAAAATAATAGTTTAATTAATTTGAATTTTACCAGAGTTTATCAAAAAATATTAAAGATATACAAGCCACATTAATTAAGAGCTTAAAAAGTTAGTTCATTTTTCCCACTAGATGTTATTTCACAAAGTCCTCATGTAAAAGTCCTACTCCTTGCAGCATGACTTTTTAAAAGTAAGAATCATAGTTTGTTCAGTAAAGAACTGTTGAATTTTATGTTGTTTTTCCCCCTGCTGTACTGAAAACATTCCTAAATGAACATAGACTTCAAAACCAATATTGTTACACCATTGAATGTATTCATCAAACTGGGCAGTGGCATTATTAAAAATATGACATCAGTTCAGATGATGAACAGTCCTTTAATACAGTGAATATAAGAGATCAGTGTCTGTGAGCAAAGAACAAACAGACAAAACTGAACAAATGACACTGTTTCTCTTGTACAGCTTCTCTCTAGTATGAACTCTCTCATGTTTTTTCAAGTATTCTAACTGAGCGAAACTCTTTCCACAGTGTGAGCACTTGTACGGTTTCTCTCCAGTGTGAATTCTCTGGTGTGTTTTTAAGTTGCTGGATGTAGTGAAGCTTCTCCCACAATCAGAGCACACATGAGGTCTCACACCAGTATGAATACGCTCATGCTCTTTTAAATGCTTCAGTAGTGTAAAACACTTTCCACATAAAGAACAAAAGTGAGGCTTCACACCAGTATGAATTTTAAGGTGTCTTCTTAAGTATGTTGCCAAAGCAAATGTTTTATCACACTGATCACAGCTGAATGATCTCACTCCAGAGTGAGAGCGCAGATGATTGTTGAAAACGCTTTTGTAAGTGAAACTCTTTCCACACTGAGTGCATGTGAACGGTTTTTCTCTTAATTTGCGAAATGATGTTTCATTTTTTTTCCCACAGGAAAAAATGTTTAAATATGTCACTTTGGTGATCAAAGATGAGTTTTAAGGGATAAAATGATTGACTACAGGGGGGTTTTAATGAATATTTGGGGGTGGGGGCGAGATCTGCTTGGTTACTTGGTTACAAATATTCTTCCAAATATCTTCCTTTGTGTAGGACAGATCAAAGAAATTTATACAGGTTTTAACTTGAGGGTGAGTAAATAATGACAAATTTTATTTTTGGGTGAACTATCCCTTTAAGCCACTTAAATAGTACAAATTTTGTTCCTTTTTTCTTGTAACAAAATCTTAATACAAAGTATAAATATTAGGAATGACATTAATAATACTGCATCACCTCTTAACAGCCAGACTAACAGAATGAATTTGTACAGAATATTGATGGAGATGATTAGTTTCACTATTTACTCCCCAACATAAAATAAACTTTTCCATCTAAAATTGGAGCATTTTGTTTCCCCTAATATCCAACAATCCTCACCATGCCTCTGTATCATTTTAACTAATTTCTCTCTCAGATGATGTCGCCATTTTGTGGTTGAAAATGATGGATCTGAAAATTAACTTTGCAAAATTAATTTAGGAAACTTCGGGTAACACCTTTTTTTATGAGACTCTAGATGAGATAATCGGTTGAAACTCTTCCCACAGTGTGAGCACTTGTACGGCTTCTCTCCAGTATGAACTCTCTGGTGTGATTTTAAGTTGCTTGATATAACGAAGCTCTTCCCACAGTCAGCGCAAACATGAGGTCTCACACCAGTATGAATACTCTCATGCTCTTTTAAATTTTGCAGTCGTGTAAAACTCTTTCCACAAAAAGAACAAACATGAGGCTTTACAGCAGTATGAACATTAAGGTGTGCTCTTAAGCTTGATGCCAAAACAAAAGTTTTATCACACTGATCACAGCTGAATGATCTCACTCCAGAGTGACAGCGCAGATGATCTTCGAGAGTGCTTTTGTAACCAAAACTCTTTCCACAGTGAGTACATGTGAACAGTTTTTCTCCAGTGTGAATTCTAATGTGTCTTTTAAGGTTTCCTTTCTGAATGAAACTCTTTCCACACTCAGAGCAGGTGAACAGATTTAGTCCAGTGTGAATTCTCATGTGCACATTTACTTCTTCTTTGCGTCTGAAACTCTTTCCACACTCAGAGCAGGTGAACGGTTTTTCTCCAGTATGAGATCTCATGTGGTCATTTAGGTGTCCTTTATGTCTGAAACCCTTTCCACACTGAGTGCATGTATAAGGCCTCTCTCCAGTGTGTGATCTTGTGTGTTTGTTAAGGTTTGATTTATCTGTGAAACTCTTTCCACACTCAAAGCAGGTGAACAGTTTTTCTCCAGTGTGTTCTCTCATGTGTCTATTAAGGGTTGATTTATATGTGAAACTCTTTCCACACTCGGAACAGGTTAAAGATCCTCCGACTCCAGATTTTTCAGCTTGTTTTAATGTGAAATTCTCTTCAGTATTTAAAACGACTGCATTTCCATCTTCATTTTTGAAATTATGATATTTTTGAAACAGATGTTGTTTATCTTCATTTTTATATGTCAGTTTTCCATCTTCGTTTGTGAAATGATGGTGTTTGTCTTCATTCACTTCCATCGGGTCTATAAAGAAGGCACATGAGAAACAAAGAAATTAAGTTAATTCTTACTGGGGCACAAATTTAGTTTACTACTGAGTCCACTAGTATCTAGTTTTAGATGTATTGTTATATCCTCCTGAGAACCAGATATATAAGAGATTTTTTTGTGTGCGTGACTTTAGTTTATGTCATTACATTGTTTGGAAAAACTAGAGCTGCACGATTCTGGATAAATTGAGAATCAAAGATCAGACAACTAAACAAAATAACATGTAATTTACTTGAGGTTCTGACAAAATGTTAATTGCTGCAGTCTATGTTTAATTATTCTGAATGAATTATTTTACAAAATCTGTGAATGAATGATTCAATGACTCAATCATAAATACATCACTTTGTTTCATTGCTAAGCGCCAAGTTGCTTTCAAACAATTTGCTCTATTTTGATCGCTCCGTAAACATCATCAGTGTTTATATCCAAGCTATAAACTTTTGTCTCAGCACTTCTGTTATAATTTGAATATTTGTAACACAGAAATAACGATACTTTGTGGTTGAAAAGACTGTTTTTGAAGCGGTTTCGTACCTATACATTAACTCTGACTCTCTGCGTAAGCAGCAGCACCAAATGTTCTGGTGTGAGTTTGTCAAAGGTTTAATAGACATGCGAGAATCGTGGTCATTTAGGAATGAGATCGAGTGGGTGTATGAAGATATTTTATGTTGCATATCTGTAGAGGACACCAAGACTCAGTTATTAAGAAAATAAAAGGGCATTATATGACATGTACAGGCAAAAACAATTTTTTTAATTTACCAATCAATTTTTAGGGTTCAGGCCTTTTTTTTACCAAACTTTGATTCTCATCTCACGAAAGACATAACAGAATGATTTAATATACTATTTTACTTTTTGGAATGTGTGTGTAAAACTGCCATAAATTCTATACAATGTAATTATTTGCATATTAATGTTCTAATCTTGTGGCAACATGTAATGAAAAAAATAATGGGAGTAAAAACTTTGCAACATTTTCATTAGAATATCTCAAATTTCATAGGAATATTGATATATAATTTCTTTCCCTATTTACTTCTTGTGTCTCCTTAAAATGCCTAATAAACATGTTGTAAATCCAGCTGTCTTCTACAGAGGACTAATGATAATAATGTTTTCCTGAAATATTTATTTACAAAAATTTGAAAATAATTCATATTTAAATTATACAAAATATTTTCATATTTCCTCAAGAGTTGTAAATTTGATCATTCAGTAAATGTTAGTTATTTGTAAAGACCAAATAGAGGGAGTTGTGAAACCTCCAAACATTTGGTATCTCTGAAAAGCCCTAAATGTGATGTACAGGACATCCAGACTTAAAACTGTGAAATGTATGTACTCAGAGAAATTTACTAAAATACAGTGTCCATACAGAGGGAAAAAGTCCATGCCTAGGTCTCAGGAGGATATGTCATTTTTCATCTTTTCCTCATCAGTCATTAAAGAGAATGAAGGAAAACACCAACCTATTAGTTCCTCCGTATCTTCATCTTTTATTCTGCAGGGTTCTTCTTTAAACTCCATCTTTACAATAGTATGTCAGTAGTTTCTCCTGGAGTAATTCTTCCTGCTTTCTTCTTCTTCTTCTCCAGTGGGAAGATGGGAATATTCCCCAGCATCTAAACTCTCATGAACGGCTGTGGGAGCAGCTTCACTGACTGAAGGTGTGAATTGTGGTCACTGTTGCTCATTTAGCAGATGATCATCACACTTACAATCACTCTCAATTATCCAGCTTTAAGTGTTTTGCTCAAACCACTGTTTAGAAACAATTCAACTCCTCTAGCTAAATTTTATGTTCTTACTTTAGATATGATTTACATGCACTGAAAAATCTGTTTTCCGAGCTTTATTACATAAAATGAAAAGAATGAATACAGTGTCCCACTTCACATGTTTATGTTCCCTTCCCTCGCTCTCTTCTCTTCTTCTCCAAGAGTCGGGTGTGTGTCATTGCTTCAGTTGCACGAGCGCCCTCTACTGGCGGAAACCAATCCCTATTAAACTATAACCTTCATAGATTAGATACAAGACAACAGCTCTTATCTTGGTTGAGATTATAAACATTATATCCCTAAATATGTTTGATTTCGGAAGATTCAAACTTCAAATATCTGCTAAGGAGTTTGAAATTGTATACCTTCTGGACTCCTTCAACTGTTGCGTTACTATGTTGCTAATTTTTGTATAAATCTTGACTTCATTTTAAAGTTAGATGGTAAGTATTATTAATAAAAATGTGAGAGTTAAGAGATATGATGTACCTTAAAAACTACAGTTCTGTCCAAGCAACTCAATGGAAGTTGTCTGATTTAGTATTCACCAAATAAAAATAAAAATGCTCTGTCTAATATAGTCCGAATATAAACACTTTTTATAGGTGTACCATAGTGATTTAGGAAAGTGAATCTCAAACTTTTTTGAGTCATGGACCCCCGTCATATTTGGAACCATCCTCAAGGACCCCAGAATAAAATTGGCTCATTGGTATTATTAATGTCTTTGTGATGACCAAATGCAATCAAGTATAATTTACTACTAGGCTTGATGACTTGACTACAAATTGTTGACTATTTAGTCACATTGTCAGTTATATTACACATATATTATCTTCTTTTATGGGAACATGTCAAATGTCAAAATATACAAAAAATAATATTGAGATATTTTATAAGGACCCCCTGGCATTATGTCAAGGACCACTAGGGGTCCATGGACCCCTAGTTGAGAAACACTGATTTAGGATAAGACAAAAACACGGTTTGGAAGATAGATTCATAATGTACCCAATGTATAATCACCAAGTTCACGTGGTTGAAATGAAGGCAAATGGCGCCATCTAGAGGAACATGCCAAACTATTGCCATAAAGAGAAGCTCAAACAAGTTATTCAGAGAGACGACACAAAATCAGCTTTCCATTACTTTCTTTTTTTTTAAACTAAACTGTAATATTTGTTAACAAAAATACAAAGTATAACCACAGTGTAACTTAGAACTTAATCTTAAACCTTCTTTCATAACTACTAGACAGCAGTTGTAAAACAAGTATGTCACTGCTGCATTGTCACAAACACATTCACTTTTCCTGAGCAATTTCATCTTCTCTCAGTGATGTGTTTGTCTGAGTTCATATTAGAGGAATCGCCTCTTTAAATATATATAGAAAAACATAATGAGATATATATATATATATACAGGTGCTGGTCATATAATTAGAATATCATCAAAAAGTTGATTTATTTCACTAATTCCATTCAAAAAGTGAAACTTGTATATTATATACATTCATTACACACAGACTGATATATTTCAAATGTTTATTTCTTTTAATTTTGATGATTATAACTGACAACTAAGGAAAATCCCAAATTCAGTATCTCAGAAAATTAGAATATTACTTAAGACCAATACAAAGAAAGGATTTTTAGAAATCTTGGCCAACTGAAAAGTATGAACATGAAAAGTATGAGCATGTACAGCACTCAATACTTAGTTGGGGCTCCTTTTGCCTGAATTACTGCAGCAATGTGGCGTGGCATGGAGTCGATCAGTCTGTGGCACTGCTCAGGTGTTATAAGAGCCCAGGTTGCTCTGATAGTGGCCTTCAGCTCTTCTGCATTGTTGGGTCTGGCATATCGCATCTTCCTCTTCACAATACCCCATAGATTTTCTATGGGGTTAAGGTCAGGCGAGTTTGCTGGCCAATTAAGATCAGGGATACCATGGTCCTTAAACCAGGTACTGGTAGCTTTGGCACTGTATGCAGGTGCCAAGTCCTGTTGGAAAATGAAATCTGCATCTCCATAAAGTTGGTCAGCAGCAGGAAGCATGAAGTGCTCTAAAACTTCCTGGTATACGGCTGCGTTGACCTTGGACCTCAGAAAACACAGTGGACCAACACCAGCAGATGACATGGCACCCCAAACCATCACTGACTGTGGAAACTTTACACTGGACCTCAAGCAACGTGGATTGTGTGCCTCTCCTCTCTTCCTCCAGACTCTGGGACCCTGATTTCCAAAGGAAATGCAAAATCTACTTTCATCAGAGAACATAACTTTGGACCACTCAGCAGCAGTCCAGTCCTTTTTTATCTTTAACGCTTCTGACGCTGTCTGTTGTTCAAGAGTGGCTTGACACAAGGAATGCGACAGCTGAAACCCATTTCTTGCATACGTCTGTGCGTGGTGGTTCTTGAAGCACTGACTCCAGCTGCAGTCTACTCTTTGTGAATCTCCCCCACATTTTTGAATGGGTTTTGTTTCACAATCCTCTCCAGAGTGCGGTTATCCCTATTGCTTGTACACTTTTTTCTACCACATCTTTTCCTTCCCTTCGCCTCTCTATTAATGTGCTTGGACACAGAGCTCTGTGAACAGCCAGCCTCTTTTGCAATGACCTTTTGTGTCTTGCCCTCCTTGTGCAAGGTGTCAATGGCCGTCTTTTGGACAACTGTCAAGTCAGCAGTCTTCCCCATGATTGTGTAGCCTACAGAACTAGACTGAGAGACCATTTAAAGGCCTTTGCAGGTGTTTTGAGTTAATTAGCTGATTAGAGTGTGGCACCAGGTGTCTTCAATATTGAACCTTTTCACAATATTCTAATTTTCTGAGATACTGAATTTGGGATTTTCCTTAGTTGTCAGTTATAATCATTGAAATTAAAATAAATAAACATTTGAAATATATCAGTCTGTGTGTAATGAATGAATATAATATACAAGTTTCACTTTTTGAATGGAATTAGTGAAATAAATCAACTTTTGATGATATTCTAATTATATGACCAGCACCTGTATATATATACTTGGAGGGGTCTCTAATTTTTTTCCAGAACTGTATATAATAACGTTTTGTTCATTCTTATTTCTTAGTTAATTTCACTGCAAAAAAGACTTCAATATCTTAATGCATCGCATTTAAACAATTAAAACAAGTTGTTTGAAATATGGATTATGATTTAATAGACTATTTTTGCCACTTTTAAACAAATGCCTCATATGCACAATTAATGAAAATAACTGAACTCCACAAAGAAACAAAACAAATTACTTCACAAATAGTAGAGTTTTAAGGCAACACACTAGTTTTATTGAAACTATTATTTTTTTACCTTCCCCAATGGTTCCCCTTGCCAAACAAACTTCACTACTAATTTAAAGAAATGATCCAGCTTTTGATTAATCAGAATGTCAAATTTTTTCAAGTGTATTATTTGTAAGTGATACATCTGAAAATGAACTTTGCTCACTTAGATAACTGCAGGAAAATGTATTTCTTATGAGACTGTAGATGAGATATTTGAGTAAAACTCATTCCACAGTAACTTGTACGGTTTCTCTCTAGTATGAGATCTCTGGTGTTGTTGTAAGGCACTGGACGTAATGAAGCTCTTCCCACAGTCAGAGCACACATAAGGTCTCACACCAGTATGAATACTCTCATGCACTTTTAAACATTTCAGTAGTGAAAAACTCTTTCCACAAAAAGAACAAATGTGAGGCTTCACATCAGTGTGAATTTTAAGGTGTGCTTTTAAGCTTGTTTCAAAACCAAATGTTTTATCACACTGATCACAGCTGAATGGCTTCACTTCAGAGTGAGAGAGCAGATGTTTTTTCAGAATGCTTTTGGAAGTGTAACTCTTTCCACACTGAGTGCATGTGAACGGTTTTTCTCCAGTGTGAATTCTCATGTGATCATTAAAGTTTCCCTTCTGAATGAAACCCTTTCCACAATGAGGGCATGTATGAGGCCTCTCTCCAGTGTGAGATCTCATGTGTCTTATAAGGTTTGATTGGAGCCTGCACTTCCTTCCACACTCAGAGCATGTGAACGGTTTTTCTCCAGTGTGAATTCTCATGTGTCTCTTAAGGCCTGTTTGATCTGTGAAACTCTTTCCACACTCAGAGCATGTGAACGGTTTTACTCCAGTATGAATTCTCATGTGTCTCTTAAGGGCCGTTTTAAATGTGTAACTCTTTCCACACTCAGAGCAGGTGAAAGATCCTTTGACTCCAGATTTTCCAGCTTGTTTTTGTGTGAAATTCTCTTCAGTATTTGAAACGACTGCATTTCCATCTTCATTTTTGAAATGAGGTTTTTGAAATAGATGTTGTTTGTCTTCATTCACTTCGATCAGGTCTAAAATCAACAAATTCAATTAAAAAGGACAAATGAGAAACAAGGACATAAAGTTCATTCTTAATTTAGCACAAATCTAGTTTACTACTAAGTTTAATAGTATCTAGTTTTATATGTATTGTTATATGTCAGTTTTCATCTTAATGTTCCTCATCAGTCATTAAAGAGAATGAAATAAAACACCAACCTATTTGTTCCTCTGTATCTTCATCTTTTATTCTGCAGGGTTCTTCCTTAAACTCCATCTTTACAATAGTATGTCTGTAGTTTCTCCTGGAGTAATTCCTCCTGCTTGCTTCTTCTTCTCCTGTGGGAAGATAGGAATATTCCCCAGCATTTAAACTCTCATGAACAGCTGTGGGAGCGGCTTCCCTGACTGAAGGTGTGAATTGTGGTCATTGTTGATTCTTTAGCAGATGATCATCACACTTAAAATCACTCTCAATTATTCAGGTGCAAATGTTTGCTCAAACAGTCGTTTAGAGACAATCAGTACTCATCTTCCTGGATCCTGAATGTATTGTTGACATGTTGAAAAGGGTGTGAATGTTATTGTTTAAAGCGTTAATGAGTTTGTGAACAGAGTTTTAAAAGTTTGTCCAGAGTTTGGCCTGTATATCACACTAGTCATGCTAATGATGGAGACCATGTGGTGTTGGAAATAGCGTGGTAATGCTAATAAGTGAAAGTATGTGTTGCTCCTAAAATAATATAATTATAATGGGTTGTTAATAATGTCTGTGTTTTATAATAAAGGTTTTGTTCATACAAATGTGCTATGAGTTTCAGAAATGCACAGTATATAAGAAAAACGAATCGTCTGTGATATTTAGGCTATATGTGCATTTTCAGTGTTTATTCGAGTTATTTCATTCACCCAGGACACTTAAATGTTTTATATTGGTGCAGCTGTATAGAAATAATCTATTTTCCTATGTAAAATCTGATTGATTTATTACATCTGTCACTCAAGTTTCACTGACTGTGATTCATCTGACATTGAAAGAAAATATGTTTGAGCTGTTACACAGACATTACAGAGACTCTGATGATGAAGCAGCAGCAGCATCCCCGTGTCCTTTGATTATTTAACATAATTATTTCATCCTCATCGGGCGGTGAGGGTACTAAAAAAACACAACTCATAAGCTTTACAAATTGTACTGTGAAAAAAGGTCAATAACGAGCTTAATGTGCAACACTATCATAATGTACAACATAAGTAGCTTCATTTCGATTAATTTCTGAACAGACTCATTAAGTCTTTTATGTATTTAGTTTTCTCATAATAAATGATAAAATGAATGTACTCACAGAAAGAAACAGCAGATTTAGCGCAGAATTCAGAATCCAATTGACATGTTTATGTTCCCTTCCCTCGCTCACTTCTCTTCTTCTCCTAGACTCGGGTGTGTGTCATTGCTTCAGTTGCGCGAGCGCCCTCTACTGGCGAACGCCGATCCCTATTAAACTATCTGACCTTCATAGATTAGATACAAGACAACCAAGATAAGAGCTGTTATCTAGTTTGAGATTATACAAACACTATCTATCTCACCAAATGTTTGATTTGGGAAAATATTCAAACGGAGTTTGCAATTGTATTTCCCTTATGGACTCGTTCAACTGTTGCATGTTACTGATTTTAATATAAATCTTGACTTTATTTTAAAGTGAGATGGTAAGTATTATTAATAAAAATGTGGGAGTTAAGAAATAAAAAATTACATTAAAAGCTCAAAAACTCCAGTTCTGTCTGAGCAGCTTAATGCAAGTTGTCTGATTTAGATTTCTCCTATTAACGAATATAAACACTTATTATAGGCGTAACGTAGTGATTCAGGATAAGACAAAAACACGGTTTGAAAGATAGATTCGTAATGTACTCAATGTAGAATTAATAAGTTTACGTGGTTGAAATGAAAGCAAACGGCTCCATCTAGAGGAACATCTGTGGCACTGCCAAACTATTTGTGTAGAGAAGCTCATGTAAGTTATTCAGAGGATCGAGACGACACAAAATCAGCTTAAAACACAAGCTCCATTTTATTACTTTTTTAATCAAACTTCTAAACAAAATACAAAGTATAACCACAGTGTAACTTAGAACTTAATCTTAAACCTTCTTTCATAACTACTAGACAGCAGTTGTAAAACAAGTATCACTGCTGAATTGTCACAAACACATTCACTTTTCCTGAGCAATTTCATCTTCTCTCAGTGATGTTTGTCAGAGTTCATATTAGAGGAATCACTTCTTTAAACATACATAGAAAAAAAGAATAGGTATACAGCTCTGGAAAAAATGCATTTTTTTCCCCCAGAGTTGGAGATAATGTTTTGTTCATTCTTATTTCTCAATTTCAATGCAAAAAAAGACTTCAATATCTTAATGCATCACATTTAAACAATTAAAACAAGTTGTCTGAAATATGGATTATGATTTAAGAGACTTTTTTTTGCCACTTTAAAACAAATGCCTCATTTGCACAATTAATGAAAATAACTAAACTCCTCAAAGAAACAAAACACATCCCTTCACAAATCGGCAAGTTTTAAGACACACTAGTTTTCCAAACTATTATTTTTTTGACCTTCCCCAATGGTTCCCCTTGACAAACAAACTAACAAATTATCCAGCTTTTGATTAATCTGAATGTCAACTTTTTTACTTATAAGTGATGGATTTGAATATGAACTTTGCTCAGACAACTTCAGGCAAATTTATTTCTTGTAGTCTGTAGATGAGATATTTGAGTAAAACTCTTTCCACAGTAACTTGTACGGTTTCTCTCTAGTATGAGATCTCTGGTGTATTTTTAAGGCACTGAGCGTAATGAAGGTCTTCCCACAGTCAGAGCAAACATGAGGTCTCACACCAGTATGAATACTCTCATGATCTTTTAAAGCGTGCATTTGTGAAAAACTCTTTCCACAAAAAGAACAATTATGAGGCTTCACACCAGTATGAGTTTTAAGGTGTGCTTTTAAGTATGATTTAAAAACAAATGTTTTATCACACTGATCACAGCTGAATGATCTCACTCCAGAGTGAGAGCGCAGATGCTCTTTGAGAGAGCTTTTGGATGTGTAACTCTTTCCACACTGAGTGCATGTGAACGGTTTTTCTCCAGTGTGAATTCTCATGTGATCATTTAATGATCCCTTCAGAATGAAACTCTTTCCACACTGAGAGCATGTATAAGGCCTTTCTCCAGTGTGAATTCTCATGTGTGTCTTAAGGTTTGATTTCTGTGTGAAACTCTTTCCACACTCAGAGCAGGTGAACGGTTTTTCTCCAGGGTGTTCTCTTATGTGTCTGTTAAAGTGTGATTTATATGTGTAACTCTTTCCACACTCAGAGCAGGTTAAAGATCCTTTGACTCCAGATTTTCCAGCTTGTTTTTTTGTGAAATTCTCTTCAGTATTTGAAACGACTGTATTTCCATCTTCATTTTTGAAATGAGGTTTTTGAAACAGATGTTGTTTGTCTTCATTTTTATATGTCAGTTTTCCATCTTCATTTGTGAAATGATGGTGTTTGTCCTCATTCACTTCCATCGGGTCTAAAATCAACATATTAAATTAAAAAGGACAAATGAGAAACAAAGAAATAAAGTTCATTCTTAATTTAGCACAAATCTAGTTTACTAAGTTTACTAGTATCTAGTTTCAGATGTATTGTTATATGTCAGTTTTCATCTTAATGTTCCTCATCAGTCATTAAAGAGAATGAAGTAAAACACCAACCTATTAGTTCCTCTGTATCTTCATCTTTTATTCTGCAGGGTTCTTCTTTAATCTCCATCTTTACAATAGTATGTCAGGAGTTTCTCCTGGAGTAATTCCTCCTGCTTGCTTCTTCTTCTCCTGTGGGAAGATGGGAATATTCCCAAGCGGCTTCACTGACTGAAGGTGTGAATTGTGGTCATTGTTGCTCATTTAGCAGATGATCATCACACTTACATTTGCTCTGAATTATTAAAATAATCATCAGTACTCATCTTCCTGGATCCTGAATGTATAGTTGACATGTTGAAAAAGGTGTGAATGTCATTGTTAAAGTGTTAATGAGTTTGTAATAGAGTTTTAAAAGTTTGTCCAGTATATCACGCTAGTCATGTTAATGATGGAGACCATGTGGTGTCGGAAATGGCGTGGTAATGCTAATAAGTTAAAGTATGCGTTTCTTCTAAAATAATATAATTATTATGTGTTGTTACTAATGTCTGTGTTTTATAAAAAGGTTTTGTTCAAAAAAATGTGCTATGATTTTCAGAAATGCACAGTATATAAGAAAAACTAATCGTCACTGATATTTAGGCTATATGTGCATTTTCAGTGTTTATTTGAGCTTTTATTTTATTCACCCAGCAATGTTTTATTTTGATGCAGCTGTATAGAAGTAATCTATTTCCTATGTAAAATCTGATTGAGTTGTTAAATCTGCCACTCAAGTTTCACTGACTGTGATTCATCTGACATTGAAAGAAAATATGTTTGAGCTGTTACACAGACATTACAGAGACTCTGATGATGAAGCAGCAGCAGCATCCCCGTGTCCTTTGATTATTTAACATAATTATTTCATCCTCATCGGGCGGTGAGGGTACTACAAAAACACAACTCATAAGCATCACAAATTGTTCTGTGAAAAAAGCCGTAATGTACAACATCAGTCGCTTCATTTCGATTAATTTCCGAGTGATTCACTAAATGAACTGACTTGTTTAATCGTTTGGATTTAGATCTCTCCTAATAAATGATAAAATGAATGTACTCACAGTCTACAAACAGCAGATTTAGAGCAGAATGAACAGCTGTGTTCCACTTCACATGTTTATGTTCTCTTCCCTCGCTCACTTCTCTTCTTCTCCTAGACTCGGATGTCTCATTGCTTCAGTTGCACGAGCGCCCTCTACTGGCAGAAACTTCATGTCTAACCTTCATAGATTAGATACAAGACAACCAAGATAAGATCTGTTATACAGGTGCTGGTCAGATAATTAGAATATCATCAAAAAGTTGATTTATTTCACTAATTCCATTCAAAAAGTGAAACTTGTACATTATATTCATTCATTACACACAGACTGATATATTTCAAATGTTTATTTCTTTTAATTTTGATGATTATAACTGACAACTAAGGAAAATCCCAAATTCAGTATCTCAGAAAATTAGAATATTGTGAAAAGGTTCAATATTGAAGACACCTGGTGCCACGCACTAACCAGCTAATTAACTCAAAACACCTGCAAAGGCCTTTAAATGGTCTCTCAGTCTAGTTATGTAGGCTACACAATCATGGGGAAGACTGCTGACTTGACAGTTGTCCAAAGACGACCATTGACACCTTACTGGGGCGGCAAGACACAACGGTCATTGCAAAAGAGGCTGGCTGTTCACAGAGCTCTGTGTCCAAGCACATTAATAGAGAGCGAAGGGAAGGAAAAGATGTGGTAGAAAAAGTGTACAAGCAATAGGGATAACGCACCCTGGAGAGGATTGTGAAACAAAACCCATTCAAAAATGTGGGGAGATTCACAAAGAGTGGACTGCAGCTGGAGTCAGTGCTTCAAGAACCACTACGCACAGGCGTATGCAAGACATGGGTTTCAGCTGTCGCATTCCTTGTGTCAAGCCACTCTTGAACAACAGACAGCGTCTGCGCCTGGGCTAAAGACAAAAGGACTGGACTGCTGCTGAGTGGTCCAAAGTTATGTTCTCTGATGAAAGTAAATTTTGCATTTCCTTTGAAATCAGGGTCCCAGAGTCTGGAGGAAGAGAGGAGAGACACACAATCCACGTTGCTTGAGGTCCAGTGTAAAGTTTCCACAGTCAGTGATGGTTTGGGGTGCCATGTCATCTGCTGGTGTTGGTCCACTGTGTTTTCTGAGGTCCAAAGGTCAAGCAGCCATATACCAGGAAGTTTTAGAGCACTTCATGCTTCCTGCTGCTGACCAACTTTATGGAGATGCAGATTTCATTTTCCAACAGGACTTGGCACCTGCACACAGTGCCAAAGCTACCAGTACCTGGTTTAAGGACCATGGTATCCCTGTTCTTAATTGGCCAGCAAACTCGCTTGACCTTAACCCCATAGAAAATCTATGGGGTATTGTGAAGAGGAAGATGCGATATGCCAGACCCAACAATGCAGAAGAGCTGAAGGTCACTATCAGAGCAACCTGGGCTCTTATAACACCTGAGCAGTGCCACAGACTGATCGACTCCATGCCACGCCGCATTGCTGCATTAATTCAGGCAAAAGGAGCCCCAACTAAGTATTGAGTGCTGTACATGCTCATACTTTTCATGTTCATACTTTTCAGTTGGCCAAGATTTCTAAAAATCCTTTCTTTGTATTGGTCTTAAGTAATATTCTAATTTTCTGAGATACTGAATTTGGGATTTCCCTTAGTTGTCAGTTATAATCATCAAAATTAAAAGAAATAAACATTTGAAATATATCAGTCTGTGTGTAATGAATGAATATAATATACAAGATTCACTTTTTGAATGGAATTAGTGAAATAAATCAACTTTTTGATGATATTCTAATTATATGACCAGCACCTGTATAGTTTGAGATTATACAAACACTATCTATCTCATCAAATATGTTTGATTTGATAAAGATTCAAACTTCAAATATCTGCTAAGGAGCTTGCAATTGTATTTGACTCCTTCAACTGTTGCATGTTACTGATGTTGCTGATTTTAATATAAATCTTGGCGTTATTTTAAAGTGAGATGGTAAGTATTATAAAAAAAAAAATGTGAGAGTTAAGAAATAAAAAATTACATTAAAAGCTCAAAAATTCCAGTTCTGTCCAAGCTGTATGATTTAGATTTCTCCTATTAACGAATATAAACACTTTTTATAGGCGTAACGTAGTGATTCAGGATAAGACAAAAACATGATTTGAAAGATGGATTCATAATGTACTCAATGAAAATACTTTTTTCTCATTGCTCAAATAGGTCAGCAGGTGTTGCTATATAACTTTCCTGGAAAGATTTTAACAACTGTTATGGATACTTGTGGTCATTGGATAATTTGTGTTTTTGAAATGGATGAAAACTTTTTGATTTTAGGAAATATATATGGATATAATAGCCATAACCAAAACAAAATCCTAATTGATCAGGTTACAAGGGTAGTAAAGGATTTATCTCAAAGGCATCCTACTGAAGACCTTATAATTTTTGGAGGTGATTGACGAATGGCTTGATCTGAGACATCATTATAATCCCATTTTGCTTGAGTTTTGTAATGAGTTTAAATTGATATATGTATGGCGCACTAAAAACCCTAATACTCAAGGTTTCACCTGGTTTAGGCCAGATGGTTCAAGCAAATCCAGAATAGATTTCTGGTTAGTCACCGAGTTTAAATCTTGTCTCTACAGTTTCTGCCGCACCTCTAACCGACCATTGCATGATTAAACTTACTCTTAAACCCGCTAAAACATATCAGAGGAGAAAAGGATACTGGAAGTTTAATTCAAATCTTTTAATTTAAATAGTGAACCATTTTGTCAAAAAATTATAGCTACAATTAACAACATAATTGGTGATTCAACTCTTAAAATGTATAGAGAAAAATGGGAATATTTAAAATATAAGGTAGGTCATATCTCCATATTTTATGGTAAATTATTAAGAAGGAATAGGGAGAAAAAAGAATTGGAAATAATTCAAGAAATAAATAGTATTTGTATTAAAGCCCTTTTAATGGCTGATGACAAACAAAAACTTATTCTCCTACAATCATCACTGGACAACATTTATGTTGATAAAGCCAAGGGAGCATATATAAGATCGAGGACGAAGTGAATAGAGGAGGGGGAAAGGAGCTCAGCGTATTTTTGTAGATTGGAAAAGAAGAGACAAGAGCGTAATGGTGTTAAGGCTCTTTTAATCAATAATCAAGAATGTAGTGATCCTGATAAGATTTCTAGGGAGATTTACTGTTTCTAAACTTTACTCCTCCTCTTATTCACACACAGATGCTGATGCTTTCTTTGATCACATTAAAGATTGGATCCCTAAAGTAGATGAGAGTTTTAAAAATGTGTGTGATGCAGATATCACGGATGAAGTGGAAAAAGCCATGAAATGTTTATCATTAGACAAATTGCCCGGTTCAGATGGATTAACAAGTAACGTTTATGGACATTTTTGGGAGTACATTAAAGACCTTATTTTTCATATGTTAAAAGGAATATCTGTTTCTCATATTCTTCCACCTTCTATGAAGCAAGGAATTATCACTCTCATCCCCAAACCTGGGAAAAATCCTAAATTTATAGACAATCTTAGACCTATAACCCTGCTTAATAATGACTATAAAATCTTAACTCATATTTATGCCAATAGATTAAAAACTGGTATTTTAATTAGATTTTTTTAAAGCGTTTGACACAGTCAAACACAAATTTATGTTTCATACATTACAATTATTTGGATTAGGAGAAAATTTCATTAATATGGTTAAATTAATTTATAAAGACAAATTCAATTTGGATAAAAGTGTCTGCTAAATGATTAAATGTAAATGTAAACATATAACTGAGCATCAGACTGTGTGTCTCTCTCTCTCTCTCTCTCTCTCACACACACACACACAATATACAATTCCTGCGTGCCAAACTACCTAAATGATGCCTTCAGAGGGCACTGAAGAGTTAACAGTCTAATCATTATTAACAGATTTTTATTTTTAAATTAAAAATAAAATGATGATTGCACGATTGATTGAAGCGTTTTCCTGCCGTTACAGTTGAGTTCTGGTTGGTCAATTGCTGTTATTTATATATGCAGATGTCAGTTATTTATATGTAAATGTCAGTCACAGTTTTTATTATATTTTCTTACTGTGGTATTGTAATTTCAGGGATGAAAAAAAAAAAAAAAATTACAGACATAAATGAAATGTCTTACTTAAGTTTTGCGGGATGCGGGACAAAGCTCCGGGACGGGTCACCCTAAGGTAAGGCCCCGATATACTTCAAACGAAATCGAAGAACAAACTGATGTGACGTCATTTCGAACAAAATCAGGCCAAAACGAAGCTCGTTTTGTGTTCTTTTTGGAAGTTCGAAACGGAACTTTCAGGAATAGTTCCAGCTGCAAAACACCTTCATGCTACCATTGGTCAGTGATGATAACGTAATAGGAGGTGTGTGCTAAGGCTCCGCCCTCATTCATGTGGAAGTCTTCATTTTATTGTTTATTGTTTATTTGGATCCCCATTAGCTTCCACAAAGTGGTTGCTAATCTTCCTGGGGTCCACAAGTCTGTACAGAAAAATCAGAAAAATCATTCAAATAAGTAAAATAAGAACAAAAATACAATTACACTAATCGTATCACACAACTATACTTAAACAATTAGCAGTAACATACATCTACATATTTATAAGCATATCTTCATATTTTCTTCGAAACACATATGTGTAATTACTCTTTCGTATATTTGTAGGAACCATATTCCAAGCAACAGAGCCACGATAAAATACAGTCTTTTTCATCAAGTTTGATTGTGGACATGGTAAAAAGAGTTGAGCCTTACTCACTTGACGTGCTTTATAATCGTGCCTAAAAGCCATATACAAGCTTTTCAAAGAAAAAACATGGTGTATGATACTTGATTACCTTATAAAAATATACCAGCAGTCGTAAATGTAGTTTATCCTTCACTAACATCCATGATAATTTTCTATGCATATCAGCAACATTGGCCTGAAATGGATAATGAATCACTAACCTGGCTGCTCTATTCTGAACCATCTTAAGTTTTTTTTAGGTATTTCTCAGATGCACTTGACCATATCATAGGGCAGTACTCGAGATGCGATAAAACTAATGACTGCACCACATCTTTTAAAACTAAAGATGGAATAAATGCAGAACATTTCCTGGTCAATGCTATTCCTTTTCCCATAATGCTTCCTATATAATCTATATGTTCGGACCAGGACAGCATATTGTCAAGTTTCACACCCAACAGCTTAACATTTGCTACTTGTTCCACTGGCATCCCATCAATAAACAAATTCAAGTCAGCAGCCTTAGTAATATTATTTTTATGACTAAAAATGATTCACTTATTTTTTTTCTATATTTAAAATTAATTTATTAATTCAAACCCACTTAGTAATTGTTTGCAGCTCATCACTTAAGTTTTTCTGAAGTTCAGCTGATGTATGTGCTGCAGAAAACATCGTAGAATCATCTGCATACATAACTATATTAGCATTATCAACAACATATAAGTCCTGAAAAAAAAAATATTGTACACAAATATTTTGTACAATTGTAAACAATAAATGTTTCTTGAGCAGCAAATCAGCATATTAGAATGATTTCTGAAGGATCATGTGACACTGAAGACTGGAGTAATGATGCTGAAAATTCAGCTTTGATCACAGGAATAAATTACTTTATAAAATATATTCAAACAGAAAACAGTTATTTTAAATTGTAATAATATTTCACAATATTACTGTTTTTAATTAAATAAATGCAGCCATGGTGAGCAGATGAAACTTCTTTTAAAAAAACATTAAAAATCTTACCGTGTCCAAACTTTTGACTGGTAGTGTATATACAAGCATGTTTTTAAAAAGTATCTAAAAAAATAGATAGGCCTACCTGAAACTGTTCTTCTTGTAGTGCAGAGTCTAATGTATAGATAATGTCATTAGATTAATGGGTTAATAATGGGTATTAAAGTGATAGTTCACCAAAAAATGAAAATCCTTTCATCATTTACTCTTCCTCGTGTCGTTTCAAACCTGTATTACTTTCTTTCTTCTGTGGAACACAAAAGAAGATAATTTGAGAAATTTCTCTGTATTTTGTTCATACAATTGGAATCAATGGTAACCAAACAGTTTGGCTATCAACATTCTAAAAGTTTGAAACAACACAAGAGAGAGTAAATGATGACTATCCCTTTAATGCATTTATATAAATATGGAACTATTTTTTTTTTCTGTCAAGTTGGACACTTTCTGCTTCCCATAGTGACACTCACACTGTGTTTGTGTATTTTATCAGACAAAGTAGATGAGATGCAATTTGTCAAATACAATAAAATGTTTCAGATGTTTTCATAAAGCAACAGAAACACTTTTCATGTACTGCTTAATACAGCGCCATCATCTGTACAAGAATAAAGTTCAACATAAGCATTTTCTATTTAAATAGGCTACCAATAAAGTGCGTCTATATATTTTTTATCAATTATTTTGATAAATATGACAGTATAACATTGTTACATGAAAACAATTTTACAGTTATAAGAACAGAACTGTAAGCATTAGTGTCACAATAAACACAAAACACGTCATTGTTGTCATCAGTGAATCCAACCAATCGTGGAACAGCAGCGTCGTCATCATGCAGCCACTCTGGAGAAGCTCTCTTTGGTTCATCCCATTGATTCACTCAAAATGTGGATTCAACATTAACTTATTTATTGAACTGTTGTATAAAATCAATATCACTTTTACAAGTTTTGTTCCTTTTTTCTTGTAACAAAATCTAAATACAAAGTATAGATATAATGAATGACAATAATAGTGCATCACCTCTTAACAGCCAGACTAACAGAATGAATTTGTACAGAATATTGATGGAGATGATTAGTTTCACAATTTACTCCCCAACATAAACAAAATAAACATTTACAATCTAAAATTGGATCATTTTAACCTCCCTCCAATTTCCAACAATCCTCACCATGCCTCTTTCATTTTAACAAATTCTCTCTCAGATGATGTTGCTATTTTGTAAGAAATACCATCTTTTGATTTATCAGAATATCAAACTATTTACTTGAAAGTGATGGATCTGAACATGAACTTTGCTAATTTAGTCAACTTCAGGCAACACTTTTTTTATGAGTCTGTAGATCATTTGATGAAACTCTTCCCACATGAAGAGCACTGGTGCAGCTTCTCTCCAGAACAAATTCTTTCATGAGTTTTCAGGTTTCTTGACAGAGTAAAACTCTTCCCACAGTGTGAGCACTTGTAAGTTTTCTCTCCAGTATGAATTCTCTGGTGTCTTTTTAAAGTATGCAATGTAATAAAGGTCTTCCCACAGTCAAAGAACATATAAAGTGTTTGGATGTGAAACTCTTTCCACAATGAGTGCATGTATAAGGCCTCTTTCCATTGTGAATTCTCATGTCTCTTAAGGGCTGATTTATCTGTGCAACTCTTTCAAAACACAGAGCAGGTGAAAGATCCTTTGACTCTAGTTTTTTTGTGACATTCCTTTTCTTTGAAATGACTGTGTTTCCAACTAGAGGTCTGCAGTCAGATTTCTTGCAGCATACATGTCAGAATGAAAGGCGGTAGTGGTCAGTAACTCGGGTTTACTTTGGACAGGAGAGGGCAGTCTGGCAATAGCCCAGCCACTCCCGACATCCTTTGATAACAGTGCATCCGCGCTTGAACTTGAAGTGAAAAAAAACTTTTGGCAGTTCACACAGTTCCCAGTTCCCTGCCCTGATCAACCTGGCAAGAAATGTGCTTTACATCTCGGCCACAAGTGCACCTTCAGAGAGAACATTCAGCCTTTGTGGTCGTATTTTGGAGGAGAAACGTTCAGTACCAAAACCGTCCTAAGTCAGCGACACTCTGTTCTTGCTTGGATGTTAAAAAAGATTTCATTTTGCAGTATAGCTAGTAAGCCAACAGTTTTCATCCATTTGTATTTTTGGCTTAACCTATAGTTTTGAGTGACGGATGTCGCATTTAATTTAGCTTATTTTTCTTCTCTGACATTTTTTAGTGTTGACAGTATCATAAAACAAATAACAAATAAAAGTCTTGTATAGCCAACAATTTATATTTGGAGTGTCTATTTACACCAAGTGCAAATAGCATCCCTTGTTGGCAAACACTATTTACACTAGCTCCGCCCACCAATGTCTGGTTGGGCCACTCAAGTTTTAAAGAGATGTGCGGAATTTGGCATCTTCAATGGCGCAGCAGTGAGTAGGGCTCACAGAACTGGCTTTTAACGTGATTGACGCGGGTTCGAATCCACCTTTTGCCAAGCTTGCATTTATTTTCAATAAAAATGAAAATAATGTTTTAAAAGTTGAAATAAACTGGGAATGAGTGTTAAATAATATTAAAAGTGTTTATTGAGTACGGTTAGGGGAAGGTGTAGTGAGGGTTTTTATTCTCCCAATAAGGCAGCATCCATTTAATAATTTTAATAAAAATAATCATTTACACTCTATGATATTATTGCACCCTGTTAATGTACAAAAATACTGAGGTGCAAATATTATCTGCCAATATGACGTATAGATAGCATCTAATTACTACTCTTGTTGCAAAGAACTGATACTTTTACATGGTGTAATTATAATCTTTCACTATTTTCACCTAGTGTAAATAGCATTTCGCTAAGAAAATGCTGCTATTGTCACTTAGTTTAAATAGCATCTATTGCAAATATCCGCTGCCATTTATATTTGTTAGCCCCATAATTCCCATTATTCAATAAAAGAGGGACAAGTGTTTGAAGATCAGTAAAGTTAAATCATATCATTATAAATCATGTTACGTGTTATTTGTAAGTTATGTATCTGAACATGAACATTTTCTAATTAGACAGCTTCAGGCATTGTTTGTTCTTATGCGTCTGTAGATGAGATAATCGGGTGAAACTCATTCCACATGAAGAGCACTTGTATGGTTTCTCTCCAGTATGAACTCTCTGGTGTAATTTTAAGTTGCTTGACATAACGAAGGTCTTCCCACAGTCAGCGCAAACATGAGGTCTCACACCAGTATGAATATTCTCATGCTCTTTTAAATTTTGCAGTCGTGTAAAACTCTTTCCACAAAAAGAACAAACGTGAGGCTTTACAGCAGTATGAACTATAAGGTGTGTTTTTAAGCCTGATGCCAAAACAAAAGTTTTATCACACTGATCACAGCTGAACGACTTCACTCCAGTGTGAGAGAGCAGATGAGTGTTGAGAACGCTTTTGTAACCGAAACTCTTTCCACACTGAGAGCATGTATAAGGCCTCTCTCCAGTGTGGGATCTTATGTGCACATTTAGGTGTCCTTTCTGAATGAAACTCTTTCCACAATAAGTGCACGTGAACAGATTTTCTCCAGTGTGAATTCTCATGTGCTTATTTACATCCTCTTTGCGAATGAAACCCTTTCCACACTCAGAGCAGGTGAACGGTTTTTCTCCAGTGTGAATTCTCATGTGGTCGTTTAGGTGTCCTTTATGCCTGAAACCCTTTCCACACTGAGAGCATGTATAAGGCCTCTCTCCAGTGTGAGATCTCATGTGTCTGTTAAGGGCTGATTTATCTGTGAAACACTTAAAACACTCAGAGCAGTAGGACAGTTTTTCTCCAGTGTGTTCTCTTATGTGTTTGTTAAGGGTTGATTTATATGTGTAACTCTTTCCACACTCAGAGCAGGTGAAAGATCCTTTGACTACAGATTTTCCAGCTTGTTTTTGTGTGAAATTCTCTTCAGTATTTGAAACAACTGCATTTCCATCTTCATTTTTGATATGATGAGGTTTTTGAAACAGATGTTGTTTGTCTTCACTTTTATATGTCAGTTTTCCATCTTCATTTGTGAAATGATGGTGTTTGTCTTCATTCACTTCCATCAGGTCTAAAATAAACATTAAATTCCCCAAATTCAATTAAAGGCGGCAAATGAGAAACAAGCAAATAAAGTTCATTCTTACCTGAGCATCGAGTTTACTACATCGTCCACTAGTATTTAGCTTAAACGTATTGTTATATCCTCCTAAGAACCAGAAATAAGAATTTTTTTTTTTTTCATGTGAATTTAGTTCATGGCCTTACATTGTTTGGAACATAAGAAACTAGAGCTGCATGATTCTGAATAAATTGAGAACATGATTGTTTCAAATAAAGATCAGACAACTAAACAAAACAACATGAAATTTACAAGAGGTTCTGACAAAATGTTAATTGCTGCAGTCTATTTAAAATGTTTAATCTGAATGAATTATTTAAAAAAAAAATCTGTTTGAATAAATGATTCAGTGACTAAATCATAAATACTTCACTTGTTTTATTGCACTTGTTTTATTAGTTTTTAAACAAATCTCTTGAAAGAATGATTCAATTATGGCTTGTTTCGAACGAGCAGTCAGTACAGTTCAGTACGGTACTCAATTTTTTCTATTTTTTTATTATCAGAAGTTGTGAATGGTACCCCAATCCCGAACCATACTGTACCACTTTTTTGGGACACTTTCGTTGGGGTACCTAGCACAATAGTAGAACGATGACTGGTTGACAGAGAGAATCGTCACAAGGGGAATGACTACACAATATCGTTGCAACACCATGTGTATTTTTCGGTTGTTTTTCCTTGGAGCCTTAAGCCTTTGCTCAAACAAAGTTGCTGTATGTCCTCCATTGTTGTTTAATGTCACTTTCTTCTTCTTAAAGGGTTAGTTCACCCAAAAATAAAAATAATGTCATTTATTACTCACCCTCATGTCGTTCCACACCCGGAAGGCCTTCATTCATCTTCGTAACGCAAATTAAGATATTTTGATTAAATCCGATGGTTCAGTGAGGCCTCCATACCCAGCAATGACGCTTCCTCTCTCAAGATCCATAAAGGTACTAAAAACATATTTAAAACAGTTCATGTGAGTTCAGTAGTTCAACCTTAATATTATAAAGCGACGAGAATACTTCTTGTGCGCCAAAAAACAAAATAACGACTTTTCAACAATATAGTGATGGGCGATTTCAAAACACTGCTTCAGAGCTTTACGAATCGAATCAGTGACTCGGAGCGCCAAAGTCACATGATATCAGCAGTTTAGCCGTTTGATAGAAGATCCGATTCACTGATTCGATTCGTAAAGCTCCGAAGCAGTATTTTGAAATCGGCCCATCACTATATTGTTGAAAAGTCATTATTTTGTTTTTTTTGGCACACAAAAGGTATTCTCGTCACTTTATAATATTAAAGTAGAACCACTGAACTCACATGAACTGATTTAAATATGTTTTTAGTACCTTTATGGATCTTGAGAGAGGACGTGTCATTGCTTTGAATGCAGGCCTCACTGAGCCATCGGATTTAATCAAAATATCTTAATTTGTGTTCCGAAGATGAATGAAGGCCTTACGGGTGTGGAACGACATGAGGGTGAGTAATAAGTGACATTATTTTTTGGGGTGAACTAACCCTTTAATACACCACGTAATAGAATGATTTTATATACTTTTTTACTTTATGCATTGTGTGTGTAAAACTGCCATAAATTCTATACAATGTAATTATTTGCATATTAATGTGTTCTTGTGGAAATATGTAATGAAAAATTATGTGATAATGGGAGTAAAACCTTGGCAACATTTTCATTGAATATCTCATATTTCATAGGAATGTTGCTATATAATTTCTTTCCCTATTGACTTCTTGTGTCTCCCCAAAATGCTTGACAAACCCCATAACGTTTCCTGAGATGTTTGTTTACGTCAATTTGAAAATTACTCAGATTTAAATGATACAAAAAGTTATCATATTTCCATAAGTGTGCTAAATTTGATCATTTAGTCAATGTCAGCCATTTTTAAAGACCAAATAGAGGGAGTTGAAACCTCCAAACATTTCGATATCTCTGAAAAGCCCTAAACGTGCTCTTTACAAAACATCCAGACCTAAAACATGTGACATGTATGTTCTCAGAGAAATGTACTAAAATACAGAGGAGAAAAGGCTATGCCTGGCTCTCAGGAGGATATGTCAGTTTTCATCTTAATGTTCCTCATCAATCATTAAAGAGAATGAAATAAAACACCAACCTATTTGCTCCTCTGTATCTTCATCTTTTATTCTGCAGGGTTCTTCTTTAAACTCCATCTTTACAATAGTATGTCTGTAGTTTCTCCTGGAGTAATTCCTCCTGCTTGCTGCTTCTTCTCCTGTGGGAAGATGGGAATATTCCCCAGCATTTAAACTCTCATGAACGGCTGTGGAAGTGGCTTCACTGACTGAAGGTGTGAATTGTGGTCGCTGTTGCTCATTTAGCAGATGATCATCACACTTACAATCACTCTCAATTATCCAGGTTTAAGTGTTTTGCTCAAACAACTATGTAGAAACAATTCAACTCCTCTAGCTAATATTTTTGTTGCTCTTACTTTATGATTTACATACATTGAAAAATCTGTTTACCGGGCGTCTTTACATAAAATGAAAACACAACTCATAATCTCCACAAATTGTAATTTGAAAAAAAAAAAAAAAAAGTCAATAACGAGTTTACGTTTCACGAGCGTAATGTACAACATCAGTCGGTTCATTTCGATTCATTTCTTTGTGATTCACTAAATGAACTGAATCCTTTCATCGTTTAGATTTATATTTCTCCTAATAAATGATAAAATAAATGTACTCACGTTGAAAAACAGCAGATTTAGCACAGAATTAACGGCTGTGTTTCACTTCTCATGTTTATGTTCCCTTCCCTCGCTCACTTCTCTTCTTCTCCTAGACTCGTTTGTGTGATATTGCTTCGGTTGCACGAGCGCCCTCTACTGGGGGAAACCTATCCCTATTAAACTATCTGACCTAAAGTATTATTAATAAAAATGTGAGTTAAAAATGTGAGGTAAGAGATATAAATATTTACCTTAAAAACTCCAGAACTCCAGTTCTGTCCGAGCAGCTCAATGCAAGTTGTCTGATTTAGATTTCTCGTAACAAAAATAAAATCACAGTCCTCACAGTCTCATAAACACAGTGAATTAAATGAGTTAAAGGTACACTGTGTAGCTTTTGGCGCTTAATAAACAAAACTTAATTCGTCTTGCGGAAGAACATTGCTCAGAGCTACTTCTCTTTGTTTATGTCTATGACGAGTCACACGGCTTGATCGGTTACTCCGCGGCGGTTGGCGTCCTGCTGTCTAAAATAGTCAGAATATAAACACTTATTATAGGCCGCGTACCGTAGTGATTCAGGATACGTCAAAGATGGATTCATACTGTAATCAATGCAGATTCAACGAGTTCACGTGGTTGAAATGAAAGTAAATGGCGCCATCTAGAAGAATATCTATGGTGCTGCCAAACTACTGCCATATAGCTCATGCAAGTTATTCAGAGGATCGAGACAACAGAAAATCAGCTTAAAACATGAGTTCCATTTTATTACTTTTTCTTAAACAAATTGCTCGTAAAAATACAATGGCTAACTTTTTAGATTTATATAAAAATCAAAAACATAAGTAATGCAACAGTTGAATGAGTCCAGAAGGTATACAATTGCAAACTTTTTAACCACATTTCTTGTCAAAATACAAGGTATAATCACAGTGCAAGAACTTAAATAATATGAACCTTATTTCATAACTACTAGACAGCAGCTGTAAAACAAGTATGTCACTGCTAAATTGCAACAGACACATTCACTTTTCCTGAGCAATTTCATCTTCTCTCAGTGATGCGTTTGTCAGAGTCCATGTTATAAGGGGAATCGCCTCTTCAAATATACATAGAAAAACAGAATGAGTTGTTACTACTATTGGTTCATTAGCAATGCTGAATACAATGTTAAACCCTTTGTTTTAATTTGATTTAATGTAAACTACTAATATATACAGTTACATGCAAAAGTATGGGAACCACTTGCAGAATCTGTGAAAATGTGAAAAATTTAATGAGAAATCATTCAAAATGCATGTTATTTTTTTATTTAGTACTGTCCCGAGTAAGATATTTTACATAAAATATGTTTACATATAGTCCACAAGACAAAAAAAAAAAAAAAAAAATTTAGTAAAACAACCCCGTTCAAAAGTTTGGGAACCATTAGTTCTTAATACTGTGTGGTTACCTGGATGATCTACGATGGGTTTTTTTTGTTTTGTGATGGTTGTTCATGAGTCCCTTGTGCGTCCTGAGCAAGTGAACTGCCTAATGTTCTTCAGAAAAATCCTCCAGGTCCTGCAGATTCTTTAGTTTTCATGGATTTTTTGCATATTTGAACCCTTTCCAGCAGTGACTGTATGAGTTTGAGATCCATTTTTTCACACTGAGGACGATTGAGGGACTCAAACACAACTATTAAGAAAGGTTCAAACATTCACTGATGCTTCAGAAGGAAACACAATGCATTAAGAGCCGGGGGTGAAAACCTTTGAACAGGATGAAGATGTCCAAATCTTTCTTATTTTGTTAAATATCTTTTTTTCATTTAGTACTGCCCTTCGGAAGCAACAGAAGATACTTGCATGTTTCCCAGAAGACAGATTAAGCACAGTTTACCTTGATCTTCAAATTCAAAAAGTTTTCACCCCCGGCTCTTAATGCATTGTATTTCATTCTGGAGTTTTCTTTCCTTCTTTCCAATTGTCCTCAGTGTGAAAAGATGGATCTCAAAATAAAAGTCACTGCTGGAAAGGGTTCAAATATGCAAAAGATGCTGGAAAACTGAAGAATCTGCAGGACCTGGAGATTTTTTTCTGAAGAACAGAGCTCAGTTTAACTGCTCAGGACAAACAAGGGACTGAAGAACAATCATCACAAAACAAAACAACAGTCGCAGATCATCCAGGTAACCACACAGTATTAAGAATCAATGGTTCACATACTTTTGAACTGGGTCATTTTAATAAATTCAGCTATTTTTTTTTTTTTTTTTTTGTCTTGTGGACTATATGTAAACATTTTTTATGTAAAATATCTTACTCAGGACAGTACTAAATAAAAATAACATGCATTTTGTATGATCTCTCATTTTGTTAAAAATATTCACGTTTTCAGATTCTGCAAATGGTTCCCATACTTTAGCATGCAAACTATATACACAGCTCTTGAAAAAAAATTAAGAAACCACTCCAAGTTCAGAAATCAATGTTAAGTGGTCTCTCATTATTTTCCAGAGCTGTATATAATCACATTTTGTTCATTCTTATTTCTCATAATTTCAATGCAAAAACGTCTTCAATATCTTAATGCACCACACATAAACAGCTAAAACAAGTTGTTTAAAATATGGATTATGATTTAATAGACTATTGTTGCCACTTTTACACAAATGACACAATTAATGAATATAACTGAACTCCACAAAGAAACAAAACACATTCCTTCACAAATCAGTTTTAAGGCAATGCACTAGTTTTAAGAAATGGATCTTCTAAACATGAACTTTGCTCATTGGACAACTTTGGGCAACATCTTTTCTTATGAGTCTGTAGATGAGATAATCGGGTGAAACTCTTCCCACAGTGTGAGCACTTGTGCGGTTTCTCTCCAGTATGAATTATCTGGTGCTGTTTTAAGTTGCCCATTGATGTAAAGCTCTTGCCACAGTCAAAGCACATATGAGGGCTCACACCAGTATGAATACTCTCATGCTCTTTTAAATACTGCAGTCGTGTAAAACTCTTTCCACAAAAGGAACAAATGTGAGGCTTTACAGCAGTATGAATTTTAAGGTGTGTTTTTAAGTTTGATTCAAAAACAAAAGTTTTATCACACTGATCACAGCTGAATGGTCTAACTCCAGAGTGAGAGTGCAGATGATCTTTGAGAGTGCTTTTGGATGTGAAACTCCTTCCACACTGAGTGCATGTGAACGGTTTTTCTCCAGTGTGAATTCTCATGTGCACATTTAAGTCCTCTATGTGACTGAAACTCTCTCCACACTGAGAGCATGTATAAGGCCTCTCTCCAGTGTGAGATGTCATGTGTCTTATAAAGTTTGATTTGTGTCTGTAACTCTTTCCACACTGAGAGCATGTGAATGGTTTTTCTCCGTTGTGAATCCTCATGTGCACATTTAAGTCCTCTTTGCGACTGAAACTCTTTCCACACTGAGTGCATGTGAAAGGTTTTACTCCAGTGTGAATTCTCATGTGTCTCTTAAGGGCTGATTTATGTTTTAGACTCTTTCCACACTCTGAGCAGGTGAAAAATCCTTTGACTCCAGATTCTTCAGCTTGTGTTTGTGTGAAATTCTCTTCAGTCTTTGAAACGACTGCATTTCCATCTTCATTTTTGAAATGATGAGGTTTTTGAAACAGATGTTGGTCTTCATTTTTATATGTCAGTTTTCCATCTTCATTTGTGAAATGATGGTGTTTGTCTTCAATCACTTCAATCAGGTCTAAAATCAACATATTAAATTAAATTTTAAAAAAGGGCAAACGCGAAACAAAGAAATAAAGTTCATTCTTAATTTAGCACAAATCTAGTTTACTACCGTGTTTACTAGTATCTAGGTTTAGATGTACTGTTATTTGTCAGTTTTCATCTTAAAGTGTTAGTTCCCCCAAAAATGAAATTTCTGTCATTAATTACTCACCCTTGTGTCGCTCCACACCCGCAAGACCTTCGTTCATCATTAGAACACAAATTAAGATATTTTTGCTGAAATCCGAGAGGTTTTTTAATCCTCCATTGAAAGCAACGAAATTACCACATTCAAGGTCCAGAAAATTAGTAAAAACATTGTTAAAATTGTCAATGTGACTACAGTGGTTCAACCTTAATATTTTGAAGCGATGAGAATACTTTTTGTGCGCAAAAACAAAACAAAAATAATGACTTTATTCAACAAATTTGTCTCTCCCCTGTCATTCTGCTATGCTGTTTATGTTGCAGCACATCCAGGTTCTACGTCAGAACTATACTGACGTAGCCAGCCAATACTGATTCAGCGTTTTTCTTTCTACTGGGGATTAGAAACCTCTTGGATTTCATCAAAAATATCTGTGTTCCGGGTGTGGAACAACATGAGGGTGAGTAATTAATGACTGAAATTTCATTTTTGGCTCAACTAACCCTTTAATGTTCTTCATCAGTCTTTAAAGAGAATAAAGGAAAACACCAACCTATTTGTTCCTCTGTATCTTCCTCTTTTATTCTGTAGGGTTCTTCTTTAATCTCCATCTTTACAATAGTATGTCAGTAGTTTCCCCTGGAGTAATTTCTCCTGCTTGCTGCTGCTTCTTCTCCTGTGGGAAGATGGGAATATCACCATCATTTAATCTCCCATGAACGGCTGTGGGAGCAGCTTCACTGACTGAAGGTGTGAATTGTGGTCGCTGTTGCTCATTTAGCAGATGCTCATCACACTTACAATCTCAATTATTCAGGTGCAAATAGTTGTTTAGAGACAATCAGTACACTTCTGTCTGCTGCTTTTGACCACCAAAAGCTCCTGTCAACCCTCATGATGATGGGCATCTCAGAAACTGCACTCCAGTGGTTCAAGTCTGACCTCTCAGGTAGGTCCTTCAGGGTGTCGTGGAGGGGTGGTTGCAACATCTAGCTACTGGGGTGTCTCTGGGCTCAGTGCTTGGACCACTTTTCTTCTCCATCCACATCATGCTTGTGATCTCAGCCAGCCCAACACTTCATCAAAACTTCTCTATTCAGCTAAGTTTGTCAACACTAACTCCATCCAGGACAGCCAGGAACTATGGATTTGTGATCGATGAGCAGTTAAACTTTACAGACCACATTGCTAGAACTGCTTTGTCCTGCAGATTTGCCTTATATAACATTCAGGAGATCAGGAGATGCTACACAACTCCTTGTCCAAGCTCTTGTTCTATCCAGAATGGACTATTGTAATGAGCTCTTGGCAGCCCTTCCAGCATGCACTGTCAAACCCTTGCAACTGATCCCGAATGCAGCAACAAGAGTTGTCTTTAATGAGCTGAAGAGAGCGAACAACACACTTCTCTACATAAACTTACACTGGTTGCTAATTGCCGCTCACTTCAAATTCAAGGCACTGATGTTTGCCTACAGGACATCCACTGGCTCTGCACCTCTATACCTAAACTCACTACTTCAGACTTATGTGCCCTTCAGAAGCTTGCGTTCTGCAAGTGAACCTTGTGGTATCATCCCAAAGAGACTTTCTTTTTCATTAATATAAGACCCATTAATGCTAACACTTATTACTCTAAAAATTGGTACTAGTCACAGCACTTACATATTGCTGTTGCCCTAATGTTAGTTCTAATGCTTCTATTGTTCTCCTCATTTGTAAGTCGCTTTTGGATAAAAGTGTCTTCTAAATGACTAAATGTAAAATGTCAACGTATGTCTGAGCACCAGACACTCTGTCTCTCTCTCGCTCTCTCTCTCACACACACACACACAATTCCTGCATGCCAAACTGCATGTGATGTGTTTATAGTCTAATCATTATCAACAGATTTTTAGAAAATAAGTCTTTGCTAGCTGTGGCTTAAATGGTTTCTGTGCAGATTTAAATTAATAAACAAACACATACATTTAGCTAAAATATGCATGTGTGCATTATCACCTCATGATTGCGTTCACTTTCAACAGTTCAATGCAACTTTGACAACGATCCCTTACTGAATCAACACACTTAAGCCGTAGTCGTTATTCATTCTAATGTTATTTCTGGGAATGTCCTTAAACACCAATCAAACAAATAACATAGACTACCTTCTGTTCCCTTCTTTTTAAAGAACATCAAAAGATAAGCTTGAATCGTTCTCTTGGCGTTATAATACCGAGTTCTGATTGGTCAACTGCTGTTATTTATAGTTTGTTAATTATCATATGTAGAGAATTTTAATATTTCGTTTGCATGATAAGTTTTACATAATTGCTACTCAACACTGTTAAAGGGTTAGTTCACCCAAAAATGAAAATTCTGTCATTAATTACTCACCCACATGTCGTTCTATACCTGTAAGACCTTCGTTTATCTTTGGAACACAAATTAAGATATTTTTGATAAAATCCGATGGCTCAGTAAGGCCTGCATCGCCAGCAATAACACTCCCTTTTTTTTAATGCCCAGACAGCTACTAAAAACATATTTAAAACAGTTCATGTGACTACAGTGTTTTAACCTTAATATTATAAAGCGACGAGAATACTTTTTGTGTGCCAAAAATAACAAAATAGCAACTTTATTTCACAATATCTAGTGATGGGCACACAAAAAGTATTCTCGTCGCTTTATAATATTACGGTTAAAACACTGTAGTCACATGAACTGTTTTAAATATGTTTTTAGTAGCTGTCTGGGCATTGAAAAAGGGAGTGTTATTGCTGGCGATGCAGGCCTTACTGAGCCATCGTATTTTATCAAAAATATCTTAATTTGTGTTCAGAAGATGAACGAAGGTCTTACGGGTGTGGAACAACATGAGGGTGAGTAATTAATTTATGAGTAATCACCCATTTTTGAGTGAACTAACCCTTTAATGGGGATGGTAAGGGGGGTTGTGGTTTTACAGAGGAGATGTTTTTTGTCATTTTATCAACAAGGGTGTCAAATCGAGCCCAGCTTACATTAGATATGGGGAAGATTGGGGAAAAAAGCCCCCCTTAAGACTGTGTCATTTTTTTCTGTGAAACAAAAGTTAAATGTGTCCAGAATATCTATCATAGTTTTAGTCACAATGACATAAATTATAAACAAAGCATGAAAAATGGCCAATATTTTTTCAACCCCCTAGTTCGATTACATTTGATTGAAAAACAAAGGACTTGATGTTCAGAACAGAGTAACTACAGTAATTATGATAGTGGGAAGGGGGCGTTTTACCCAGACTATGTTTGAAACCAATTTTTTGTCATTCCGAAAATATAATTAAATTTTCCTTAAATAACACATAGTACTCCCTTACTAATCTCAAATCATATATAACTGTGATGTTCTATAAAACAACAAGCTTTAAAACACTTTTTTTCTTACAGCTGAAAATTGGTTAATTTACAATGAAATCCGTTTTCTTTTAGGTACGTCATCAGTGAGCTTCACTGTAAATGCTTCTGCATCACTCTTTTGTCAATGTAGTCCATAGTTGCAACAAAAATGTATATTGACTTTATCTAGCGGTTATTTTGGGAAAAAAACAGTAGGGGGGCGTTTTACCTCACTCTACCCTGATTTATAATTAAAAACTCTGTTTACCAGGTTTCATTTGTTTATTACATAAAATGAAAACACAACTCATAATCTTCACAAATTGTAATGTGAAAAAATCAGTAACGAGTTTACGTTTCACGAGCGTAATGTACAACATCAGTCGCTTAATTTTGATTAATCTCTGAGTGATTCACTAAATGAACTGATTCGTTCAGTCCTTTGGATTTAGATTTCTCCTACTAAATGATAAAATGAATGTACTCACAGTCTGTAAAACAGCAGATTTAGCGCAGAATGAACGGCTGTGTTCCACTTCACATGTTCCCTTCCCTCGCTCACTTCTCTTCTTCTCCTAGACTCGGGTGTGTGTTATTGCTCCGGTTGCACGAGCGCCCTCTACTGGCGGAACTCCCGTGATGGGAATTCTTTAATTTTAGATACAGGCAATGCGTCGCGGTATAAAGTGAAAATTAAAGTTGCTTATTCAAAGAGATGCCAAGATATAACCGATCAAAAAAAGTTAAGAGGAAGCAGTGTAATTAAAATCTGGAATGAAACACAATAGATCTTTATCTGTGATTTCTCACATGGAGATTATTCCTTTATGAAACTTTTTATAATTTTTTTTTTTTATATAAAATTCTTTGTTTCATGAAATTCTGTTCATTACAATAAATAGCCCATTGCTGAACTGTTTTGTCAAAGGTGTCATTACACATGTTCAGGTTGTGCTGCCGTTGCATTTACTCTTTCGACCAGCAGGTGTCGCCAGCGCGCGGCGGTTCGAAAGAGTGAATCATTCAAAAAAGCTCATTTTTAAAATTAATTAATTTAAATTACACAAATTTTTAGGCTACAACAACCATGATTTTTTATTTAGATACATTAATAGACCGTTTGGTGCAGCTCACATGTGGCATGAATGCAGTTATACTGCAATTACAATTACATAAATAATGCCATTAGAATAATGGGTTAATAATGGGCATTAAAGTAATAGCTCACCTAAACATGAAAATTCTGTCATCATTTACTCTCCCTCGTGTCGTTTCAAACCTGTATGACTTTCTTCTGCACTCTTAAAACAGATGTGTTAAAAACAACACATCCTGTGTTAGATCTTAACACACCTGTGTGTCTAGTTAAGGACAACACATTTTGTGTTACTTTTAACTCAAACATGTGTTATTCCTGCTCATTTTCTACACACTAATGTGTTATATTTACACAATTTGTGTCAATTATGTACACAAAATGACACAAAATGTGTCACAAAAAATAACACAAAAAATGTGTTATTAATTAATTAATTATTTTTTGAGAGTGTGTGGAACATAAAAGAAGATAATGTTGAGAAATGTATTTTTTGTTCAATGGAAGTCGATGGTAACCAAAACAGTTTGGCAATCAACATTCTTCAAAATATCTTCTTTTATATTCTGCAAAAGAAAACAAGTCATAAAAGCTTGAAATGTAATAAAGCTAAAACCTCTTTAAAGCTAAAACAAGTTGTTTGAATACACTGCCCGGCCAAAAAAAAATCTGTTTGGATTTTAATAGGCAAATAATTATGAATCTATGAATGGATCGTTATTACAGTGATTATTATGTTTCTAGCATGTTATATGTTTGGCAACGGTTCTTTTAACCCTTAAAGATAGCTGTTTCAAGAAATGAAAAGCTACACACTCTATGTAGGAAGACACATCATGGCCATATTCCAGGATGACAATGTCAAGATTCACCAGCATGAAGAATCATTTTCATGAATTGGCACCTCTGAGTCCAGACCTTAATTTCATTGAAAGTCTTTGGGATGTGCTAGAGTAGACTTTACAGAGTGCTCACCTCTTGCATTGTCAATACAAGATCTTGACCAAAAATTGATGCACCTCTTGATGGAAATAACATCACAACATTTACTTCCATCGAGAATATAATTTGGCCGGGCAGTGTATGTATTGTGATTTAATAGGCTATTGTTGCCACTTTTACACAAATGCATAATTAATGAAAATAATTGTACTCCACAAAGAAACAAAACACATTCCTTCACAAATCAGTTTTAATGCAACACACTAGTTTTAAGTGATGGATCTAAATATGAACTTTGCTCATTAGACATCTTTGGGCAACATTTTTTCTTATGAGTCTGTAGATGAGATAATCGGGTAAAACTCTTTCCACAGTGTAAGCACTTGTGCGGTTTCTCTCCAGTATGAATTCTCTGGTGCTCTTGTAAGTTGCCCATTGAAGTAAAGCTCTTCCCACAGTCAAAGCACATATAAGGTCTCACACCAGTATGAATACGCTCATGCTCTTTTAAATACTGCAGTAGTGAAAAACTCTTTCCACAAAAAGAACAAACGTGAGGCTTCACAGCAGTATGAATTTTAAGGTGTCTTCTTAAGTTTGATTCAAAAACAAAAGTTTTATCACACTGATCACAGCTGAATGATCTCACTCCAGAGTGAAAGTGCAGATGCTTTTTCAGAATGCTTTTGGATGTGAAACTCTTTCCACACTGAGTGCATGTGAACGGTTTTTCTCCAGTGTGAACTCTCATGTGATCATTAAATTGTCCCTTCTGAATGAAACTCTTTCCACACTGAGAACATGTATAAGGCCTCTCTACAGTGTGAGATGTCATGTGTTTTATAAGGTTTGGTTTGTGTCTGTAACTCTTTCCACACTGAGAGCAGGTGAATGGTTTTTCTCCATTGTGAATTCTCATGTGCACATTTAAGTCCTCTTTGCGACTGAAACTCTTTCCACACTCAGAACAGGTGAACGGTTTTTCACCAGTGTGAATTCTCAAGTGTCTGTTAAGGGCTGATTTATGTTTTAGACTCTTTCCACACTCAGAGCAGGTGAAAAATCCTTTGACTCCAATTTTTCCAGTTTGTCTTTGTGTGAAATTCTCTTCAGTCTTTGAAACGACTGCATTTCCATCTTCATTTTTGAAATGGTGAGATTTTTGAAACAGATGTTGTTTATCTTCATTTTTATACATCAGTTTTCCATCTTCATTTGTGAATTGATGGTGTTTGTCTTCATTCACTTCCATCGGGTCTAAAATCAACATATTAAATTCAATTAAAAAGGACAAATGAGCAACAGAGAAATAAAGTTAATTCTTTTAGCGACATCTAGCGGCGAGGTTGTGAACTGCAACCAACGGCGCTCACCCCTCCCTTTCGAAGTAAACAGAGAAGCTACGGTGGCCGTCTGACCGACCCAAGACAATGATGTCATCGTCTGAGACAGCAGAGTAGCCAGTCAAGCAATGAGGTTTCTTCTTACTTCTCACAAAGAATGGTCTCTGCTTCTAATAAACCACACGACTGCTACTACTACTACTTCTTTGTGCGTGTTCAACGTAGTGACGATGCAACACAAACGATTTAGAAGAACAACAACATAGTGACTAAACGCACTCTGTAGAGTTTTTGTCCATTTAGGGCTGCTGTAGAAACATGTTGGCGCATAATGGTGACTTAACGTGTTAGGGGACCCGCGGTGTATGTAGATAGAAATGGCTCATTCTAAGGTAATAAAAGAAATTTTTTGTAAGGTCTTTATACACCACTGAAAACAAAGTTATGTATATTATATTGCATTTCTGTCAATAGATCCTCCCAAATTTTACACATTGCACCTTTAATTGAGCACAATTCTACTATTGTTATTTGTCAGTTTTCATCTTAATGTTCCTCAGCAGCCTTTAAAGAGAATGAAGGAAAACACCAACCTATTTGTTCCTCTGCATCTTCTTTTTTTATTCTGCAGGGTTCTTCCTCATACTCCATCTTTACAATAGTATGTCAGTAGTTTCTCCTGTAGTAATTCCTCCTGCTTGCTTCTTCTTTTTATCCTGTGGGAAGATGGGAATATTCCCCAACATCTAAACTCTCATGAACGGCTGTGGGAGCGGCTTCATTTGTTCATTGCATAAAATGAAAACACAACTCAATCTTTACAGAAGAAACACAGTCAGTAACGAGCCTACGTTTCACAAGCGTAATGTACATCAGTCGGTTCATTTCGATTCATTTCTGAATGATTCACTAAATGAACCGACTCGTTAGTCTTTTGGATTTAGATTTCCCCTAGTAAATAATCAAATAAATGTACTCACAGAATGAAATACGGCAGAATTAGAGCAAAATGAACTGTTATGTTGCACTTCACATGTTTAAACGCCCTTCCAATCCCTCGCTCACTTCTCTTCTTCTCCTGTCATTGCTTCGGTTGCACGAGCGCCCTCTACTGGCGAAACTCCAATGATGGGAATTCTTTAAATTCATATAACAGGCAATGCGTTGCGGTATAGAGTGAAAATAAAAGTTGCTCATTTAAAGAGATGCCAAGATATAACCGATCTTGAAAAGTCTGGAGGAAGCAATATAATTAAATTCTGGAATAAAATAGATCTTTATCTGTGTGATTTCTCACGTGCACATTATTCCTTTATGAAAATTTTTACACATTTTTGCATTAAATTCTTTTTAGTCTGTGAAATTCCATATTCATTTGAGAAATGCTGAGGTTTTTGAAACGGATGCTGCTTTTCTTCATTTGCTTCCATTGGGTCTCAAAACATTAAATTCCCACAATTCAATTAAAGGGCAAAAAAAAAAAAAAAAAAAAAAAAACCCTGAAAGAGCCAACTGTTAGCCTACTGTACAGTACTGTTATTTTTATGGTATTTTAGTAATGGATTAATCATGGATGTGAATGTGAACTTTGCTCAATTCGATTCACATTTATTTGCATAGCACTTTTCATAATACATATTGTTTCAAAGCAGCTTTACAGAAAATGCATGTGTCTACATTACAATTTAAAGTGATCTGTTATCAGAGGTGACTGTGTCCAAGTTATGCATTTACGTACTTATAAAAATCACTCAGTTAGCTAACAATGTATTAATTTAAGGCAGAAAGTATGAGCTCAATGAAGTAATGAATACATGTTAAATTATTAGGATATATAGAAAAATTTAGCATTGGTGCATGCTGACTAGTCATTCTAGGGCTTTAAGAGAATTTTGTTGGAAAAGCACTATACGTTTCTTTATCACGCCCAAAGTAAAAGCCAAACAAAAAGGAGTAACAAATCTAGGCTCCTGCTGGAGGCAGTGGCTGATCATGTACCTGCCCAGTTTTGAAACTGGTCAGAAATACACTCAAGTATAAAGGAAATCTTAGAGATTGGGGAAACAGGTTATATTTTATTTCTTGGTAATATACCAGATTCAGTTAATAATAGGAATAAATATTTACTGAGGATACTAGTAGCAGCAGCAAAAAAAGCGATTACTCATTTATGGCTCCAACATCTTGCCCCAACGAGAACCTGAAAACTGAAAGACTGACATTTAAGTTGAGATTACAAGAGGAGATCTTTGAAAAACACTGGGGAAAATGGACTACACATATATCAAAACAGAGAGAAAGGAGATAAATGTGTAATAGGAATACTTATATGCATACATGTAACCACCATAAGAGAATAATCAAGCTGCATGAAAGTATGGCTATGGACATGAGGGTATTTGTGTATGTATGCATGTCTACGTATGTTTTTCTATAAGCACGTATATGAATATATGTCTCTACGTGATAACCTGTTGACTTTTTTTTTTTTTTTTTTATGTTACATTTTGAAAGAACTTCCATGTAAATACCCATGAAGCTTTGTTCACTGTTTGTTATTGTTTGTCTTTGTTCTGAACAGTTTTATAAAAAAAAAAGTAAAAAAATGAATACTTAGCTTTGGGCAATGGGCAAATTTGGGCTTATTTAGATAACTTTGGGCAATGCTTTTTCTCATGAGTCCGTAGATGAGATGATCGGGTGAATCTATTCCCACATGAAGAGCACTGGTACGGCTTCTCTCCAGTATGAACTCTCTCATGATCTCTCATGTCTCCTGACCGAGCGAAACTCTTTCCACAGTGTGAGCACTTGTACGGTTTCTCTCCAGTATGACTTCTCTGGTGTAATTGTAGATGTGTGTTTGTATTAAAGCTCTTCCCACAGTCAAAGCACACATAAGGTCTCACACCAGTATGAATACGTTCATGCACTTTTAAATACTTCAGTAGTGAAAAACTCTTTCCACAAAAAGAACAAAAGTGAGGCTTGATACCAGCATGAATTGTAAGGTGTCTTCTTAAGCATGATGCAACAACAAATGTTTTATCACACTGATCACAGCTGAATGATCTCACTCCAGAGTGAGAGCGCAGATGATTGTTGAGAACTCTTTTGCAACTAAAACTCTTTCCACACTGAGTGCATGTGAATGGTTTTTCTCCCGTGTGAATCATCATGTGTCTGTTAAGTACAGATTTATCTGAGAAACTCTTTCCACACTGAGTGCATGTGAACAAATTTTCTCCAGTGTGGATTCTCGTGTGTCTGATAAATTGTGATTTATTTGTGAAACTCTTTCCACACTCAGAGCAGGTGAACAGTTTTTCTCCAGTGTGAGATTTCAGATGTCTGTTAAAGTGTGATTTATATGTGTAACTCTTTCCACACTCCGAGCAGGTTAAAGATCCTTTGACTCCAGATTGTCCAGCTTTTTTTTGGGTGAAATTATCTTCAGTCTTTGAAACGACTGCATTTCCATCTTCATTTTTGAAATGATGAGATTTTTGAAACAGATTTTGTTTGTCTTCATTTTTATATGCCAGTTTTCCATCTTCATTTGTGAAATGATGCTGTTTTTCTTCATTCACTTTCATCAGGTCTAAAATCAACATTAGATTCCCAAAATTCAATTAAGGAAGGACAAATGAGAACCAAAGAAATAAAGTTCATTCTTAATTTTGCACAAATCTAGTTAACGACTGATTCTACAAGTATCTAGTTTTAGATGTATTACTAAATCCTCCTGAGAACCAGAGCTTTTTTTGTGTGTGAATTTACTTTTTTAAATGTCATTACTGTAATGAGCCTGAGTTATTTGTTCATTGATTCCATTTTGTGTATATATCTTGTGTAAACATTCTGATATATACTTTTTGCCAAATTAATTTTAAGCCAAATTGTAGGGGGTTTGACACTATTTTATTTTGCATATATCTTTTCTTTTGTTTTTGCTTAAGGGAGGTATGTAAGTTTAAGCTGTATTTTGTTTTAGAAAATGTAGAGGTTAAAAAAAGATTGTTTTTTTTTTTTTGTTGTTTTATTTTGGCCTTGTCTGCTACTGACGCTAAACCCTTGTTGAAAATAATTAAACTTATTATTATTTGGCATCTCTCTGGTAGTGAGACTTACTCTTTTCCTGTTACAGCTGACCACTGGCGGTCGTAAAATTTACATTGTTTGGAGCATAAGAAAAAAATTTAGATATGTTATGCTATGTCCTCTGTAGAGGACACCAGGACTCAGTTATTAAGAAAATAAAATGGCATGATAAGACATATAGGCAAAAATGTTTTTGTCATTTACCAATGAACATGAAATAAACATCATTCTCACTAATGTTATAAAAAAAACCCAGAATGATTTGATATACTATTTTACTTATAAATGGATAGTCCCATTCTATACAGTGTATTTAAGTTGCATATTAATGTTCTTGTGGCAACATGTAATGAAAAAAAGAAGTGTAATAATGGGAGTAATAACATGGCAACATTTTCACTAGAATATCTCATATTTCATAAGAATATTGATCTATAATTTCTTCCTCTGTTCCTTGTGTCTCCCCAAAATGTCTGATAAACATGCTGTAAGTCTTCTACAGAGGACATGTATGAAATCAATGCCCTGTTTTGTATATTCTCAGAGAAATTCACTAAAATATAATGTCCTCTACAGAGGAAAAAGTCTGGCTCTCAGGAAGATATGTCAGTTTTCATCTTAATGTTCCTCATAAGTCATTAAAGAGAATGAAGGAAAACACCAACCTATTTGCTCCTCTGTATCTTCATCTTTTATTCTGCAGGGTTCTTCTTTAATCTCCATCTTTACAATAGTATGTCAGTAGTTTCTCCTGGAGTAATTCCTCCTGCTTGCTGCTTCTTCTCCTGTGGGAAGATGGGAATATTCCCCAGCATTTAAACTCTCATGAAGAACTCTAATTGTTAAGAATCAATTGAACTCCTCTAACTGATTATGTTGGTCTTATTTTAGATATGATTTACATGCATTAAAAACTCTGTTTACCATGTTTCATTACATAAAATAAAAACACAACAATTCATAATCTTTACAAACTTTAATGTGAAAAACCAATCAGTAGCGAGTTTATGTTTCACGAACGTAATGAACAATATCAGTTGATTCATTTCTGAGGGATTCACTAAATAAACTCACTCGTTTAGTCGTTTGGATTTAGATTTCTCCTAATAAATGATAAAAATGAATGTACTTACAGTCTATAAAACAGCAGATTCAGAGCAGAATGAAGGGCTGTGTTCCACTTAATATGTTTATGTTCCCTTCCCTCGCTCACTTCTCTTCTTCTCCTAGACTCGGATGGGTGTCATTGCTTCAGTTGCACGAGCGCGCTCTACTGGCAGAAACCTCCGTTAAACTAACCTTCATAGATTAGATACAAGACAACCAAGATTCTGTTATCTAGGCTAAGATTTTACAAACACTATTTATCTCATCAAATAGGTTTAATTTAGAATAAAGATTCAAACTGCAAATATCTGCTAAGGAGTTTGCAATTGTAGACCACATACTTCTTCAACTTTGTGTGTTACTGAGGTTGTTGATTTTAATATAAATTTTGACTTTATTTTTAATTTAGACATACAAGTATTATTAAAATAATGTTAAAGTTATTAATGACCCTGTGGTGAAAATCAAGTTTTTAATGTTGTTTTTGTCTATGTGGTGTTTTAATATGCTTTAATATAATATTTAATATGCTTTTTTAATATGCTGTTGCCTCTCCAGTGCACCTGTTGTTACTTTCATTTGCACCAAAAGCAGCTGAAACTGATTCACGAACACTTAATCGGACAGATTGATATCCCTGAAGTTTAATTGACTTGTTATACTGTGATGATTAAGTGTTACCTTCATTTTTTTTTTTAGCAGTGTATATAGAAAAACATTTGGTGCCACAGAGAGATTTCAATGCACAAACGTCTTCAATATCTTAACTGTAAATGATGATTTAATAGACCATCTTGTATGACAAATTTATTTTTCAAAATTCTCAATTTCATGTTTTAGAAAACAGAATGGGGCAATAGTGTAGAAAACAAATATTTTTCCATACGTATCCACAGGCACTACAATCAATTTCCACACTTGTCTATATACAGCGTAGGAACGCAGAATATCAAACTATTTTCATGTAAGTGATGGATCTGAACATGAAAGTTTCCTCAATTAGACACCTTCGGGCAATTATTTTTCTTATGAGTCCGTAAATGAGATATTTGGATGAAACTCTTCCCACATGAAGAGCACTGGTGCGGCTCTCCAGTATGAACTCTCTTATGATCTTTCAAGGATGATGAATGAGTAAAACTCTTTTCACAGTGTGAGCACTTGTACGGTTTCTCTCCAGTATGAATTCTCTGATGATGTTTCAGGGTCCCTAAATGAGCGAAAACCTTTCCACAGTGTGAGCACTTGTACGGTTTCTCTCCAGTATGAATTCTCTGGTGTATTTTTAATTTGTCTAATGTAGTGAAGCTCTTCCCACAGTCAGAGCACACAAAAGGTCTCACACCAGTATGAATAGTTTGGTGAACTTGTAAATGTTGCGGTTGTGAAAACCTCTTTCCACAAATAGAACAAAAGTAAGGCTTCACAGCAGCATGAACTTTAAGGTGTCTTCTTAAGTTTTGTTTAAAAACAAATGTTTTATCACAATGATCACAGCTGAATGATCTCACTCCAGAGTGAGAGCGTAGATGCCCTTTGAGAACGTTTTTCTGAGTGAAACTCTTTCCACACTGAGTGCATGTGAACGGTTTTTCTCCAGTGTGAATTCTCATGTGCACATTTAAGTGTCCTTTATGAATGAAACTCTTTCCACACTCTGAGCAGGTGAAAGATCTTATGACTCCAGATTTCCCAGCTTGTTTTTGTGTGAAATTCTCTTCAGTCTTTGAAACAACTGCATTTCCATCTTCATTTTTTAAATGAGGTTTTTGAATCAGATGTTGTTTGCCATTTTTATATGTCAGTTTCCCATCTTCATTTGTGAAATGAGGTTTGTCTTCATTCACTTCCATCAGGTCTAAAATCAACATATTAAATTCAATTTAAAAAAAAAAAGAGAAATCAGCAACAAAGAAATAAAAGTTCATTTTTAATTTTGCACAAATCTAGTTTTAGATGTATTGTTGTATATCAGTTTTCATCTTAATATTCCTCAATACTCTTTAAAGAGAATGAAGGAAAACACCAACCTATTTGTTCCTCTGTAACTTCATCTTTTATTCTGCAGGGTTCTTCCTTAAACTCCATCTTTGCAATAATATGTCAGTAGTTTCTCCTGGAGTAATTCTTCCTGCTTGCTTCTTCTTCTCCTGTGGGAAGATGGGAATGTTCCCCAACATTTAAACTCTCACGAAGAACTCTCATTGTTAAGAATCAATTCAACTCCTCTAACTGATTTTTATGTTGGTCTTACTTTAGATATGATTTACATGCATTAAAAACTCTGTTTACCACGTTTCATTACATAAAATGAAAACACAACTCATAATCTTTACAAATTGTAATGTGAAAAAACAGTCAGAAACGAGTTTATGTTTCACGAACGTAATGTACAATATCAGTCGATTAATTTCGATTAATTTCTGAGTGATTCACTAAATAAACGGACTCGTTTGTCGTTTGGATTTAGATTTCTCCTAATAAATGATACAAAATAATCTACTTGCAGTCTGAAAAACAGCAGGTTTAGCGGAGAATGAATGGCTGTGTTCCACTTCACGTTTATGTTCCCTTCCCTCGCTCACTTCTCTTCTTCTCCTAGACTCGGATGTGTCATTTCTTCAGTTGCACGAGCGCCCTCTAGTGGCAGAAACCAATCTCCGTTAAACTGTCTAACCTTCATAGATTAGAAACAAGACAACCAAGATCTGTTATCTACGCTAAGATTTTACAAACACTATTTATCTCACCAAATAGGTTTGAATAAAGATCCAAACTTCAAATATCTGCTAAGGAGTTTGTAATTGTAAAACACCTGGACTCCTTCAACTGTGTTATTGATTTGTGGTTGTTGATTTTAATATAAATCTTGACTTCATTTTTAATTTAGACTGTACAAGTATTATAAAAAAAATTTGAGAGTTATTAATGACCCCCTGTGGTGAAAATCAAGTTTTTAATGTTGTTTATATGTCTATGTGGTGTTTTAATATGCTAAATATTGCTGAGTATTTTCTCCATAAAAAAGTCCAGTGAACCAAAGACAGTCTTAAAAACAATTGCTGACATCACAAACTACCTTGTAACCAATCATGTCAAAGTGTGGGTGGGCTTTAGCATATAATTAACTATGCCAACAAAGCAGGGGAGTCTCAAGAGAAGCCATATCGGTACATTTTTCTGTTGATATGAAAAATAATGTACATTTAGCAATATAGCGGGTGAATTATATATATGATGTTATGATGAATATGCCTTTCTCCACTGACGTTCTATGATGTTCAAAGCATTTATAAGGGTGCTGATTTTTAGAAGGCAGACTGAGATGGCGAAGAGGAACATGGTTTGTGTAACATTAGAAACACATTAGCTGTTTGATAACATAGTCAAGCAAAAGGCTAATCATATTAAATACCGTTATGTGTCTGATGTTGTAGAGCGTGATTGTGGAGCGTTTACTATTGTAAAGTTGACCTAGTGGATCTCTGAGCTGCTCTCTGAGGTCAATACTTGTTCAAAACAATCACTTTAGCAAAGTTTGTATTATTTTCTGTTTATTTTGATAAATAATTCATTCTTGTTTAATAAAAAACTGTCATCAAAATAATGCTAATATGAAAATATATTTTAAAACTACAGAAACAAAATTATTTTAAAAAGTAAAGATTCTGAAAGCGCTGAAGGAGATCCGATAATAATTTAATATAGATTTACAATAGTAACAATAAATGATATTTTATTATACAATATGATTAATATAATTTCTAAATATGATGATTCCATTATAAATATGTTGATTTTCTCTAAGGTGGACACCCAACTTAATATATGATATTTACCATCTGAATCTAACCATGTCATGTCAACAAATGGGTAAGTCAGCCAGCTGTTTATTATCATGTTAATTATTGTTCCTTTACCCCCTACAGCAGCGGCACTTTTTACCCCAAGTTAGGTGGCATGCAAAATATAATGTGTAATTGCATTACTCATCACAAATGTATTGGAGTAAAAAGTACATTTACTTACTCAAAAACTGTAGTCAAGTAGAGAGTAAAAGTTCCTAATATCTTTGATAATCGCTACAACTACAAAGTAGCCAAAGATATACTTAAGTACAGTAACTAATTACATTTACAAGTATTCTCGTCGCTTCATAACATTAAGGTTAAACCACTGTTGTCACGTTGACTATTTTAACGATGTCTTTTACTTTTCTGGACCTTGAATGTGGTAATTATGTTGCTTTTTCTTGGGGATCAGAAACCTCTCAGATTTTATCAAAAATATCTGAACTAACCCTTTAATGCATCACATCCAAACAGCTCGACTAAAAATTAATTGTTTTTTATATGAATGATGATTAATAGACCATTGACAAATTTGACAAATTAAATTCTCAATTTCAACACAAATATTTTTCCATACTTACCCAGACACTAAAAAAAAAAATCAAATTCTACACTTGTCTATACTGTGTAGGAACCCTGAGAATATCAAACTATTTAAATGGAAGTGATGGATCTGAACGAAAGTTTGCTCAATTAGACACATTCAGGCAATTCTTTTTCTTATGAGTCCGTAGATGAGATATTTGGATGAAACTCTTCCCACATGAAGAGCATTGGTACGGCTTCTCTCCAGTATGAACTCTTTCATGAGCTTTCATGTCTTCTGACCGAGAGAAACTCCTTCCACAGTGTGAGCACTTGTACGGTTTCTCTCCAGTATGAACTCTCTGGTGTCTTTTTAAGTAGCTGGATGTAGTGAAGCTCTTCCCACAGTCAGAGCACACATGAGGTCTCACACCAGTATGAATACGCTGGTGCACTTTTAAATGTTCCAGTAGTGTAAAACTCATTCCACAAAAAGAACAAATGTGAGGCTTCACACCAGCATGAATTTTAAGGTGTTTTCTTAAGCCTGATGCCAAAACAAATGTTTTATCACACTGATCACAGCTGAATGATCTCACTCCAGAGTGAGAACGCAGGTGATCATTGAGAAAACTTTTCTGAGTGAAACTCTTTCCACACTGAGTACATGTGAATGGTTTTTCTCCAGTGTGAATTCTCATGTGCACAATTAGGTTTTCTTTCTGAATGAAACTCTTTCCACACTGAGTGCATGTGAACGGTTTTTCTCCAGTGTGAATTCTCATGTGCACATTTAAGTGTCCTCTACGTATGAAACTCTTTCCACACTCAGAGCAGGTGAAAGATCTTTTGACACCAGATTTTCCAGCTTGTTTTTGTGTGAAATTCTCTTCAGTCTTTGAAACAACCACATTTCCATCTTCATTTTTGAAATGAGATTTTTGAAACAGATGTCGTTTGTCTTCATTTTTATATGTCAGTAGTTTTCCATCTTCATTTGTGAAATGATTGTGTTTGTCTTCATTCACTTCCATCAGGTCTAAAATCAACATATTAATTTCAATTAAAAAAGACAAATGAGCAATCAAGAAAATAAAGTTCACTCTTAATTTAGCACAAATCTAGTTTACTACTGAGTCTACTAGTTTCTAGTTTTAGATGTATTGTTATATGTAAGTTTACATCTTAACATTCCTCATCAATCATTAAAGAGAATGAAGGAAAACATCAACCTATTTGTTCCTCTGTATCTTCATCTTTTATTCTGCAGGGTTCTTCCTTAAACTCCATCTTTACAAGTCAGTAGTTTCTCCTGAAGTAATTCCTCCTGCTTGCTTCTTCTTCTCCTGTGGGAAGATGGGAATATTCCCCAGCATTTAAACTCTCATGAACGGCTGTGGGAGCGGCTTCACTGACTGAAGGTGTGAATTGTGGTCGCTGTTGCTCATTTAGCAGATGATCATCACACTTACAATTGCTCTCAATTATTCACGGTTTAAGATGGTAGGCAAGGATAGTTTTCAGTTTGAAATTTTCTGATGGTTCAAGCTATTAGATAAATCAACTTGAACACTGGTCACCTAATCAGGTCACACTAGGTTCAAACAGACTATAGTGATTCGTGAAATCACCAAGTCCTTAAAGGGATAGTTCACCCAAAAATGTAAATTATCCCATATATCACAAATCATGAATAACATGCGAAAATATTTACATATCAGCGACAGCAAAGAGAGGAACCATAGATAAAAGAAATGAATTTCCAATGATTTCAGTAATCACTACACTAGATTGTTTTTTGTTCACTAGGTACAATAAGGCTAAAGGCACACCTTAAGAAAAAAATTGCTTTTCACTACGCCCATGATGTATGATTGCAGAAAAAAAAATCTGTATTGAACATTTATAGAGCAACAGATTTTGTGTGAAAATAAATCATAAAAGTGGTTTATTTTGTTTAAAAATCTCAGAAATGTATGAGGTGGCTTTAACTAAAGTTATTGTTTTTTACTTTAAATGTTAGTTATGTTTTTATCTTTACGTTTACTCGGACAATACTTGTTCAAAATCACTTTAGCAAAGTTTGTAGTATTTTCTGTTTATTTTGATAAATAAAATAATTCATTTTTGTTCAATAAATACACTGTCATTAAAATAATGTTAATATGAAAATATATGTTAAAACTACAGAAACAAAATTATTTTAAAAAGTAAATATTCTAAAAGTGTTGAAGGAGATCCCATAATAATTTAATATAGATTTACAATAGTAACAATAAATTATATGTTATTATACAATTTGATTAATATCATTTCTAAATATGATAATTTCATTATAAATATGTTGATTATCTTTAAGGTGGACATCCAACTTAATATATGATATTTACCATCTGAATCTAACCGTGTAATGTCAACAAATGGGAAAGTCAGACAGCTGTTTATCATCATGTTAATGATTGTTCCTTTATTATTGTTCCCCAACAGCAGTGGCGCTTTTTACCCCAAATACTTTTACATATTCTTCCGTTATTGAAAAACTGTTCATTTAAATTACCTTGAACAAAACTAAAAATCGTTCAAAAGACCTTCGTCGCAAAATATGTTCAATAATTTCAGCGATTCTCATTTGCTACTTAAACCTACAATATTTTAAAAAACATAAAATATTAGATCAAATTAGCACAGAATCAACTTTGCGCTGCTGTCCGTGATCGTGTCAAAGATCAGCAAAATTTTCAATTTGCATCTTAAAAAGCGGATGTATAGAAAAGAGCTGCTGCAAGTTTTTTTGTGGCATCTAGTGGTTTAAAGGAAAATAAAATCAAAGGTGCCTTAAAACCCTGTTGTATGAACAGATTCTTAAGAGCCATTTGTTCAGGAATCAAACACTGGATAACTGTACTATAAATTGGATAACTATAAATTGTCAGATTTAAATTTCTCTTAATAATAATTAAACGCACTCACGGTCTGAAACAGCACAGTGCAGTAAGATGACTTCAACAAACGTATGTGGTTGAAATGAAAACAAATGCCGCCATCCCTGCTGAGAAAAAAAAAAAAACAGCATGCTGGTTAGGTATGTTTTGAAGCATGGAAGCTAGTTTGAGTTGGTTTATGCTGGACCTTAGCTGGTCATGAGGTTAAATCCACAATAAACCAGTTATTTACATGTTTTGAACACTTTTACCTGATAATTCTAGCACTGCTCAAAACGTGAAATTACCCACAGCATGTCTCTTTATCTCTGCTGTGGGCGGTCCCTATTTCACACGCTAAATAACATCACGCACCAGACAGATGGCGCTGTCCCCATTTATGCATTAATTTAACATTTTTTGTGCTCCATTACAATGGCATGTTCGTCGAAAACATTTAACATCCTTGAATCTGTTGTAAAGAACCTTTAAATGTATTATTATTATTATTTACACTGACAAAATGTAATACTGTGTTGATTTAATTATTTTAACCTCTTGTGATGTCTGTATGCACCCTATTTTATTTTATTGTGTTTTTTCTTCTTCTCACCGTTAATATGTAACCTTAATTTGCAAAAAAAAAAAAAAAAGGCATGTTCAGAAGAACAATGTTATGGAAACTTTTAGGTTTTCTCAATATATACAAACCCTTTGATTAGTTGAATGAAAAAAATTGGTTCATAAATGAAGTCAATCAATAAATAGCCTATAAGGTTTTGTTATTTTTTCTTTTTGTATTGAAAATTATATACAAGATATAAATACAATAATTTTTATCAATAATAATAATGCATCACCGCTTAATATCCAGACTAGCAAACTGAATTTGTCAGCACGGATGGAGATGTAATAGACTGATTGATGTAATTCAATTAGTTTTACTATATTACGCCCAACATAAACAACATCATTCTTAAATTTGGGGCATTTTGACCTTCCCACAATCTCCAGTTTTGAACACTCTATGGTTATGAGTGCTTAATTTCCCAATTAAAGTCAGACAAAGACGAAAAACTATTTGTAAATAGAACAAAATTAGACATAAAACTCAGAGGTCTAACATTCTGAAGTCTATGCTGCTGGTCTGCTCTTTCTTTGTTTTCTTGTGTTACAGGCCATGATGTCTTCATAACTGGTAGCCTAGAGCATCACCTCAGACATCCACGAATGAGGAGAAAAAGTAATCTGAGTGACTCTATATGGGAAATGGACTTTACAGGAAACAGACTTCACAGCTATTCAGGCACCATGGACTTTCATCCTCATGTTAAACTATCAATTCTTCAATTCAGTTCCGAGAGAAGCTGAAAGAATATTGATGAGGGTTGATTACTGTAATCAGACATTGATTAAACGTGTGAATGTGTGTAAATTAAAGACAAAGGAATAGTTTGCAATTCAGAGATACAGGCATTAAACCTAAAAAGTTCTGTGTGTCAGATTGTTGCACAACCATTTACAGGAAAACAGAATGTTAGAATAAAACTGAATCTAAAAATTCTTTTTGTTATATCTTATGTCTGAAATTAAAGTAGGCTATTGTGTGGGGCAGGTATGACGTCAAAACCCGCCTCCTGTTTCCCTTGAGATTTTCAATTTGAGTAAAATAAAGCCTGTGGTAAACATAACTTGGCGATACTTTAACGTTTTGTTCTACAGCATAAATTACACTCACCCATACTCATACCAAATGCAAGTTCCCTTTCAATAGTACAGTTCACTCGCATTGCGTCAGTTTCTGTGCACTTGCACAGACAAATTGCTTTTTTTCTAATGGGGTCTGTTGTTTGTTATATTTGTATTGTTTCCTTGCTAGGGCATGGCAGGGCCAGTCAATGTTTCCACTGTCACTTCTGGGATTCTGGGGCTTGAGAAGTGGTCATGAACAGAGGCGGAGACTGTCATCACCGCTGCTCATTACCCAGGCTACCAGCTAACTTCAACATTTAAAACATTTTAAAGAATTTTCAGCTCAAAACTCATTTTCAAACACCAGTGAGTGTTTGTAATAACTTTCTTGCGATCCAATGGGCATAAATATACTTATAGGCAATGCTAAAGGCTATTTATGCTAATCATGCGATAACATTTATAACACCAGAGACAGCTTGAGGAACGTAGTCAACTTATATATAATTATAATCTTGTATTTTTTTAATGATTTATCTGTCTCTTCCCTGTGCCTTTGTTGATACCAAATAACTGCATCCGCATATCTGTCACGCACTCCGGTTAACTCATATAACTTAAGCGTTAAAGCTTCTCATTTACTTTGAATGGGTGCCGCCATGTGTTGCTGAACTGAATTTTCGCGTTGCTCGCAGCAGAAGTTGAAGATTTCTCAACTTTTCAAGTGCCAACAGCAGGCATCCAGCAAATACGATCACAGACGCTAGCCAGCTGCGTTCATGCAACACCGGAAAGTAATGTGATTGGCTGTCACTATGATGATCGCGTCAGCACAAGCTTCAGACACGCCCTTTGTCAAGCGTTGACGCCAACTCCATGTGAATGCAGTGTAATAGGCCTTTATTTTATCACAGTACGCGTGTCGTCACATCCAGCTTTGATTAGAAGCGTAAAGGAATTTCCACCTGCATTATTGTCAATGGACAGGCACCAGTTTTGAGAAGAAAATTATACTTGTTTAGTTTAACTTATCAATAAACTTCAATATTCAAAACTGTTATAGACTAATATGATATCCTACCATGTATGTCATCTTTCATTTTAATGTGTAACATTATCTGAGCGAGGCGATCGTCAGCGCTGCCGGTGTACTGACCGCATGAGATTAACGAGCAGCGCACAGCTCAAGTTACTGCCAGAGGAATCATCAGACTGATTTCATTTCATTTGTAATGTTATTTTATTTATTTTTGCAATATATAACCACCCATTATTGTCTACAGCATAATGCTATCCAATATTGCACTCAAACACGGAGGATATGATTCGTTTATGATAATCAAACCAGTTATTTTTGAATAATCGTCTATGGGCTGGACATATTTAAACAACTTCAATTTGATGCCAGCATTGTAAAGTAAGTCCGTGAAAAAAAAAATGTGAACCTTTTTGTTTAATACAATACATTTCCCCCAAACCTTTAATTTAATCCACCCAAAATAGACTTTAGTTGTATTAATATTTTAAGCTTTGTCTAATTAAGTGTCTAATCTTCGTGCTAAGGGCAGGGCCAACGTTAAAGGCTGCAGCGGAAGTTTTTTTACACTAATACTTGAAGCTTCCGATTTTCGAACGCGGAAGTGTGATAAAGGCCTATAACTCCTGTTTCTTTCTCGAGCTCTGTTGCTCTGGCTGAAAGTATAACAGTATAGAGAGACAGAGACATCGCTCAAACATCCTCAGATCACAATCACTGCATTATTTCAAGGAAAATTAAAAGAAATGCTCAGAAATGTGACATTAACATATGATATTTTATCAATATTTTTCTAAATGTGTAAGCCTTTGGACTTAAAAGCCTTAATGGACTTGTTTTGTGTAACATTTTTTATTGTAAAACATTAGTGAAATATCAATGCTGGAATCTTAAGTCTTTAAGTTATTTTTTTTATCTCACTCCAGAGTGAGAGCGCAGATGATTTCTGAGAACGCTTTTGTACCTGAAACTCTTTCCACACTGAGTGCATGTGAACGGTTTTTCCCCAGTGTGAATTCTGTATGTTGCTAGTCTCTGTACTGTACTGTAAAGACACTTGTGGGCATTCCTAGTGCTGTCACTCTAATGTTATTGGTAGACTGCACATCTGGCCATATCTTTAGGAAATGCAATCACAAGTGATGTATAAAACTAAGATATCATTCTAATTTGACCAGGAATTAGACTTAAAAGAATTAAAAGTAGTGCTGTTGGAGAGTGTTGTGATAAACTACAGCAGTGCTTAATGCATTAAATCATTAACCAGATTAACAATCAATCAATCAACGAATTAAACTCACTCATACTGTTCAAAATTACTAAAACCTCATTTGAAGTTGACAAATAATCAATTTTCATCTCTAATAATCAAAATAACGCAGGGGAAACTGTAAAATGAACTTCAGCAGTGCTAAACTGTTTACTCCATCATGTAATTAACAACACAAACTATCAATGTATGAATCAAACTTACTAAGACTGCTTACAGTTTCTTTTCCATGCATCATTTTATTACATCCATAAGTGGTTTTAATCATTTACATTTCAAATGTTTACCGTTTTCAAACAAACTTTACTACTAATTTTTAGCAAATTAATATGAATGACGAATGTTTTACTTGTAAGTGAATTATTTGCGACTGATGGATATGAACATTAACTTTGCTCAATAGACACCTTTATGCAATGTTTTTTCTTATGAGTATATAGATTAGATAATTGGGTGAAACTTTTCCCACATGAAGAGCACTGGTGCGGCTTCTCTCCAGTATGAACTCTCTCATGATCTCTCAGGTTTCCTGTCCGAGCAAAACTCATTCCACAATGTGAGCACTTGTACGGTCTCTCTCCAGTATGAATTCTCTCATGATCTTTCAAGCATTTTGAGTAAGAGAAACTCTTTTCACAGTGTGAGCACTTGTATGGTTTCTCTCCAGTATGAATTCTCTGGTGTGATTTTAAGGCACTGGATGTATGGTAGCTCTTCCCACAGTCAGAGCACACATGAAGTCTCACACCAGTATGAATATTCTCATGCTGCTTTAAATTGTGCAGTTCTAAAAAACTCTTTCCACATAAAGAACAAAAGTGAGGCTTCAAACCAGTATGAATTTTAAGGTGTGCTCTTAAGTTTGATGCCAAAACAAATGTTTTATCACACTGATCACAGCTGAATGATCTCACTCCAGAGTGAGAGCGCAAATGATTTTTTAGAACGCTTTTGTACCTGAAACTCTTTCCACACTGAGTGCATGTGAACGGTTTTTCTCCAGTGTGAATTCTCATGTGATCATTTAGGTGTCTTTGATGTAGGAAACTCTTTCCACACTGAGAGCATGTGAACGGTTTTTCTCCCGTGTGAATTTTCTTGTGGTCATTTAGGTGTCTTTGATGTAGGAAACTCTTTCCACACTGAGTGCATGTGAAAAGCCTTTCTCCAGTGTGAACTCTCATGTGTCTATTAAGGTTTGATTTCTGTGTGAAACTCTTTCCACACTCAGAGCAGGTGAAAGATCCTTCGACTCCAGATTTTCCAGCTTGTTTTTGTGTGAAATTCTTTTCAGTCTTTGAACCGACTGCATTTCCATCTTCAGTTTTGAAATGAGGTTTTTGAAACAGATGTTGTTTATCTTCATTTTTATATGTCAGTTTTCCATCTTCATTTGTGAAATGATGGTATTTGTCTTCATTCACTTCAATCGGGTCTAAAATCAACATTAAATTCCCAAAATTAAAGAAGGAAAAATGAGAAACAAAGAAATAAAGTTCATACTTAATTTAGCACAAATCTAATGAATTTAATTGAATAATGATGATTCTAAAATATGTTATGAAAGATCTGTTTTACTTTATGTTTGTGTAACATTGCCATAAATGGGTAGTCAATATATTTAATTTGCATATTAATGTGTTCTTGTGGCAACGTGTAATGAAAAAAGTAATAATGGGAGTAAAAACTTGGCAACATCTCATATTTCATATACTGATATATAATTTCTTTCCCTATTAACTTGTGTCTCCCCAAAATGCCTGATAAAATGTCCTGGTGTCTTGTACAGAGGACATGTATAAAAACAAATGCCCTGTTTAGTGACAGAAAGTCATATTTTGATTTGAAACCCCTTAATGTCTTCTTGAGATGCTTACTTATGACAAATTAGAAAATTACTCAGATTTAAGTGATAATTACAAAATATTATCATATTTCCATAAGAAATCTAAATTTGATCATTCAGTCAATGAGATATCAAATGTCATTTGATATCTCTGAAAAGCCCCGAATGTGCTCTTTACAGGACATCCAGCCTAAAAACTGTGAGATGCATGTTCTCAGAGAAATTCAATAAAATATAATGTCCTCTACAGAGGAAAAAAGTCTATGCCTGGGTCTCAGGAGTATATGTCAGTTTTCACCTTAATGTTCCTCATCAGTCATTAAAGAGAATGAAGGAAAACACCAACCTATTAGTTCCTCTGTATCTTCATCTTTTATTCTGCAGGGTTCTTCCTTAAACTCCATCTTTACAATAGTATGTCAGTAGTTTCTCCTGGAGTAATTCCTCCTGCTTGCTTCTTCTTCTCCTGTGGGAAGATGGGAATATTCCCCAGCATTTAAACTCTCATTGTTTAGTATCAAGTCTACTCATCTAGCTGATTTTTATGTTGCTCTTACTTTGGATCTGATAAAACTGTGTTTACCAGGTTTCACTACATAAAATGAAAACACAACTCGTAATCTTCACAAATTGTAATGTAAAAAACAGTAACGAGTTTACGTTTCACGGCCGTTATGTACAACGTCAGTCAGTTCATTTGGATTGATTTCTGAGTGATTCACTAAATAAACTGACTCGTTTAGTCGTTTGGATTTAGATTTCTCCTACTAAATGATAAAATGAATGTACTCACAGTCTGAAAAACAGCTGATTTAGCGCAGAATTAACGGCTGTGTTCCACTTCTCATGTTTATGTTCCCTTCCCTCGCTCACTTCTCTTCTTCTCCTAGACTCGGATGGGTGTAATTGCCTCGGTTGCACGAGCGCCCTCTACTGGCGGAACTCCCGTAATTGGATTTGTTTTTTAATTTAGATAACAATGTGTTGCGGTAAAGTGAAAATGAAAGTTGTAAAGTGAAATAATCAATTAAAGAAGGGCAAATTAAAAATAAAACGAAAGAACTAACTGTTATATTATACAGTAGGCTACTATTATTTCTTTATAGTATTGTAGTCATTATCTTCTCAAAAGTGGTGTTATTATCAGAAATGAGCTCTATATTTACAGTACTGTTGAACTTTCAATTCTTCAATTCAGTTCCAAGAGAAGCTGAAAGAATATTGATGATGTTGTAATTTCATTAGACATTTTCATTTAATTAACATTTTTATTAAACGTGGACCTTGAAGGCTTATTTTGTACACTTATTTTGTAAATGCAAGTATTTAATTAAAATTTTAGCCAAGCACAAACTGGGCACTTAATGCAAATATAACTGGTCACATTTACCAAATCAGGTGATTATGTTTGCCCATTTATGTGTAGCCCCTCCAGTTCGCACCTGCCCGCTCCAAGCGATCAGGGGAGTGAGGTTTACACGCATAGCTCTTACTAGACTTCGTCTGTTACATATGCAAATGTATAGTGAAAAAATAATAATGAGGTTAATGGCTGTCACTGTCAGTTTAGTGTAGTGATTGTATTTGTGAAGAGACTGATGACACCATAAAAAAGCTTCAGCTTTTGGTTGTATTTTTCATCAAACAATATATACAAAACAACGTTAAGCAAGTAGTGTTAAATCCTATCTAAATTAATTCTAATTTTAACTAACAAAATTCACATCAATCTTCTTGGATTTGCTGGACAGATGGCTAAAACTGTTGTTTTTGTTCTTTTGGCCACTCTCTGATCTCCTTTGTTAGTCTGTTTCTGGCCTGGTTATACAAGATTTTATCCCCACTTCTGCAAGCATCCTCTTTGGTGTGACGACGCTGCTGGAGTTTCCCAGTAAACCATGGTTATCATTAATGAATGATAAGGATGTCCGGTAGGAATGCATATATCTTCACAGAAACTGATGTATAATGTTACAGTCTCTGTGAGCTCGACCAGATCGATGGCAGCAGCTTCAAAAACACTCCAGTCAGTGCAGTTGAAGCAGGCTTGTAAATCCCGCTCTGCTTCATTAGTCCATCTCTTTACAGCCCATATTTCTGCCTGTTGTAAGATGAAGACAGCGATCAAAGAGCCACAAAGATGCACATGGGACAGAGTCAGGCCCTATGTTTAGAAAATGCAATCACAAGTGATCTATAAAACTAAGATATCATTCAAATTCTAAAAGTAGTGCTGTTGGAGAGTGTTGTGATAAACTACAGCAGTGCTCACTGCATTAAATCATTAACCAGATTAATGATCGATCAATCAACAAATTAAACTCACTCATACTGTTCAAAATTACTAAAACCTCATTCGATTTTGACAAATAATAAATTTTCATTTCTAACAATCAAAATAATGCAGGGGAAAAATGTCAAATAAACTGCAGAAGTGCTAAACTGTTCGCTGCATTATATAATTAACTACACAAACTATCAATGTCTGAATCAAACTCACTACTGCCGACAATTTCTTTTCCATGCATAATTTTATTACATCCATAAGTGGTTTTAGTCATTTACATTTCAAACGTTTACCGTATTCAAACAATCAAACTTTACTAATAATTTTTAGCAAATTATCCAGCTTTTGCTTAATATGAATGTCAAATGTTTTACTTTTAAGTGAATTATTTGCGACTGATGGATATGAACATTAACTGTGCTCAATAGACACCTTTATGCAATGTTTTTTCTTATGAGTCTGTAGATTAGATAACTGGCTGAAACTCTTCCCACATGAAGAGCACTGGTGCGGCTTCTCTCCAGTATGAACTCTCTCATGATCTCTCAGGTTTCCCGTCCAAGCAAAACTCATTCCACAGTGTGAGCACTTGTACGGTTTCTCTCCAGTATGAATTCTCTCATGAACTTTCAAGCATTTTGAGTGAGAGAAACTCTTTTCACAGTGTGAGCACTTGTATGGTCTCTCTCCAGTATGAATTCTCTCATGATCTTTCAAGCATTTTGAGAGAGAGAAACTCTTTTCACAGTGTGAGCACTTGAACGGTTTCTCTCCAGTATGAATTCTCTGGTGTGATTTTAAGGCACTGGATGTATGGTAGCTCTTCCCACAGTCAGAGCACACATGAAGTCTCACACCAGTATGAATATTCTCATGCTTTTTTAAATTGTGCAGTTCTGTAAAACCCTTCCCACATAAAGAACAAAAGTGAGGCTTCAAACCAGTATGAATTTTAAGGTGTGTTCTTAATTTTGATGCCAAAACAAATGTTTTATCGCACTGATCACAGCTGAATGATCTCACTCCAGAGTGAGAGCTCAGATGATTTTTGAGAACGCTTTTGTACCTGAAACTCTTTCCACACTGAGTGCAGGTGAACGGTTTTTCTCCAGTGTGAATTCTCATGTGATCATTTAGGTGTCTTTTATGTAAGAAACTCTTTCCACACTGAAAGCATGTGAATGTTTTTTCTCCTATGTGAATTTTCATGTGGTCATTTAGGTGTCTTTTACGTAGGAAACTCTTTCCACACTGAGTGCATGTGAAAGGTCTTTCTCCAGTGTGAACTCTCATGTGTATCTTAAGGTTTGATTTCTGTGTGAAACTCTTTCCACACTCTGAGCAGGTGAAAGATCCTTTGACTCCAGATTTTCCAGCTTGTTTTTGTGTGAAATTCTCTTCCATCTTTGAACCGACTGCATTTCCATCTTCACTTTGGAAATGATGAGGTTTCTGAAACAGATGTTTTTTGTCTTCATTTTTATATGTCAGTTTTCCATCTTCATTTGTGAAATGATGGTGTTTGTCATCATTTACTGCCATTGGGTCTAAAATCAACATTAAATTCCCAAAATTAAAGAAGGAAAAATGAGAAACAAAGAAATAAAGTAGATTCTTAATTTAGCACAAGTCTAGCTTAGTAGATAGTCTACAAGTATCTAGTTTTAGATGTATTGTTATATCCTCCTGAGAAACAGAGCTTTTTTTGTGTGTTAATTTAGTTTTTTTTTTTTTTTATGCCATTACATTGTTGGGAGCATAAAAAGTGATAAAAAAAAAAGAAGATATTTTATTCATATTTCATGCTATGTCCTGTAGAGGACGCCAGGAATAAAATGGCATGGTAAGACATGTACAGGCAAAAACAATGTTTATTTTTTCATTTACCAATCAATTTTTAGGTTTCAGGCCATTTTCAACCAAACTTTAAATAAAGATGATTCTAAAATACGTTATGAAAGATTTGATGTACTGTTTTACTTTGTTTGTATAAAATTGACATAAATGGGTAGTCAATTTATTTAATTTGCATATTTGTGTGTTCTTGTGGGAACGAGTAATGAAAAAATCATTAATGGGAGTAAAAACTTTTCATAAGAATATCTCATAAGAATATTTCATAGGAATATTGATATATAATTTCTTTCCCTATTAACTTGTGTCTCCCCAAAATGCCTGATAAAATGTTGTAAGTCCTGGTGTCTTCTACAGAAGACATGTATGAAATCAATGCCCCGTTTAGTAACAGAAAGTCATATTTTGATTTGAAACCCCATAATGTTTTCTTGAGATGCTTATTTATGACTAATTCGAAAATTACTCAGATTAAATGATAATTACAAAATATTATCATATTTCCATAAGAAATCTAAATTTGATCATTCAGTCAATGAGATATCAAATGTCATTTGATATCTCTGAAAGCCCCGAATGTGCCATTTACAGGACATCCAGACTTAAAACCGTGAGATATAGGCCCGGTTTCACAGACAAGGCTTAGCCTAAGCCAGGATTAGGCCTTGGTTCAGTTAGGGCTTTTAAGAAGCTTTTATAAATGTTCACTAGAAAAAGACATTACTGGTGTGCATCTTGAGACAAAACAATGGCATTGACAATTTAGTTAAAACAGCTCAAACTTGCATTTTAGTCTAGGACTAGCTTAAGTCTTGTCTGTGAAACTGGGGGATATGGTCTCAGAGAAATTCAATAAAATATAATGTCCTCTACAGAGGAAAAAAAGTCTATGCCTGGGTCTCAGGAGGATTTGTCAGTTTTCATCTTAATGTTCCTCATCAATTATTAAAGAGAATGAAGGAAAACGCCAACCTATTTGTTCCTCTGTATCTTCATCTTTTATTCTGCAGGGTTCTTCCTTAAACTCCATCTTTACAATAGTATGTCAGTAGTTTCTCCTGGAGTAATTTCTCCCGATTGCCTTTTCTTTTGCTGTGGGAAGATGGGAATATTCCCCAGCATTTAAACTCTCATTGTTTAGTAACAAGTCTACTCCACTAGCTGATTTTTATGTTGCTCTTACTTTGGATCTGATTTTGAAAATCTGTTTACCAGGTTTCACTACATAAAATTAAAACACAACTCGTAATCTTCACAAATTGTAATGTAAAAAAACCAGTAACGGCAGTAATGTAACATCAGTCAGTTCATTTTTATTGATTTCTGAATGATTCTCTAAATGAACTGATTCGTTTAGTCATTTGGATTTAGATTTCTCATAATAAATGATAAAATGAATGTACTCACAGTCTAAAAACAGCAGATTTAGCGCAGAATAAACGTCTGTGTTCCACTTCACGTTTATGTTCATTTCCCTCGCTCACTTCTCTTCTCCTAGACTCGGATGGGTGTCATTGCTTCGGTTGCATGAGCGCCCTCTACTGGCGGAACTCCAGTGGTGGGAATTTTTAAATTTTATTTAGATAACAGACAATGCATCGCGGTAAAATGAAAATGAAAGTTGTAAAGTGAAATAATCAATTAAAGAAGGGCAAATTAAAAACAAAACGAAAGAACTGAATTCCATTATAATTAATCTGACTGCATTAAAGTTGTTATTTTTAAACCCATCAAAATCAAAAATTGTTTATATTTACAAAATACAGTTAATTTGGCCAGTTTTTTCTTTGTACTTTTGTCAGTTAAATAAATTTTCAGGAGAATTAACAAATCAAAGATTCTTGATTTTATTGCATTTTACAAAATGTCCCAACTTTTCTGGAATTGGGGTTGTACTATTTTGGTGGTTATTGTGTCTGAAAGAGAAAAGCATGTAATTTGAAGGAAGTAGTCACTAAATGTAATTTTGTGCCAAAGCAATGAAAAATTGTCCAGTTTAGCCATATAGACTGCTGTTGAAAAAGTGACCAAAGTATTGAGAAAGCGATTTTTTAAAGAAACGGCAAGCTTTTTTATCTTGGTTGGATGGTATAATTATTATTAATATAAAATGCAACAGTTCCTAGTCTAATGGAGAAAGCTTCCATGGCTTCTGAGATCTAGGGCCCTATTTTAATGATCTTAGCGCATGGTCTGAAGCACAGAAGGACTTACGGCCTTTTGGGTGCTTGATTTGTTCATTGCAAACAGCTGAAAGTCTGCAAATTTTGCCAATAAACCTGATTTGCAATGGGGGTTGAATAATTTAAATTACAAAACTGTAACACATTTCCCTTTATGAATTATGACACTGCTTGGTTCATTGGGTCGGATTGCTTTCTCACCTCAACTGAACCGCTCCAGTGTTCGTGTTTTAATTGGGCCGTGACCCTCTTGTTCAGGCAATTTCAGAGTGATTATTTCGGTGCGGATCCGAATGCGATTGCTGTGTTCATATACAGTATGCCTAAACAAACTGAACTAAGGAAGAAAACGCACCAGGTTTGGAAACAAACGCTCCAAACGAGCCTAAACATTTAAATGGTATTATAAAACGGATTTACAACTCAAGTTTAGTAATGAGGTTTTTTTTTTTTTTTTTACATTGAATGGCTTTTCTAAGGTAAAAGTGACAGTAAATGTGACATTTTTACATTTTAGTGAGGGGAGATGGTTGCAGCACAACTTGCAAGACCATTTTAAAGCCTGCAGTGTGCAATGCTCTTTCAGTGAAACTGCAGCAAGCAGTAGGAAAAGGCTTTTAATCGCGACCACCGCTGATGCGCCTTCACACCAACACTCTCTGAAGAGCTTCCTTATATACCCGCTTCGTAGGGCATGGTTCGCGATGTAAATCTCGCTTGCCAATGTCCATTGGCTCCTTTAGTTTACACTCGAAGGTGACTGGACTCTCAGGAGAGATCCCAATTTCTCAGTCCAGTTCTGACGCTCCGACTGGTTTAGAAGTGTTTTTATTCAGTAAAATGAACTGGCTCTTAAGAGTCATTCGTTTGCAGTGGACACTGGTCAAGCTCAATGCATGTGTAAGTTGTCAGATTTAGATTTCTCATAGTAAAAAAATTAATGCACTCACAGTCTGATAAAATCTCAATAGTCATTTTGTGAACCATGATGAACTCAACATCATGTGGTTGAAATGAAAACAAATGTCGCCATCTAGAGGAAAATTTACTGACAAACTATTCTCCTAACTTCATATAGAAACTCATGCGAGTTGTTCTGAGGATCAAAACCACACAAAATCTGCTTAAAGTATGATAAAGGCATTTAAATAGTAGTTTAAATAATTTGAATTTTACCAAATAGTTTCTCAAAGATATATGAAAAATAAGCCATATTAATTAGCTTAAGTGCTCTTAAAAGTTAGTTCATTTTGACCTCTAGATGATATTTCACAAAGTCCTCTTGTAAGAACCAGTTTTTTTTTGTTTTTTTTTTGTTTTCCACAGTTGTACCGAAAACATCCCAAAGTTAACCTTGACTTTAAAACTGATATTGTTACACCCCTTAAATGTATTCATCAAACTGGGCAGTGGTATTAATAAAAATATGACACCAGTCCAAATGATGAACAGTCCTTTAATACAGTGAATATATTATATATAGAGTATATAGAGATCAGTGTCTGTGAGCAAAGAAAAAACAGACAAACTGAACAAATGACATTGTCTAATACAGTGATCAACATTTGAAGTGGATCAAAAAAGTTCAAAGTTGTCATAAGAACCAAGTTGTCCTAAGAAGAAGGTCAACTTTGATGAAAGGTTTTGATCCACTTCAAATATTGACTAGTGTAGTAAACCAATGAAAGCAGAGTATCTTTCAGTAAATCAGTGTAAAACACTGTACAGTGTGAAGAAACTCTGCAAATGTAAAGTATTATTTATTAGTACACCCTTGCTCAATATTGAGTACAATGTTTACCCTTGCAGAAAAACCACATGAATTTTGGGTTTCACCATGAGAATGTTCCAAAACCACGTTTCAAATATTTGAAATGTGATTTTAACATGATTGCACGTGTGAAGTTGATGTGGTTTCCCTTGATTTCACGTAAACAAGTTTATTCATTAAGTCACATTAGTTCTGCTCATTTTTATTTCTCTTAGTGTCCAAATGTACAGAGCATTTCTTTAAATGCATCAAAAGATGCAAGAAATGCAAGAAAGCCTTTTTAATATGTTTGCAACGTATCATTTCTATTTGTGCTCATGCACAATTAATAAAAATAATTAAACTCTTCAAAGAAACAAAACATCTCTTCATGAATCACATTTTACAGCAACAATAGTTTTCCATGAACTATTACTGACCCTGCCAAAATGTTCTTTGACAAATTTACAAATTTTTAGCAAATTACACTCTTAAATCACTATGGAAACAAATTCCAGCTTTTGCTGAATCTGAATGTCAAATTATTTACTTGTATGTGTATTATTTGTGAGTGATGGATCTAAATATGAACATTTGCTCATTTAGACACCTCCGTGCAGAGCTTTTTCTTATGATAATGTAAACTATTTAATTGGATGAAACTCTGTCCACAGTCTGAGCACTTGTACGGTTTCTCTCCAGTATGAATTCTCTGGTGTCTTTTTAGGTTGCTAGATGTAGTGAAGCTTCTCCCACAGTCAGAGCAAATATAAGGTCTCTCACCAGTATGAGTACTCTCATGCTCTTTTAAATGTTGCAGTCGTGAAATACTCTTTCCACAAAAAGAACAAACATGAGGCTTCACAGCAGCATGAACTATAAGGTGTTGTCTCAAGTTTGATTCCACAACAAATGTTTTATCACACTGATCACAGCTGAATGACTTCACTCCAGAGTGACGGCGCAGATGCTCTTTGAGAACTTTTTTGCGAATGAAACTTTTTCCACACTGAGTGCATGTGAACGGTTTTTCTCCAGTGTGAACTTTCATGTGCTCATTTAGGTGTCCATTATGTCTGTAGCTCTTTCCACACTGAGTGCATGTGAACTTTTTTTCTCCAATATGAATTCTCATGTGCTTCTTAAGGTTTGATTTATGTTTTAAACTCTTTCCACATTCAGAGCAGGTGAAAGATCCTTTGACTCCAGTTTTTCGAGCTTGTTTTTGTGTGAAATTCTTTTTCTTTGAAACGACTGCATTTCCATCTTCATTTGTGAAATTATGAGGTTTATGAATCTGATGCTGTTTGTCTTCATTCACTTCCATCAGGTCTAAAATCAACATTAAATTCCCATGGTTCAATTGATGATAGACAAATCAGAAACAAATCAGGGAGCCCCAAAATAGCAAAATTTAGTTTACTTCTGAGTCTACTAGTATCTAATTTTAGATGTATTGTTATATGTCAGTTTTCATCTTAATGTTTTTCATCAGTCATTAAAGAGAATGAAGTAAAACACCAACCTATTTGTTCCTCTGTATCTTCTTCTTTTATTCTGCAGGGTTCTTCCTCAAACTCCATCTTTACAATAGTATGTCAGTAGTTTCTCCTGCAGTAATTCCTCCTGCTTGCTTCTTCTTCTCCTGTGGGAGGATGGGAATATTCCCCAGCATTTAAACTCTCATGAACGGCTGGTTTTATTTGTTCATTAAACACAACATATGACCCACTTACGTTTCATGAGCGTACTATACAACATAAGTCGGTTCATTTCAATTATTTATGATTATTTATTCATATATTTTATTTATGATTTCAGTTATTTATGATTCATGATTAATGAACCAACTCATTTAGTAGTTTGGATTTAGATTTCTCCTAATACATAATAAAATGAATGTACTCAGTCTGAAGAACGGCAGATTTAGAGCAGAATGAACGCACTTGACATGTTTATGTTCCCTTCCCTCGCTCACTTCTCTTCTTCTCCTAAACTCGGATGTGTGTCATTGCTTCGGTTGCACGAGCGCCCTCTACTGGCAGAAACCAATCTCGGTTAAACTATCTAACCTTCATAGATTACATACAAGCAACCAAGATAACAGTTCTTATCTTAGAGATTATAAACATTATCTATATCCCCAAATATGTTTGATTTGGGATAAAGATTCAAACTTCAAAAATCATAAAGTTTCACTTTTTTATCAATAATACTTGTACCACATAATGTTAAAATGAAGTCAAGATTTATATTAAAATCAACTACATCAGTAACACACAACCATTGAATGAGTATTTATCTATTTTTCATTTAAACTTAAAAGACGTGATTTTGTTTGTTGTTTTATATGTTCTGCTCTCTCTCTCTCTCTCTCTTTCAAAAAAAAAAAAAAAAAATATTTTTTTTTTCTGAACTATTAGAGGGAATCATTTGCACCTGGATAATTGGGAGTGATTGTAAGTGTGATGATCATCTGCTAAATGAGCAACAGCGACCACAATTCACACCTTCAGTCAGTGAAGCCGCTCCCACAGCCGTTCATGAGAGTTTAAATGCTGGAGAATATTCCCATCTTCCCACAGGAGAAGAAGAAGCTAGCAGGAGGAATTACTGCAGGAGAAACTACTGACATACTATTGTAAAGATGGAGTTTAAGGAAGAACCCTGCAGAATAAAAGTTGAAGATACAGAGGAACTAATAGGTTGGTGTTTTTCTTCATTCTCTTTAATGACTGATGAGGAACATAAAGATGAAAACAGACCTAGAACAATACATCTAAAACTATACTAATATTAAACTAGATTTGTGCGAAATTGTGATTTTGAATAATATTTTTTTGGTTTCACATTTATTCTTTTACTGAATTATGGAAATTTTAATATGTTAATTTTAGACCTGATGACAGTGAATAAAGACAAACCTCATCATTTCACAAAGATGGAAGATGGAAATGCTGTAGTTTCACAGACTGAAAAGAGTTTTACACAGAAACAAGCTGGAAAAACTGGAGTCAAAGGATCTTTCACCTGCTCTGAGTGTGGAAAGAGTTTCAGACAGAAAGGAAACCTCAATCAGCACATGAAATATCACACTGGAGAAAAACCGTTCACATGCACTCATTGTGGAAAGAGTTTCAGTCGCAAAGAAGAATTAAATGTGCACACGAGAATTCACACTGGAGAAAAACCGTTCACATGCACTCAGTGTGGAAAGAGTTTCAGGTGCAAAAGCACTCTCAATGTTCATCTGCGCCGTCACTCTGGAGTGAGATCATTCAGCTGTGATCAGTGTGACAAAACATTTGTTTTGGCATCAGGCTTAAGTAGACACCTTAAAATTCATGCCGCTGTAAAGCCTCATGTTTGTTCTTTTTGTGGAAAGAGTTTTTCACAGCTGAACTACTTAAAAGTGCATGAGAGTATTCATACTGGTGTGAGACCTTATAAGTGCTTTGACTGTGGGAAGAGCTTTACTTCATTACACAAATTAAAAACACACCAGAGAATTCATACTGGAGAGAAACCGTACAAGTGCTCACACTGTGGAAAGAATTTCACTCAGTCAAGAAACATGAAAGATCATGAGAGAGTTCATACTGGAGAGAAGCTGCACCAGTGCTCTTCATGTGGGAAGAGTTTCACCAGTCTATCTAATCTTTTGGCTCATAAGAAAAAGTATTGCCCGGAGGTGTTTAATTAACAAAGTTCAGATCCATGACTTATAAATAATTTGATATTCAGATTAAGCAAAAGATGGAATTACCTTTAAAAGAGTAATTTAAAATTAGTAGTGAAGTTTGATTGTTTGACAAGGGGAACCTTTGGGGAAGGTCAAAATTGATGTGTATTGCATTCTAAGTGTTGCTTGTTTTACGAAACCCCGTATTGGTCCTCTCTTGTATTGCACATTGTATACGAGGGGAACTGAGCAGTAATGCAACAATGTGAAAATGCTCGTGTCAGCATCATCGCTAAAGCAGTGCATGGCCATTTCATACAGATGTAACAAAAAAATAGTTCAGAAAACTAGAGTGTTGCAATAAAACACTATGATTTATGAAGGAATGTGTTGTTTATTTGTGGAGTTTAATTATTTTCATTGTACATATGAGGTATTTGTGAAACAATGGCAATAATAGTCTATAAATATCATTCATATCACAAACAACTTGTTTTTAATCTCGCTATTTAGAGGTGATGCATTGAGAACATATTGAAGACTTTATTGGATTGAAATCACTGCATACTGTAGAAGTGTAAGAAATAAAAATAAAAAAAATAAAAAATATTTAGGTATAATCATAATGAATAGATTTAATTTAGCTTACATTAAATCAAAAGGTTTAACATTGTATTCAACATTGATAATGAACCAGTAGTAGTAACAACTAGGGCTGGGTATTCCAAGTGGAAAACAAGTGCACTAAAATACTATTTATTTCAGTACACTTCAATAATGTACTTAAAGTTGTCTATTTTCATGCACTAATTTTGTACTTAATATACTAAAAATTCTTGGTTACACTTTATTTTAAGGTGTCATTGTTACCGTGTAATTATATATTTAAGTACTAAGTAATATTAATTAACAACATGTACTTACTATAGGGTTAGGGTAGGATTAGGGTTTGGTTAAGGGTTAGTTGCATGTAATTATGCATAATTACTATGGTAAGTACATGTATCATATGTAACAAGGACACTGTAAAATAAAGTGTTACCAAATTCTTCTTTAGTACTTCTGTGCTATTTTGAGACACCATGAATATGAACTAAAATGTGCTTTTAACATACTATCTCTGTATTTAAAAGTATTTAGTTACCACTTGTAGTACACTTGAACCCATCTTTCATACACTTTTAAATATACTCATCAGACATAGAAACTACACTTATGAATTATTTAAAATATAAGAATAAAATGATATACAAAATGTATTTATAATGTATTGCCCACATATTTTTATACATTAAATAATTAATTTCAAATGTATTGTAACTATGTTAATATTCTCTTTATATAATATACTTGACTACATGTTAATGGTGTCTTTAAATACTGTCATGTGAAATAAGGAGAATTCAATAGCAAATTCAGCAAATATCAGTTTATTAAGAAAAATAGCAGCAGGAAAGATAGCAAGGGTCAGATGTTGTGGGTGCAGATGGCATTTCTTGGTAGCGCAGAGACTGCAATGGGCAAACCAGTCCTCCTACAAGAGTCCAACAGTTAATACAAAACTGTCTAGACAGGGAATATCCAGAACAGGAACGAGAGACTCAAACATAGCCAGGACTAACACTGCACGAACACACCAACCATCTGAAAACACAGGGCAAAATGTACAGACATTAAATAGTGGCGCTGATGAGCCCCAGCTGACGCTGATCAGCTCATCAGCAGTAACACACACCCTGAGTTCCATTTGTAAGGGCTCATCCCTATGCCTTAATCCCTTCAAAGTGTTTACCCTCTGGTGTGAGAACTTCGAAGGGATGAAGGGTGTAGGGGTCAAAAAAACTGTTTTTTTGAAACGCACTTCTGCGTCATCTTAACGAGACTATCAAGGAGGAGTAGATTGTGCAAGCTGTGCATCTCAATCAGCTCCCTAGTTCAGTAGTCAGGGCACTGATCAGGGAGTTTAACATTAGTTTATTTATTTATTTATTTTTGGTTTATCTTTCCGTATTGTACAGTATATTGTGTCTATGCATTTTAAACATTTGAACGGACTGATAAAGGTAGCTGTAAAGTATTTTTGTTGAAGTACAATGTCGTTTTGACCATAACAATATACCAAATCTAACTCATATAAATATTACAGTAGTATAGAAAAATACTACACATACATTTATAGGTAAAATCGAACTCCTGTACCCATTCTGTGACGCCAAACAACTTCCCTGTGCAAAGTATCATGGGGGCCCGAAGTATCCATCAGTTGTACCTTTCGAAATCCTTCATTCCGAAGGGCCCTTTGAAGTGGCCAGTTTTGAGCACTGCGGTTTGGAACTTCAATATGGCGGCCATGATTGTTTTCACTCCGAAGTGCCCTTCGAAAAGGTGATATATCCCATTTGGAACGCACCGATTCTCACAGAGAGACAAAGCGTGCATCTCAATCTGCTCCCTAGTTCAGTAGTCAGGGCACTGATCAGGGAGTTGGCCACGTTTATTTACACAATATACTGATTCACGACCGAAGCTAGGGAGCTGATTGAATACTACAGTAAAGTATTTGAATTAATTTGTTGTGGTAATTCTATAGTAGCTGTGGTAATATAACAACTGTAATATAAACAAATTACTTTACCCAATACTGTACTAAGTTTTCTACAACTATAGTGTATATTATACTACAATACACGACAGTTTACTGTAGTAAAAACTAAAGTATACTACAGTATTTATTACAGTTTATCAGTTCACTATAGTTAATCCTACAGTATGCTGTAGCATATATTAACAAAGTGTTGTAAATACAAAAATATATACAGTATACTACAATTTACTATAGTATGGTTCAAAAACACTATAGTATTTACTATAAATTACTATAGAATTTTTTTAACGTAACTTTATTTGATTTAATTTACTCTGTTTATTACACTGTAAGGACTGTGGTTTTATTTTTATTTGAAGAAATCTAAATCAGACAACTTGCACTGAGCAGCCTTTTAAGGTAAGTTTTTAAAGGTAAATCTTCATATCTCTTAATAACTCTCACATTTATTTATTAATACTTGACAGTTGAAGGACTCCAGAAGGTAAATACAATTGCAAACTTCTTAGCAGGTATTTAGGTTTAAATCTTTATCCCAAATCAAACATATTTGGTAAGATAAATAGTGTTTATAATCTCAACCAAGATAACAGATCTTATCTTGGTTGTCTCATGTAATCTATGAATGTTAGATAGTTTAATAGATATTGGTTTCCGCCAGTAGAGGGCGCTCGTGCAACCGAAGCAATGACACATCCGAGTCTAGGAGAAGAAGAGAAGTGAGCGAGGGAAGGGAACATAAACATGTGAAGTGGAACACAGCCGTTAATTCTGCGTTTTTTTCAGAGATTGTGAGTAACGTTATATTCATTTTATTATTTATTAGGAGAAATCTAAATCCAAAAGACTAAACGAGTCAGTTCATTTAGTGAATCACTCAGAAATGAATTAAAATGAACTGACTGAAGTTGTACATTACGCTCGTGAAACGTAAAAGCGTTACTTTTTCTATTAAACCAAATTTAAGTCCAAACATTTAAGGCATATTTCAACAATCATAGATCTGTTTTTTCGTGTTGATACAGCAATTGAAGAAAAACAAAACAGAACATCCAAAAAAATAATATTATTTACATATGGGTCTTGCCGGGCTTCACGTACAAAAAGTCGCACAAGTTTAGTCTAAAACAGTTATACTTGTTGTGTTTTACTCTGTGAGACCTTTCAAATGACATATTACATGACTATCTGAGCTGTATGATGTTTTTGGCACGCTGCAGTACATAGTTAAAAAAAAGTGTTTCATAAATTATGAAAACATTTTTTTTCTATTTATCAGCAAATAACTCAGCACTACTTAGGAGTTAATCAAATTGTAAAGTTCAGATTCTAAGCTTTCAAATGACACCTATTTTTTGTTTATCAAGGCAGCAGTTTTGGAAAATATTATTATTATTTCACTCCGTTTTAGAGGAAGCACTCGTTAAGAGTTGATCAAAATGGTTAGAAGCATTAAAAAGCTGAGTTTCTAAGCTTAAAAATGATACCTGTTATTACATTCAGTGGTTGCTTAGTAATTTGATTATGAATTTGTTTTTTTCGTGTGAAGGGGTTACATGTTGTATTAAACTATGTGATATATTAAACTATGTGCAAACTAGTTACTGAAATATAATATAATCACAATCTATTCTATTTTCTGTGACCACAATTCACACCTTCAGTCAGTGAAGCCACTCCCACAGCCGTTCATGAGAGTTTAAATTCTGGGGAATATTCCCATTTTCCCACAGGAGAAGAAGAAGGAAGCAGGAGGAATTACTCCTGAAAGATGGAGATTAAAGAAGAACCCTGCAGAATAAAAGATGAAAATACAGAGGAACAAATAGGTTGGTGTTTACTTCATTCTCTTTGAGGAACATTAAGATGAAAACTACAGTAGTATTAAACTATACTTACGCAAAATTGAGATTTTGAGCGATATTTATTTTTGTTTCCCATTTATCCTTCTTTTATTGAATTATGGGGATTTAATATGTTGATTTTAGACCTGATGGAAGTGAATGAAGACAAACAGCATACGTTTCAGAAACCTCATCATTTCACAAAGACGGAAGATGGAAATGTAGCCGTGTCACAGACTGAAAAGAGTTTCACACAGAAACAAGCTGGAAAAACTGGAGTCAAACGATCTTTCACCTGCTCTGAGTGTGGAAAGAGTTTTAGACATAAAGGACACTTAAATGAGCACACAAAATGCCACACTGGAGAAAAACCGTTCACATGCACTCATTGTGGAAAGTGTTTCAGTCGCAAAGATGACTTAAATGTGCATATGAGAGTTCACACTGGAGAAAAACCGTTCACATGCACTCAGTGTGGAAAGAGTTTCACTCACAAAAGCTCTCTCAATGTTCATCTCCGCCGTCACTCTGGAGTGAGATCATTCAGCTGTGATCAGTGTGATAAAACATTTGTTGTTTCATCAGGCTTAAGAAGACACCTTAAAGTTCATACTGCTGTGAAGCCTCACGTTTGTTCTTTTTGTGGAAAGAGTTTTTCAGAACTGTACTCTTTAAAACAGCACGAGAGTATTCATACTGGTGTGAGACCTCATGTGTGCATTGACTGTGGGAAGATCTTTATTACATCACACAAATTAAAAATACACCAGAGGGTTCATACTGGAGAGAAACCGTACAAGTGCTCACACTGTGGAAAGAGTTTCTCTGAGTCAAGAAACCTGAAAGATCATGAGAGAGTTCATACTGGAGAGAAGCTGCACCAGTGCTCTTCATGTGGGAAGAGTTTCACCAATCTATCTAATCTTTTGACTCATAAGAAAAAGTATTGCCTGAAGGTGTCTAAGTGAGCAAAATTCAGATCCATGACTTGTAAATAATTTGATATCCAGATTAAGCAAAAAATGGAATTACCAGTAATACAGTAATTTAATCTGAAATTAGTAGTGAAGTTGTTTGACAAGGGTACTATAATATTGAAATTTAAAATTAACTGGTTTGTATTCAAACACTTAACCCTAAAACAGGCAAGAGTGGAAAATGAGCATCAAAAAATCATTTCATGTCACTTTTTATATCATCTGGACTTCAGTAAAACATCCAAAGCCATTTTTGAAAAATTTGATATAGTTTGGATTTTATGAGTTGTCTCTCCCAGGATACGTTGCCCTGTTAAGGTATAAAAAAGGCCAAAGTCATCAATGTTTCTGTGATTTATTTGATGTAAAAATGATGCAAAATATACTGTGTGTATGATATGTCTAAGTATCCTAAAATTGAGCCATATATATATATTTACAGCTGAACTGTTTCTTCTTCAAGCTCAGGGAAACTCTAGCCCTTGAGGTCCACTGCCATGTTTAGCTCCATCCCTAATCAATCATATAATGTAATTTATGATACAACTTATAATTTTCCAAGTAATCCTGAAGACTTTGGTTAGATTTTTCCGGTCCGTTTGATCAGGGTTAGAGTTAAACTGCAGGACGGTAGCCCTCCAGGAGCAAGGTTAGACACCCCTGTTTATGCCACATTAAACGGCACCAAAACTGTATTCATTTTTTTTTAATTTAATCAAATGGACATCATTTGAAATCTGAGACTTTGTTCCATATCAAAAGTAACAAAGTACAAAGCTTATTTTGATTTATTGAATGGGAGGTGCGTTACAATGTTCAGTTCATTCATCAAGTGAAAACAGGATAGACTAATCAATTCTTGGGATTTAAGAAATGATATTGGTTTGTAAAAATGGGAATTGATTAAAATCAAGATATTTTTACCCAGCCCTAGTAACAACTCATTCTGTTGGAGCAAACATGTAGGGTAGACCAAAAATAATGCATCCATCCATAAAAAAGTAATCCATATGACTCCAGTGGGTTAATAAAGGTCTTCTGAAGCGAATTGATGTGGTTTTGTAAGAAAAATATCCATATTTAAAACTTTATAACTAGCTTGAATTTAGAAGGGCTCTACACATACAATTTAATACAATGTTTAATATAATATTAACTCAACTTGTAATGGTTACAAATTGGATGTTTGAAATAATGATACAATGTTAATTGTTCTCAGAATGTTAAACCTGAGACACAGAGATTTATGTTCAAACACTTTCTAGCAAAAGACTCAAAATAATGACAAACAAATAATGAATTTATCTTCTCAAAAGTGGTGTTATTGTCAGAAATTAGCTCTATATTTCCAGCACTGTTAAACTATCAATTCTTCAATTCAGTGCAGAGAAGCTGAAAGAATACTGATGAGGGTTGATTGCTGTGATCAGACATCGATTAAACGTGTGAATGTTTGTAAATTAGAGACAAAGGAATAGTTTGCAATTCAGAGATACAGGCATTTAACTTTAAATCTTTTGTTTTGAATCAGTGGTTCGGAGCGCGTATCAAACTGCCAAAGTCACGTGAACTATTGAAATTTCAAAACACTTATGACGTAACGAAGCCTCGTTTACTGAAATAACTTGATTTTGGTGCTCCGAACCACTGATTCGAAACAAAAGATTAGTAAAGCTTTGAAGCTTCATGAAGCAGTGTTTTGAGATTGCCCATCACTAGATATTGTTGAATAAAGTCGTTATTTAGTTTTTTTGGCACACAAATAGCATTCTCGTCACTTTATAATATTAAGGTTGAACCACTGTACACATATGAACTGTTTTAAATATGTTTTTAGTAGCTTTCTGGACACTGAAAAAGGAAATCATCTTGCTGGCAATGCAGGCCTCACTGAGCCATTGGATTTTATCAAAAATATTTTGTTCTGATGATGAACGAAGGTCTTACGGGTGTGGAACGACATGAGGGTGAGTAATTAATGACTGAAATTTCATTTTTGGTTGATCCAACCCTTTAAATTCACATTCATCGCTATTTGATGTTATTAGCAATTCATTACTATTCAGTCAAACTTCACTGAATTGTTTTTAGTTTTAATTCAACATCCATTACTGAAAATTACATTTACATTACATTTACTTTTAATGCTTAAAATGAGAAAAAGAGAAGAAAAAGAAAAAGAGGCTCACGAGCTTGTGGACCAAGACAAATCATTTGAAGCTTGTCAGATGAAACTGCATATACAGATAAAACTTTCAGTAAAATCCCACATTTAATTGAATGTGTAACGGATTCTAATCTAGAACATTTAGCTTCTGTATCTAACAACATGAAGACAATCAGAGGAGATCAACCCGTCATTTAATAGAAGGAAATTAAAGATTTTAGGTGCTTAAATTAAGCCTCCTTAAATTTCCTCAAATAACTATCATAAAAGAGCAGATTTAGAGATGTTTGCTGAGCCATGTTATAAAGTCAGTAAGTTCAAATGGTTGACAATAAAAATAGCACCATTAACAGTCAAATTTGTGGTACTGCCGATTTTTATAAGTCTAATAAAGAGTTATTTAATAGTGTTGTATACATTGTTAAAACCCTTTGATTACATGTAAACAGCAGTAAATGTATTCAATAATAAGTCACATATGTTTTGTTCCTTTTTATTTCTCAAAGAAATCAGTACATTATTGGCCATATATATTAATAAACTCCATTCAACCATAAACTACCCCATGATTTCAATATATTTTCATTCACACTTCAAGAGTGAGTTTCTAACATCACCGAACAGTTTTAATGGACTGACGCTGCCATTGTTTCACAAGTGCTTTCGCTCACAGACAACAAGGCTTTTTCTTATGAGACTTTAGTTGAGATAATTGGGTGAAACTCTTCCCACATGAAGAGCACTGGTGCGGCTTCTCTCCAGTATGAACCCTCTGGTGTGTTTTTAATTTGCTCAATGTACTAAAGCTCTTCCCACAGTCAGAGCACACAAAAGGTTTCACACCAGTATGAATAGTTTGGTGAACTTGTAAATGTTGTGGTCGTGAAAATCTCTTTCCACAAAAAGAACAAAAGTGAGGCTTTAGAGCAGCATGAACTTTAAGGTGTCATATTTTGTGAATATGGCCCCAGTTTTTCTAGCTTGTTTCAGTGTGAATTTCTTTTTAGTCTGTGAAACAACTGTGTTTCCATCTTCATTTCCTATTTTCTTTTGAAACTGATGCCTTTTGTCTTCATTCACTTCCATCGGGTCTAAAAAATTAGAAACTAAAAGAAATTCAGGGAGCCCCAAATTATCAAACTTTTCATCTTAATATTCCTCATCAGTCATTAAAGAGAATGTTCCTCATCAGTCATTTCCTCTGTATCTTCATCTTTTATTCTGCAGGGTTCTTCCTTAAACTCCATCTTTACAATAGTGTGTCAGTAGTTTCTCCTGAAGTAATTCCTCCTGCTTGCTGCTTCTTCTCCTGTGGGAAGATGGGAATATTCCCCAGCATTTAAACTCTGATGAACGGCTGTGGGAGCAGCTTCACTGACTGAAAGTGTGAATTGTGTTCATTGTTGCTCATTTAGCAGATGATCATCACAGCCAAGCACTAATGTGAATGACTGATGAAACATTAAAGTTTGTAAAACAAATCTTGCTCAATCCTTTATCACTACTCAAAGTAATAAGAACAACAGACAAATCTGCATTAATAGAGACGGTTTTAGGTAATAGTGGACCCACGGGTGATTAGCAGAAGTATTTCAGTAAGACAGTAATAACATGAGTTAGCCGTTTAGCTGGACACCTACACAATATAAAACACAAAACTACATATTTTTATAACCAGGTAGAAAATATATACATCAATAATTAATTATAATTTCAGGTTGTGATTCTGAGGAGCAAGTTAAATGGTCTAAAAGTGAGTACTTCCCCATCCAGCATTCCAGATTTGAGAAGCAGTCATCAGAATGTTATACTGCTGTGGTCATTTTAACTTCTGACTCTTCACATCCTCATCCTTTGAAAGAGTTTACAAAGAGAATTTGCTTTTGCAGAGCAGAAAACAGCATCTTCTCGACATGTACACAACATGAACCAGCTACAGCGTTTGAGGGCGGGTCAAAGTAGATGTCGTTTGCGGGCAGCCAATGAAGACTACAGGAGGGCATTATGCAAATGTATTACTCAGTGACGTGTAGCCGTAACAAAGTAGGATTCGAATTACTGATCACGATTCTTTCTTTTTAGAGACAATAACTTTATTTATTGTGCACTTTTATCTTCACAACTTTGCAGATTGTTTACATTCAAAGACAGCTACATTACACACTGCATGAAAGGGAATATTCGAAAAAGCAAAATAGGGGCACTTTAATGCAAAACAAGTGTTTGAAGTTCAGTGAAGTTGAATAATATCTTTATACATCATATTACAGGGGTTGTGAAAAGAGAAGGGCAATGCTTGACCAAACTGTCACCAGATTCACTACTAATTACCCTCTTAGATTAAATCACTCTATTGAAACAATCTGAATGTCAAAAAACTCAGCAAATACTTGCCACACAGACATGAGAGACATGTCTACATAATGCTTGGAATGTCTACTTTTAAATTAAGTAAGTCAAATCAAAAACAAATATAATCATGGATGTGAATGTGAACTTTGCTTACTTAGACAACTTCAGGCAATGCTTTTTTTCATGAGTCCGTAGAAAAAATAATTTGTTGTAACTCTTCCCACATGAAGAGCACTGGTGCGGCTTCTCTCCAGTATGAACTCTCTCATGATCTCTCATGTCTCCTGACCGAGCGAAACTCTTTCCACAGTGTGAGCACTTGTACGGTTTCTCTCCAGTATGACTTCTCAGGTGTGTTTTTAACTGTGATTGTGTAGTGAAGGTCTTCCCACAGTCAAAGCACACATGAGGTCTCACATCATTATGAATACGCTCATGGACTTTTAAATACTTCAGTAGTGAAAAACTCTTTCCACAAAAAGAACAAAAGTGCAACTTCACACCAGTATGAATGTTAAGGTGTCTTTTTAAATTTGTTTCCACAACAAATGTTTTATCACACTGATCACAGCTGAATGATCTCACTCCGGAGTGACGGTGCAGATGATCATTGAGAGAGCTTTTGCGCTTGAAACTCTTTCCACACTGAGTGCACGTGAACGGTTTTTCTCCAGTGTGAATTCTCATGTGCACATTTAGGTTTTTTTTATGTCTGAAACTCTTTCCACATTGAGAGCATGTGAACGGTTTTTCTCCAGTGTGAATTCTCTTGTGGTTATTTAAGGTTCCTTTACGTATGAAACTCTTTCCACACTGAGTGCATGTATAAGGCCTTTCTCCAGTGTGAATTCTTATGTGCTCATTTAGGTTTTTTTTATGTGTGTAACTCTTTCCACACTGAGTGCATGTGAACGGATTTTCTCCAGTGTGAGATTCCATGTGTTTCTTAAGGTCTAATTTGTGCAAGTAAAACATTCCACACTCTGAGCAGGTGAAAAATCCTTTGATTCCAGATTTTCCAGCTTGTTTTTGTGTGAAATTCTCTTCAGTCTGTGAAATGACTGCATTTCCATCTTCATTTTTGAAATAATTAGATTTTTGAAACGGATGTTGTTTGTCTTCATTTTTATGTATCAGTTTTCCATCTTCATTTGTAAAATGATGCTGTCTGTCTTCATTCACTTTCATTGGGTCTAAAATCAACATTACATTAAAAAATTAATTTAAAAAAGGAAATAAAGTTCATTCTTAATTTAGCACAAATCTAGTTTACTACTGAGTCTACAAGTATCTAGTTTTAGATGTATTGTTATAGGCTATATCAGTTTCCATCTTAATGTTCCTCATCAGTCATTAAAGAGAATGAAGGAAAACACCAACCTATTTGTTCCTCTGTATCTTCATCTTTTATTCTGCAGGGTTCTTCTTTAAACTCCATCTTTAAAATAGTATCTCAGTATTTTTTCCTGGAGTAATTCCTCCTGCTTGCTTCTTCTTCTCCTGTGGGAAGATGAGAATATACCCCAGCATTTAAACTCTCATTGTTTAGAATCAATTCAAATCCTAAAGCTGATTTTTACGTTGCTCTTACATTAGATATGATTTACATACATTAAACTCTGTTTACCAGGTTTCATTACATAAAATGAAAACACAACTCAAGCTTAACAAATTGTTATGTGAAAAAACATTCAGTAACGAGTTTACGTTTCACGAGCGTAATGTACAACATCGGTAGGTTCATTTCGATTCATCTCTGAGTGAGTAAATAAACTGACTCGTTCAGTCGTTTAGATTTAGATTTATCCTAATAAATAATAACATTAATGTACTCACAGTTTGAAATACACATCAGATTTAGCGCAGAATGCACGGCTGTGTTCCACTTCTCATGTTTATGTTCCCTTCCCTCGCTCACTTCTCTTCTTCTCCTAGACTCGGGTGTGTATCATTGCTCCGGTTGCACGCGCGCCCTCTACTGGTGGAATTCCAGTGACGGGAATTCTTTAAATTTAGATAGCAGGCAATGCGTCGCGTAAAGTGAAAGTGAAAGTTTCTCATTCAAAGAAATGCCAAGATATTCTAGCCAATCTTAAAAAGTTAGGAAAATGTATCTTTATCTGTGTGATTTCTCACGTGCACATTATTCCTTTATGAAACTCTTCACACATTTTTTTTTTTTTTTTTTTTGCATGAAATCCCTTTTAGTCTATGAAATCCCATCTTCACAAACGGATGCTGCTTGTCTTCATTCACTTTCATTTGGGTCTTAAATCATTAAATTCCCATAATTCAATTAAAGAAGGGCAAATAAAAAAAAAACAGTGAAATGTTAGCCTATGTACAGTAGCCTACTGTTTTTCTTTATGGTATTTTAGTCATTATTTTCTCAAAAATTGTGTTATTATCAGAAATTAGATCTATATTTCCAGCTCTGTTAAACAATCAATTCTTCAATTCAGTTCAGAGAGAAGCTGAAAGAATATTGATAAGGGTTGAATATTGATAAGGGTTGATAAACGTGTGAATGTGTGTTGTTATGAGCCGAGTTATTTATTCATTTAATTCATTCTGTTGTCCTATGTGTATCTTGTGTATCTCCTATCTGTGTATGTGCCTGTGCATTTTTGTGCTCTAGATGGGCGGTGACTTGTGATAATCTGTTGGAGGCTGCAATTGGTTCTCCTCTTCACCTGATCCAGATATAAGGACCGCCCCAAACACACTAGAGGGGCCATCATTGTGCCATTGTGTCTTTGATCGTACTTCTTCGCGTCGTTTTGTTTAGTCTAGAGTGTCGTGCCAGAGAGATTGATTGTGAGTGATTATTTGGAGTTTGTGAGTGTGATTGTAGTTTTTGGATTGTTGATATTTCCTGTTTAATTAGAGACAAAGGGGTCGTTTGCAAATCAGAGATATGAAGATTTCAGTAAACCTATGTGTCACTAGAAATTATAGCAAAGTTATATACATGTAAGCATTCAGGGTTCCAGACTGCAACCTTTTTTCCTGCCACTGCGACTAAATTTTGTTAGAGGTCGCACTGGTGCCGCTACCACGTTGCCCAACAGATAAGAGCTGCCTTTTTATGTTGCAGAATTAACAACAGTGCAGCGAGATCTACTGGGAAGCATTCAAATTCTCTGTTATGAACCACAGATATCCATTCCTGAACTGAATGTAAAGACAAAGTGTGTGATTTTCCAACACTTAAGAAAAAAGATGCAAGAACAACAGACACATCTTAGAGGGCAAGAAGAAGACCTCTGGTACCAGGCCTGGGAAGAACAGGACTTCTCATTGGTCCCACATACAGTTACTGCTGTTACCCATCTAGAGACCAATTCCTAAGGTTGGATTGTGACTGCCATAAAAATTCATCAGGAGCCTCCAGTCTGTGAGGAAAGAGACATTAACAAACACTACATTCAGAGTTTTCGTCCAGTGAGACAGTAACGACTGCAGCATGTCCCGAGTCTCCGTGCCAGAGAGACAAAGCTTATTGACCAAGTTCGAAGTGCCTGGCCCAGAGAGGCAGAAGACACAGAGAAACATTTGCAACAAGGTAAACCTCAGGAGAGCAAACCTTCACGTCAAGGTACCTTCATCTGCATGTTTCAGATTGTTAAGGACCTTTTGCACCTACTTCAGTGCCTTTTCTGCATGCATGTTCCAGATATAAGGACTCTTTGGTGCTCCAGGAGGTCAGCAATCATGTTCAAGGCTGTTGAGACAGATTCTGACTCCTCTCCCGATTGCATTGTCACCCAGCATGTCACAGTCATCAGATATAACCACGTGGAATGCAAATATCACTTAACCAAACCTCTTTCCAGAAACCTTGGCATTGTTGTATATTATGATCTTCTAATTCACATTAGATGTAATATAGCTGATGTCAGTTAATAACAAATAATGTTTCATTTATTTGTTTGATGAATAATAAGGTTCTTAACAGCCAGACTAACAAAATACATTTGTACAGAATACTGATGGAGATGATTAGTTTCTTATTTCATATATACTCCCATAAATAAATAAAATAAGCATTTCTACTTAAAATTTGATCATTTTGACTTCCCCTCCAATTTCCAAAAATCATCACGACTGTCATTTTAACCAATTTCTCTCTCAGATGATGATCTTTTGTTTTATCAGAAAATCAAACTATTTACATAAAAATTATGCATTTGAACATGAACTTTGCTTATTTAAGAAAATTCGGGCAATGCTTTTTCTTGTGTTTCAGTAGATTAGAGGAGCAGGCGAAACTCTTCCCACATGAAGAGCACTGGTGCGGCTTCTCTCCAGTATGAACTCTCTTGTGCGTTTTCAGGTGTCCTGACTGAGAGAAACTCTTTCCACAGTGTGAGCACTTGTACGGTTTCTCTCCAGTATGAATTCTCTGGTGTTTTATTAAGGTGCGCAATGTAGTGAAGGTCTTCCCACAGTTAAAACACATATAAGGTTTTACACCAGTATGAATACTCTCATGCTCTTTTAAAGACTTAAGTAGTGTAAAACTCTTTCCACATAAAAAACAAAAGTGAGGCTTCACAGCAGCGTGAATTGTAAGGTGTGTTCTTAAGCTTGATTCCAGAACAAATGTTTTTTCACACTGATCACAGCTGAATGATCTCACTCCAGAGTGAGAGCGCAAATGATTTTTGAGAATACTTTTGGATGTGAATCTCTTTCCACACTGAGTGCATGTGAACGGTCTTTCTCTAGTGTGAATTCTCATGTGCACATTTAGGTGTTCTTTTCGAACGAAACTGTTTCCACACTGAGTGCATGTATAAGGCCTCTCTCCAGTGTGAATTCGCATGTGTATCTTAAGCTCTGATTTACATGTGCAACTCTTTCCACACTCAGAGCAGGTGAAAGATCCTTTGACTCCAGTTTTTTGAGCTCGTTTTTGTGTGAAATTCTTTTCAGTCTTTGAAATGACAGTGTTTCCATCTTCATTTGTGAAATGATGAGGTTTTTGCCGTTTGTCTTTATTCACTTCCACCGGGTCTAAAATCAACATATTACATTTCATAATTCAATAAAAGAAGAACAAATGAGAAACAAAAGGAAACATGGTTCAACCTCAATTTAGCACAAATCCAGTTTACTACTGAGTCTAATAAACTCAGCAAAAAAGAGAAACAGCCCTTTTTCGGGATATTGTTGTTACAACTGCCACCGGTGTATCTAACACACGACGAGGAGATAGGAGTCAAGAAAGTCTTTACTAGATAATCCACAGGAGAATACGGAAATAAACAGGAACATACACCAATGTAGAGACGAACGATACCCGACAACATACTCAAGACGAACAGGAACTAAATACACTGATGAATGAACTCAAATTACAAACAGTTGTGATGAATGTGATTAGTGTCCATGGTTACTGATTGTGGCGGGAAACTAGAACAAAGGAACACGTGACTGATGACAACAAACAAACTGAAAGTCCATGTGACTGTGACAATTGTATTTTAAAGAAAATGTTGTAAAATTCAAATAAGCTTTACAGATCATACCCAGGGTCTCTGATCACCTTTGTGAACATGCCATAGTCCTGCTGCAGGACGGATGAGGACTGCAGATGCGAACAGAGCAATAAACAGCAGTGTCTGTAATGTAAGACACCAAAGACAGTGCTACAGGAAGACAGGAAGGACAGATGATCGTCATTTCTAATGCCAAACCACATGTAACAATATTATGAACCCCCAGATGTGTTCAAGAACTTGTAAGTGCCTTGGTGGAACAGTGAAGTTATGTCTCACAGCAAGAACTGGCAAATCTGTCTCAGTCCATTAAGATGAGATGCACTGTAGCATTTAAAGCAGCTTCTGGAAACACCACATAATGACTGTTACTTTTGATATTGAGATCCGCTCTGATCAGGGACTCATTATTACATTCCTGTTCATCAAATGTCTATGAAATTTGCTTCGTTTATGTCTCAGTTGTTGAATATTTTTTTATGTTCATACAAATATTTACAAACAGTTGAAAGTGGGAGGACATTTCTCTTTTCTCTCCCTCTCCCTCTCTCTTTTTTGCTGAGTTTAGTATCTAGTTTTAGATACACCAACCTGTTTGTTCCACTGTCTCTTCATCTTTTATGCTGCAGGGTTCTTCCTCAAACTCCATCTTTGCAATTCATCTTTGAAAATCAGAAATGACAGAGAAAAGGATTCAAATGCAGTGACTATTTTATTAAAACAAAACAACAAAAGGAAATCTAGGCAACAAACAGGAGATTACAACGGTGTGATAAAGAAAATAGAGCACATAACATCCACATAGGACAATACGAAACAAAGAACATGAGAAATACACACAAGGGATGATTGGCAAACAAGTCACAACTGGGAAAAATTAGAGTGTCACATTTTGAGTTCTGTTCTGTTGTTTCCTAGCAATTATCTTCTAATCTGCTAATTGGTTCAGTTCTCCTCTGTCCCCTGTCAGTTTGTTTCTATGGTTACATATTAATTTGACTTGAATGTTTGTTTCTTTTATGTTTTTTGGAAAATAAAAGTAAAACTGCTGCAATTAGATCCTCACCTCATCATTGCAACCTAGCGTGTGACACAGAGAACTAATCAACAAGAAAAACTACAAAGGACTACAAAACATGTCACTAGGACAGGAAATACAACAAAAGTCCACACAAGATAGGGGATCACAGGCTGGGATCATTATAGGAAATAAATAGAAACATTTGCTAATTCAGTTGTTATAGCACAAAATGCAAAATATTAAAAGAGGGGTAATCTTATAAAGCGTCATTACTGTAAAATATGAAATCAGTTGCTTTTTACTGACAGCTCTCCTGTCCTCATGTTGAGAGAAATAAAGTTCAGAGGTGTTGTGTGCGCTGTGTAAACATGGTGGTTATTGTAGTTCTAAATGTGAACATGCACTCATCTCACTTGCATGAAAACATTACATATTCCTCAAAATGAATAGAATTTTATGCAAACCTGTAATAATTAACTATAATAAATTACACAAATTATACTTTATGTATTTAATCTCACTTTATTAACCAATGTCTTTGCTGCTGACTTTCAATGATCTAATTAAACCATACTAATAAGCAAAAATGTATCCTTTAGATTAGATTTAGAAAGAAGAGTGTTGAACTTCCTTCTCCTTTATCCCATTCTTCTTTAATGTAGAATGAAAGTTTTTTTTTTTTTTTTTTTTCTGTACTGTAGGCTACAGACGTAAATATGCATTTCCCTCAGCTTGAGGCTTATTCATTTCACTTTTGATGTGAAAGGGCCTTAACATTTTCCAAAAATATAACTTTTCATGATGTTTTAGTCTTTATTTTCTTAATAGTGGTGTTATTTTCAGAAATGAGCTCTATAGCCGATATAAACTTCTGTTCTCACAGCAGTTCGAGAGAAGCTGAAAGAATATGGATGAGGGCTAAATGCTGTAATCAGACATCGATTAAACGTGTGAATGTGTGCAAATTAGAGACAAAGTTCGCAAATCAGATTTGAAGATTTAACTAAAAACTCCAGCTCTTTTCGAGCTAGTTCAATGCATGTAGTACGTAAGTTGTCAGACTTAGACTTCTCTCAATAAAAAAACAAAATGTACTCACCGTCTGATAAACAGCAGATTTAGAGTAATTTAATGAACCACTATTGAATCACGATAGAAGTTCACGGACGTGGTTGAAACGAAAGGAAATGATGACATCTGGAGGAATATCTGTGGCGCTGCCAAACTCCCGCCGCGGAAGTGAGGGGCGAGGCTTATATAGTCTTAATAGAGTTGCGCTGCCTAATCCTATACACATAATTTTCTTTTATATGAGCTGTTTACACATGGATTTTGATTGGATCGATATTTACTATATTTAACAACAATACTTTTAAATAAGGCTATTTTTCAATTCATTCATGCATAGGATTGAATAAAGTTATTCTTAAAGTATTCATTAAATCCCATTAGTTTTGTTAATTTTTTTTTTTTATTTCTCATGGTTTAAAAATGTACTGAAGATTTCTGATTGATTCCATGCAAGAAAATGTCTTTTCAATATGTTCTTGATGCATCACCTCTAAACAGCTTGGAACAAATACCTCATATATGCACAATTAAATCACATCCCTTCATAAATTATTTCAATTGTCCCTTCATTTCTGAACTATTACCTTCCTAAAATGTCATTTGTTAAATGATCAATGATGTTAAATGATGGCTCTCGGAGAAGACTTTTATTATAGGACTTTTATTTTGATAATAGTTACTGTAGATATGCTTCCAGTAGGAGGCATTCTTTTTATAGTTCGCTGTATAGACATAATAAATATTTTATATGTCTATTGTTCCCTGCCTATAATTACAATATTACAGTAACCTTGTGTGTATTTGACAGTTCAAACACAGTAAGACATGAAAGAGAAGTTAGTTTGATACGAGAGGTGCCGTCTGACAGCCAGCTTTCTGTGCGTGAGCTTCAGATGTGAGCTCATAAAAGGATAAATTATAAGTTTAAACTGATATAGCTTTAAAATGCATGCAGAAAATAAACTTTAATAATGAAGAAGAACTGCAATGTCCGTGAGTGTGATCATGATCTAGAGCAACCAAGCAGATGTTTTGTTAGTGTTTAGCAGAGTATTTGATGCAGGCAGAAGCTGTTGAAGGAAGTGCTGTTCTGGAAGGGGGTGAAGCACAGAAGCTCATTTGCATTTAAAGACACATGCACTCAAAAATGGGCATTTACAACATGGTATAACAAAGGATCTGTGAGGTATTTTGAGCTGAATCTTCACAGACACATTCTGGCGACACCTGAGACTTAAGTTACATCTTGAAAGCAAAAACAGAGGGAAAAAAATAAATAAATAAAAATAATAATAATAATATATATACATATATATATATATATAATGTCACCACAGTTCACCTGAAAACTTTGGAAATCTTTTAATGCAGCAAAACAAGTGTTTGAAGTTCAGTAAAGTTGAATCATATCAATATAAATCATGTTACAGCGGTTGTGAACAGAGAAGGGCAATGCTTGACCAAACTGTCACCAGATTCAAACTTCACAACTAATTTTAGCAAATTACCCTCTTGGATTAAATCACTCTATTGAAACAATCTGAATGTCAAAGTATTTTTAAGTACAATATTTGTAAATCATGGATGTGAATGTGAACTTCGCTCACTTACACAACTTCAGGCAATGCTTTTTCTTATGAGACTGTAGAGAAGATGATTGGGTGAAACTCTTTCCACATGAAGAGCACTGGTGCGGCTTCTCTCCAGTATGAACTCTCTCATGATCTTTCAGGTTTCCTGACCGAGCGAAACTCCTTCCACAGTGTGAACACTTGTACGGTTTCTCTCCAGTATGAACTCTCTCATGATCTTTCAGGTTTCCTGACTGAGTGAAACTCTTTCCACAGTGTGAGCACTTGTACGGTTTCTCTCCAGTATGAACTCTCTGGTGTGTTTTTAAGTAGCCTGATGTAGTAAAGCTCTTTCCACAGTCAGAACACACATAAGGTTTCACACCTGTATGAATACGCTGGTGCACTTTTAAAAGTGTCAGTAGTGAAAAACTCTTTCCACAAAAAGAACAAAAGTGAGGCTTCACAGCAGCATGAACTTTAAGGTGCTTTCTTAAGTTTCCAGCTCGTTTTTGTGTGAAATTCTCTTCAGTCTTTGAAACGACTGCATTTCCATCTTCATTTTTGAAAAGATGAGGATTTGAAAACAGATATTGTTCGTCTTCATTTTTATACACCAGTTTTCCATCTTCATTTGTGAAATGATGGTTTTTGTCTTCATTCACTTCCATCATGTCTAAAATAAACATTAAATTCAATTAAAAAGGACAAATGAGAAACAAAGAAATAAAGTTCATTGTTAATTTAGCACAAATCTAGTTTACTACTGAGTCTACTATTATCTAGTTTTAGATGTATTATGTCAGTTTTCAACTTAATGTTCCTCAGTAGTATTTAAAGAGAATGAAGGAAAACACCAACCTATTTGTTCCTCTGTATCTTCATCTTTTATTCTGCAGGGTTCTTCCTTAAACTCCATCTTTACAATAATATGTCAGTAGTTTCTCCTGGAGTAATTCCTCCTGCTTGCTGCTTCTTCTCCTGTGGGAAGATGGGAATATTCCCCAGCATTTAAACTCTCATGAACGGCTGTGGGAGCGGATTCACTGACTGAAGGTGTGAATTGTGGTCGCTGTTGCTCATTTAGCAGATGATCATCACACTTACAATCACTCTGGATTATTCAGGTGCAAATATTTTGTTCAAATAGTAGTTTAGAAAAAAATTCTATGAATTGACCTTTTTTGGTCACATCTTTTAAGTTTAAATTAAAATAGATCAAAATACAAATAATAATAATAATAACATAAACATACACATTCAAATTCACAATCATATAATGCACACCAATGACAGAAGTTAGAACAGAAAATAGAATAGATTGTGACTATTTTGTATTTCAGTAGAACGTCAATCTTGACATTTAATCAAAACTAGTTTGTACATAGTTTATAATATAACATATAGTTTAGTTTAATACAAAGTTTAATATAATATTAACTAATCTAATATTGAAATGGTTACATAACAGATGTATGAAATAATGATACAATGTTACATTAATTGTTCCCAGAATGTTTACCTGAGAGACAGAGATTTATGTTCAAACACTTTCTTGCAACAGACTCTAAATAATGACCAACAAATAATGAATTTATCTTCTCAAAAGTGGTGTTATTATCATAAATGAGCTCTATATTTCTAGCACTGTTAAAATATCAATTATTCAATTCAGTGCAGAGAGGAGCTGAAAGAATACTGATGAGGGTTGATTGCTGTGATCAGACATTGATTAAACGTGTGAATGTGTGAAAATTACAGACAAAGGAATCATTTGCAATTCAGAGATACAGGCATTTAACTTTAAAATTCCAGTTCTGTGTGTCAGATTGTTGCATAAGAATTTACAGGAAAACAGAAGGTTAGAACAAAGCTGAATATAGAACATTCCTTTGTTATATGTTATATCTGAAAATGATTTAAAGTAGGCATATAGAGTAGTGCAGGTATGACGTCAAAGCCCCGTCCCCTGGTTCCCTCAAGATTTTCCTGTTTTTTTTTTCCTTTTCAATTTATGAGTAAAATACAGCCTTTGGCTAAACAAACTTGACAATACTTTGATGTTTTGTTTTACAAGGTAAATTACACACACCCATACTAACACTAAAGTTTTGCAGTTGTTCATTTTTGAACAAGTACATTGAAGTACATTGTCGAAAAAAACGTCCAAGTATCATCAAGTTATGTTAAGCATATAGGCTTTATTTTACTCAAATTAATCTAGAAGGAACTGATAATACAATATTTGGAAAGAAAAAAAATAATGTAGGCTATTGCTGTTGGCAGTGTGTTAGATTTTAATAGAACAGAAGTCAAAGTTCAATGAATTGTTTTTAGTTTTTATTAAACATATATAACTGAAATGTACATTTACTTTTAATATTTAAATGAGTGCAGAAAAAGAGGGTCACAAGCCAGTGGATCAAGACAAATAAAGCTTGCCAGATGAAACTGCATATAGAAACAAACTTTCAGTAAAATCCCACATTTAAATGAATATGTAACCGATTCTAATCTAGAACATTTAGCTTCAGTATCTAACAACATGAAGACAACCAGAGGAGATCAACCCGTCATTTAATAGAAGGAAATTAAACAGATTTCAGATGCTTAAACTGAGTTTAACTTTCCTCAAATAAATGTAATAAAACAGCAGATTTAGAGACGTTTGCTGATCCGCGTTATAAAGTCAATAAGCTGAAATTATTTACTTCACAATAAAACAGGCGCTATCAACAGTTAAATTTGTGGTACTGCCAATTTTTATAAGTTCATATAGAAAAACAAAAAAAAAAAAAAAAAAAAAAAAAAAAAAAAAAAAAGATGGAATGGAATCTACCTCAAAATAAGAAAGAGAATCAAAGCAAATAAATAATTTTCATCCACACTTCAAGAGCAAGTTTCTAACATCATTGAACAGCTCGTGAACATTCATAGAGTTTTAATGGACTGACGGCGGCATTGTTTTTCAAAGAGCTTTTGCTCACTTAGACAACAGCGCTTTTTCTTATGAGTCAGTAGATTAGAGGAGCAGGTGAAACTCTTCCCACATGAAGAGCACTGGTGCGGCTTCTCTCCAGTATGGACACTCTTGTGAGCTTTCAAGGATGATGAATGAGAGAAACTCTTTCCACAGTGTAAGCACTTGTACGGTTTCTCTCCAGTATGAATTCTCTGGTGTCTTTTAAAGTTGCTCAATGTACTAAAGCTCTTCCCACAGTCAAAGCACATATAAGGTCTCACACCAGTATGAATGGTCTGGTGAACTTGTAAACTTTTCAGTAGTGAAAAACTCTTTCCACAAAAAGAGCAAACATGAGGCTTCAAACCAGCATGAAGTTTAAGGTGTTCTCTTAAGTTTTGGTCAAAAACAAATGTTTTGTCGCACAGATCACAGCTGAATGATCTCACTCCAGAGTGTGAGCGCAGATGAGCGTTGAGAGAGGTTTTGTGAGTGAAACTCTTTCCACACTGAGTGCAGGTGAACGGTTTTTCTCCAGTGTGAACTCGTAGGTGTCTAGTCAAGTGTGCTTTCAAAACGAAACTCTTTCCACACTGAGTGCATGTATAAGGCTTCTCTCCAGTGTGAAATTTCATGTGCCTCTTTAGGTTTGATATATGTGTTAAACTCTTTCCACACTCACAGCAGGTGAAAGAATCTTTTTCACCGGTCCTTTTCTGTGTCAAATTCTTTTCAGTCTGTGAAATGATGTTTCCATCTTCATTTTTGAAATGATGCTGTTTGTCTTCATTCACTTCCATCGGGTCTAAAAACAACATATAAAATTCCCATATTTTAATTAAAAGACAATCTAGAAACAAAAAATAAAGTTCATTTTCAATTATGCACAAATCTAGTTTACTATTGAGACTACTATTATCTAATTTTAGATGTATTGTTATATGTCAGTTTTCATCTTAATGTTTCTCATCAGTCATTAAAGAGAATGAAGGAAAACACCAACCTGTTTGTTCCTCTGTATCTTCATCTCTCACTCTGCAGGGTTCTTCCTCAAACTCCATCTTAACAAGTCAGTAATTTCTTCTGCAGTAATTCCTCCTGCTTGCTTCTTCTCCTGTGGGAAGATGGGAATATTCCATGAACAGCTGTGGGAGCAGCTTCACTGACTGAAGGTGTGAATTGTGGTCGCTGTTGCTCATTTAGCAGATGATCATCACACTTACAATCACTCTCAATTATCCAGGTGTAAGTGTTTTGCTCATTTTACTAATCTAGCTGCTTTTTGTGTTGCTTTTACATTATATATCATAAATTATATATTTATCATAGACTGATTCCAAATTTTGAGCTAAAAAAACTTTTTAACTCAAAATTTGTTTTTGATATGTCTAAAATAATGTATTCTTCGATTGCACATATTGTTTTACACCTACCAGGTGTCATTCATTCATCACCTAAAATATCGCTCAACACAATTCATAACCTTCTCAAATCGAAGTAATAATTTCGGATTCAAACTCTGAATCGGATTAATGGGGTAACCACTTTTGATTCACCAAACATTTCGATGTATATTTCTGATAAATAAATGTAAAATAAATGTACTCACCGTTTGAAAAAACACAGCAGAATAAACAGCGTTTAATCCCCTAACAGGAACTCGTGAACGCGAGCGAGTTTTGTCCTTTTATTTCTGTAGCTTTTTGTTGTTTTTGACCTGCTGTCTTCGCCTTTTCCGACTGTGAAACAACGGCTCGGGACACGTGTCGCCACCTTGTGGACAAACTAATTAGTGCAAAAAAACCTCCCTAGCGTTCGTGTAAAAATTAAAATTGTCTTTGATATACCTTCTGTTCTGGACTAATATAGTTGTTGGATGTTGCTGATATTGTTTATTTGAATATTCTCTTGCCGTCAGATTAATGGAACAAGTAGGATTAAAACAAAAATGCAAAAATAGTTCCTAGAGAAATGGAGAAAACATTTTTTGGTTTCCGAGATATTTTGTCAAAATAAAGACAAAGGAATAGTTCGCCAGACATGAAGAATTAACACTGCAGTTTGGTCCAAGCTAGATTAATGCATGCATAAATTGTCTGATTTAGATTTCTCCCAATAAAAATAAAATTAATGTCCTCACAATCTGAAACACAAGGCAAATTGAATCAGTTGACTAGTTTCGTGAACAACGACAGATTCAACCAGCTCATCGTGTGGTTGAAATTAACACAAATTGGTGACTTAAAACATATTAACATTCTCATTACTTAGTAAGAATACTCAGTTTTTCAAGTATACTGTCATTTTCTCCATTCAACAGTGCAATTGATGAAATAATCCTACCAGATGATCAGTAGTAGCTCACTAAACAAAATAATTCAATAAATGCCTATTTACAATAAGCACTTAACTCAAAAATAAGTCAAGAAATATCTTGTTGAAACTACTGTATGTATGTGTCTATATATATATATATATATATATATATATATGTATTATATTTACTGTATATGTATTGTAAAGTATGTTTGTATGTCTTTCAGGAGACCTTTACTCTCCTGCCAGGCTGTTATTGAAAATAAGAACCTGTTCTTAATGACTTGCTTGGTTAAATGAAGGTTAAATAAATAAAGAAATGGTATAATTTTAGAAATACACTTGTAATTTTATTTAACTAGAACTTTGTCTTTTGCACACATTTAATTGATGTCTGATTACAGCAATCAACCCTCATCAATATTCTTTCAGGTTCTCTCTGCACTGAATTGAAGAATTTGTAGTTTTACAGTACTGGAAATATAGAGCTAATTTCTGATAATCACAGCACTTATGAGAAGAAAAAGACTAAAATACCATAAAGAAATAACAGTTAGGTGAACTCAACACTCATTTGATGTTTGTCATTTAAAGAGCCTGAAGGACATTCTTTTGCAAAAATGTTTGAACATGAATCTCCATGTTCCATGAGATAAACCATATCTCATGTAAGAGCAACACAAAAGTCAGCTAGATGAGTTAGAAGTTAAAGTTAGTTAAAACTCAAATAATTGAATTGTTTCTAAACAACTATTTGAACAAACATTTGTACCTGAATAATCCACAGTGATTGTAAGTGTGATGATCATCTGCTAAATGAGCAACAGCGACCACAATTCACACCTTCAGTCAGTGAAGCCGCTCCCACAGCCGTTCATCAGAGTTTAAATGCTGGGGAATATTCCCATCTTCCCACAGGAGAAGAAGCATCAAGCAGGAGGAATTACTCCAGGAGAAACTACTGACACACTATTGTAAAGATGGAGTTTAAGGAAGAACCCTGCAGAGTGAGAGATGAAGATACAGAGGAACAAACAGGTTGGTGTTTTCCTTCATTCTCTTTAATGACTGATAAAGTTAAGAATAAGAAGTAAACATTAAGATGAAAAGTTTGATAATTTGGGGCTCCCTGAATTTCTTTTAGTATCTAATTTTTTAGACCCGATGGTAGTGAATGAAGACAAAAGGCATCAGTTTCAAAAGAATATAGAAAATGAAGATGGAAACAAAGTCTTTTCACAGACTGAAAAGAATTTCACACTGAAACAAGCTGAAAAAACTGGAATCAAAGGATCTTTCACCTGCTTTGAGTGTGGAAAGAGTTTCACACTGAAAGGAAACCTTAATGTGCACATGAGAATTCACACTGGAGAAAAACCATTCACATGCACTCAGTGTGGAAAGAGTTTCATATGTAAAGCAAACTTAAATGTGCACATGAGAATTCACACTGGAGAAAAAACGTTCACATGCACTCAGTGTGGAAAGAGTTTCACTCAGAAAAATACTCTCAAAGAGCACCTGCGCTCTCACTCTGGAGTGAAGTCATTCAGCTGTGATCTGTGTGATAAAACATTTGTTTTTGAATCAAGCTTTAAAAAACACCTTAAAATCCATGCTGGTGTGAAGCCTCACTTTTGTTCTTTTTGTGGAAAAAGTTTTTTACAACTGCAGAATTTAAAACAGCATGAGAGAATTCATACTGGTGTGAGACCTCATATGTGCTTTGAGTGTGGGAAGACCTACATTACATCCAGTGCATTAAAACAACACCAGAGAATTCATACTGGAGAAAAAACGTTCACATGCACTTCACGACTGGAACATTTAAAAGAGCATGAAAGAATTCATACTGGTGTGATACCTTATATGTGCTTTGACTGTGGGAAGAGCTATAGTACACTAAGCAACTTAAAACAACACCAGAAAATTCACACTGGAGAAAAACCGTTCACATGCACTCAGTGTGGAAAGAGTTTCACTCAGAAACACACTCTCAAAGAGCACCTGCGCTCTCACTCTGGAGTGAAGTCATTCAGCTGTGATCAGTGTGATAAAACATTTGTTTTTGAATCAAGCTTTAAAAAACACCTTAAAATCCATGCTGGTGTGAAGCCTCACTTTTGTTCTTTTTGTGGAAAGAGTTTTTTACAACTGCAGAGTTTAAAACAGCATGAGAGAATTCATACTGGTGAGAGACCTTATATATGCTTTGACTGTGAGAAGACATTCACTACATCCAGTCACTTAAAATCACATCAGAGAATTCATACTGGGGAGAAGCCGTACAAGTGCTCACACTGTGGAAAGAGTTTCACTCGGTCAAGAAGCCTGAAAGATCACCAGAGAGTTCATACTGGAGAGAAGCCGCACCAGTGCTCTTCATGTGAGAAGAGTTTCACCCATATATCTAGTCTACAGACTCATAAGAAAAAGCATTGCCTCAAGTTGCCTCACTGAGCAAAAGTTAATGTTCAGATCCATCACTCACGAATAAGTAAATAATTTGTCATTCAGATTAAGCAAAAGCTTGTTTCCATAGAGTGATTCAGTCTAACAGGGTAATTTGCTAAAATTTGTAGTGAAGTTTGATAATTTGACAAAGGATGTTTTGGCAGGGTCATAGTATATGAAGGAAATGTGTCCTGTGTGGATTTTCTGTTCCAGTGAAGTCCTGTCAAAACTCAGCCTTGAAGTGAAAATATATTGTCTGTGTTTTATCAAATTCTGTTTGCAGGGGGTTGTTTATTATTATGAGACGTATGTGACATTGTCAAATAAACCTGTTAGAACCTGTAGAAATTATGTCAGCTGATAATCCATGACTATAAGTACTAGTGTTTCTGTATCCTAGTTAGTCCAAGGCAAGATCCTCTTTCTCATTTCTATGGCCTATGGAAGTGTGCAGAACTTTGTCTTCAGTAAAGTCTCTTTTAACTTGTTGAAACTTTTGACTCCTGGTCTTCATTGAGCATTTTGTTCTCTTTATGGGGTCTAACTGTAATTCCTCTATATAATGAATAAATGAAACCTGGCGAACACAATGTATGACGCACAAACAACTGAATAATTTATTTCAGACATAAAAGTTCTTTTCTAGATAGTTTTATTTTACATAATTTTAATTGCACTGCTGTAAATGACAAACAGTCTTAAGTGACACATATGTTTTTCAGTTAGTGAAAGTGATGTGATGTGTGGCCAAACTGACATATATACATCTACACTAGACACTATAAAATTTTTTGCTAAATTAAGGTTCAGATGCAATCCTTTTTGTTGCACGTGTCCTTTAAATGAATAAAGGGAATTTAATATGCTGATTTCAAACCGGATGGAAGACAAAATGCATATTCTTCAAAAACCTATTTTCACAGATAATGGAAATGCTGTCATTTTACAGACTGAAAATAATTTTACACAAAAACGAGGTGGAAAAACTGGACTCAAAAGTTCTTACACTTGGAAAAAGGGAAAGTGAATGTGTTCTGTGTCTGTGGCAATTCAGCAGTGACAATATTGTTTTACAGCTGCTATCTAGTTATGAAAAATAAGGTTTAATATTATTTAAGTTCTAAGACTTAACCTTGTATTTTGACAAAGAATTTTGTTTAAAAAAAAACGCATAAAATGGAACTCGTTTTTAGCTGATTTTGTGTCTTCTCGATCCTCTGAATAACTTGCATTAGCTTCTTTATTTGGCAACAGTTTGGCAGCGCCACAGATGTTCCTCTAGAAGGCGCCATTTGCTTTCATTTCAACCACGTGACATATTTTGAGTCCGTGATTTATGAAACCCGTCAACTGATTAAATTTACTGTTAATCATATTGTCAAGATATTAATTTTATTTTTTACATTGACACAACATCTCAAGCCATGAAAGCTTTCTCTATTTTTTTTTTTTTTTAAATTTAATTAGGCCTATATATTAGGAGAAATTTAAATCCAAATTATTCTAAAGAGAATTAATTTTGGTGAATCATAAATAGAATCTTGAGTACTAAATTACTTTTGTCATGTCCGAATCCGAATTGAAATAATCCAATGTTATATAGGCTACCGACCATTACTGACCAGTTATTCACTAGTACAGTGTACATTTTAGGACATCCTCAGACCTCAGTCATACAACGAAAAGGCGTCATGCCTCAGACTTAAAGGCTTCAGTCATTGGACAAACCGGCATCGTGCCTCACACTGAAAGGCTTCAGGTCTCAAGTATAATGACATCAGGTGTCAGGTCTCGTACAATTAGCCCTTAGCAATGTTCTTTATGTTATTGATATGATATATATAAATTAATGGGGGGTGAGGGTTAAGGTATAGGCTACCTGATGATGTTTTATTCTTACAGCTTTAATTAAATATTAGACTAGTTAGGATTTAGGTTCTATACAGAAAAGAACATGGCGATTTTCACATTGGTCTGCAGAAAAACAGCAATTATCTGAATTAAAATGTAATCGACTCTTTGACAGTAGGTGGCGCTGGAACAGCAGAAATAAAGCCATTTCCTTGGTAACCTCTGTATACAAAGTATCTGTGAATCAAAGTATGTGTTATTTAGCTAACTTTTTATACATGCAAATAAAACTAGCGAATAATACAAATTTACAAAACAATTTGTAAATATGTTTTATACAACTATGTTTATATGTTTTATACAACTTAGTGCAACATTTAACAGCACATGAAAAATCTACAAACAAGCCTACTATATACCTAGCTGAACTATGGTCACTGTAGTAATGGTTCATTTTCATAAGCTGCCAGTGACAGGCTGTTGCACCCATAAAATGAAACATTTGTATTCTGACAACATCAACATGAACTTTTAACCTTCAATTTAAATAAATGTAATTGCAAACTATGTAGGCTACTATTTCATTTTGTTTATTGTGAAATAACTAATAGTAATAATATTATATTTTTCTGTCTTCTGTTAAGCATTGTTCTGGGCTGCGTTTCCCAAAAGCATCAATGGTTTCTTACAAAACTAAACTCAACTCTGTTTGAACGTAGTGTCGGCAGTGAGCGAACACTCTCTGTGATTGATTGGTTCTGACTTGCAGCATTTGCGTGTTCAGATGAGCAGGAAAATACTTCTTAGTATCGATATTTTAATTTGAGTATCGATACTTTCAATACTCAACGTCAGTATTGATATATCGATACTTCATATCGATCTGCCCATCCCTAATTACTGCTCTCAATTCAACTGAGTTAGTTCAATGAGTTATTTGTTTGAGTGCATTTTGTAGAGCAAATAGTTCATTTAATGAGGTAAATTAAGTCAATAAATGTGTTCACCTTACGTAATAAACATAACATTTACTCAAAGAAATTTTGTCAGCGTTACTTGAATTTCTTTTGGTCATACAACTAAATTGTTATTTGTACAAATTACTCAATATAGTTGTGTGGAACCACTTGACACTTCTTTTTTAAGTAAATCCAACAATTCATTTTTTTGAGTGAGTTAGAAAACTGCATGCATGTGACGTTACATTGAGGTGGGGCAATTCGCTTCCGTTTCATCTGATGCCTTTTTGTCTGATGCCTTTTTATCTCAGTCCATTTCGTCTGATGCCTTTTTGTCTGATGCCTTTTTATCTCAGTACGTTTCGTCTGATGCCTTTTCTCAAGCTGTTTTGTCCGATGCCTAATTGTATGAGACCTTAAGCCTTTCAGTCTGAGGTGCAATGCTGTTTTGTCCAATGTCTGAAGCCTTTAAGTCTGAGGCATGACGCCTTTTCCTTGTATGACTGAGGTCTGAGGATGTCCTAAAATGAACACCGTACTTATGTTTTACCTACTGAAATACATTTCCCTTCCAAATATGCATTCTGAATAATAAATAAATTTATTTCCTAACTAACCTGTCACAGTCCATTGCTTGTCTTCTCGTTAACAGTGTTTTTCATATTTCATACCTGTTGAATTTACATTTTTAAATTAATTTGACTACTAAACACCCTTATGAAAATTAACCATGGTTTCATTATAGTAAAAATGTAGTTACCATGTTTTTTTCACTGATTGATTACCATCTGTATTACAGTTTTACTACAAATACCATGGTTAAACTAGCGATTTGTGGTTACCATGGTTTAACTACAATTTGCTAGTTTAACCATGGTATTGTAGTAGGTGGCGCTGGAACAGCAGAAATAAAGCCGTTTCCTTGGTAACCTCTGTACACAAAGTATCACCATTTTTTTTTTGGTTTTATTTGTAGTAAGACATGGTTCATTTTCATAAGAGCAGTATTAAAATTAATGAATAAATGTGTGGTAACTGCTAAATGATTGTCAATGAAAAATGACACCAATAATGACAAATATTTAATACAAATAAATAAATATGTTCATTTCGCATACTGCAGCGTCGCGATCACTAGATGAGCACTGACACCATGTGGGGAAATAATCATGTATATTTACGAGCCACGGCTTATGTTGGATTAAAAAACTAAAAGTTCCTTTGAGTTTGGAAAATCCTGTACACATTAATCATTAGAATATCTCTTCTCCTGTCTCTGAAAATGTCTGGATTTTAAAATCATCCTGCGGATGGTAATTTTAAGAGGCATCTAATCAACTATTAACAACACACTGAAAATATACATAACCAGAAGAATCGATACACTGCTTCAGCGAGCACTTCCGGTAATCAATTCCGCTGTGATAAAGGTCTATTGGCTGCTGTCCTTGGACCAGTGGGCGGACCTTACAGATTCACAATTTCACGTGATTGAAATGAAAACAAATGTTGACATCTAGAGGAACATCTGAGGAACTGCCAAACTATTGTCATAACTTTAGAAACACATGCAAGGAACAAGACAGTACACAAAATCAATTTCAACTTGACGATTTAATTTCTATTGCATTTTTACAAAATTATTTGTCAAAATATATAGGTATAACCATATAATGTAAGATCTTAGCAATTAGTACCACAAGAATTCAATAGCATAAACAAGATTAGTATATAATGAGCTGTTTCCCTGCAAAGATAGTTAAATGACTTTGTAATCAATCACTCACAGGAACAAACATGCAGAGCTCCAGAACATAATAATGACATTCAGACTCTCCTCCTATAAACACCTTTCACCTGCTGTAAGTCTGGGCTTGTCTTAGCTTGTCTTGTACAGGCACTGGCATATAGTGTAATTTGCAGTATAACAGGCCTATATCAGTTAGAAAGGATATTTGGGGCTTTCGGACACTTATATAATTCACACAATGGGCAGAGTCTCAGTGATTCAATGCAAAAAAGTCTTCAGTATGTTCTCAATGCATCACTTCTAAACAGGGAGACTAAAAAACAAGTTTTTTTGTGATATGGATAATGGCTATTGTTGCCATTGACTTATTGACTTGTAAGTCATAGATCTGAATGTGAAACTTTGCTCACTTAGACACCTTTGGGCAATGCTTTTTCTTATGAACATGTAAATTAGATAAGTGAGTGAAACTCTTCCCACATGAAGGGCACTGATGCTTCTCTCCAGTATGAATTCTCTCATGTGTTTTCAAGGTTCCTGAATGAGTGAAACTCTTTCCACAGTGTGAGCACTTGTATGGTTTCTCTCCAGTATGAATTCTCTGATGTAACTTTAAGTTGCTCACTGTACTATAGCTCTTCCCACAGTCAAAGCACATATAAGGTCTCACATCAGTATGAATACTCTCATGTACTTTTAAAGTATGCAGTAGTGTAAAACTCTTTCTACAAAAAGAACAAAAGTAGGGCTTCACAGCAGCATGAGTTTTAAGGTGTCTTCTTAAATTTGATTCAAAAACAAATTTTTTATCACACTGATCACAGCTGAATGATCTCACTCCAGAGTGAGAGCGTAGATGATTGTTGAGAGTGCTTTTAATCGTGAAACTCTTTCCACACTGAGTGCATGTGAACGGTTTTTCTCCAGTGTGAATTCTCATGTGATCATTTAGGTGTCCTTTGTAAATGAAACTGTTCCCACACTGAGAGCATTTATAAGGCCTCTCTCCAGTGTGAATTCTCATATGTCTATTGAGCTTTGATTTATGTACAAAACTCTCTCCACACTGAGTGCATGTGAACCGTTTTTCTCCAGTGTGAGATTTCATGTGCACAGAAAGGTTTCCTTTCAGTGTGAAACTCTTTCCACACTCAGAGCAGGTGAAAGATCCTTTGACTCCAGGTTTTCCAGCTTTTTTGTGTGTGTAACTCTTTTCAGTCTGTGAAACGACTGTGTTTCCATCTTCATTTGTGAAATGATAAGGTTTTTGAAACTTTTGCTGTTTGTCTTCATTCACTTCCATCTGGTCTAAAATTAACATTAAATTCACATAATTCAATCAAAGAAGGACAAATGAGAAACAAAAAATAAAGTTCATTCTTAGTTTACTACTGAATCTACTAGTATCTAGTTTCAGATGTATTGTTAAATGTGAGTTTTCATCTTAATGTTCCTCATCAGTCATTAAAGAGAATGAAGGAAAACACCAACCTGTTTGTTCCTCTGTATCTTCATCTCTCATTCTGCAAGGTTCTTCCTCAAACTCCATCTTTACAATAGTATGTCAGTAGTTTCTCCTGGAGTAATTCCTCCTGCTTGCTGCTTCTTCTCCTGTGGGAAGATGGGAATATTCCCCAGCATTTAAACTCTCATGAATGGCTGTGGGAGTGGCTTCGCTGACTGAAGGTGTGAATTGTGGTCACTGTTGCTCATTTAGCAGATGATCATCACACTTACAATCGCTCTGGATTATTCAGGTGCAAATGTTTTATTCAAATAGTCATTTCGAAAAACATTCCATGAATGAATTGACCTTTTTTGGTCACATCTTTTAAGTTTAAATGGAAAAATACATAAAAATGGAAAAAAAACATAAATATACACATTCAAATTCACAATCATATAATGCATACCATTGACAGAAGTAAGCTCAGTTAGAACAGAAAATAGAATAGATTTTGACTATATTGTATTTCAGTAGAACATCTTGTCATTTAATCAAAACTAGTTTGTATATAGTTTATAATATAACATCATATGTCAGTTTTCATCATAATTTTCCTTATCAGTCATTAAAGAGAATGAAGGAAAACACCAACCTATTTGTTCCTCTGTATCTTCGTCTTTTATTCTGCAGGGTTCTTCCTTAAACTCCATTTTACAAGTCAGTAGTTTCTTCTGCAGTAATTCATACTGATGCTTGTTCTTCTCCTGTGGGAAGATGGGAATATTCCATGAACGGCTGCGAGAGTGGCTTCACTGACTGAAGGTGTGAATTGTGGTCGCTGTTGCTCATTTAGCAGATGATCATCACACAATCACTCTGAATTATTCAGGTGCGAATGTTTGCTCAAATAGTCGTTTAGGAACGATTTCATGATTTCAGATTAAAACTCATTTTACTAATCTAGCTCCTTTTTGTGTCACTTTTACATATTTATTATAGATTATATATTTATCATAGACGGATTCCGAATTTGGGAGCTTTGTGCTAAAAAACACTTATAAACTCAAAATGTCTTTGCTATATGGTATGTCTGAAATAATGTATTCTTTGATTGCAAATATTGTGTTACACCTAACAGGTGTCATTCATTTATCACATAAAATATTGCTCAACACAATTCATAACCTTCTCAAATCGTCATGTAAACAACCAGTCAGTACGAGCTTAAGTTTTACGTGCATAATGTACAATGGTTCATTTCAAATCAGACATTTTGTCATTTTTTTGTTGTTACTGTCCTGCTGTCTCCACCGTTTCTTTTAACGTAAGTTAAACGATTACACTAAAGGTTGGGCTCGATAGTGTTCCTTGCAACTTGTCAAAGACAAGTTGTCCATGGATATTGACACATCGTGTTTTCTGACAATTATATGTGCCTGATTTTGACGCCAGGGAAATACATAAAGCAAATCTGCCTGTTAACACTTTATATAACTACAATATAGGTAGGTCTAAATCTGAGTGATCACTTAAATCAATGTTATATATATCATATCATCCAGCCCTAAAACTTGTATAGTTTTTGTCAGTGTTTATTTAAAAGCACCCAATTATGCAGAATATAAGATGGTAAATATTTAATTGATTTGAGTTGTCAATACATCTTGGATGCCCTGGGGGTAAGCAGATAAACATCAAATTTTCATTTTTGGGTGAAAATCCCTTTAATGCATCACATCTAAACAGCCTGACTAAAAACAAACTGTTTGTGATATGAATTATGATTTATTAGACCATCTTTTACAACAAATTTATTTTTAGAAATTCTCAATTTCATGTTTTACAAAACAGAATGTGTCAATAGTGTTAACACAAATATTTTTCTATGTTTATCCAGACACTAAAACTAAATTCCACACTTCATACTGTGTAGGAACCCTGAGAATATCAAACTATTTAAATGTAAGTGATGGATCTGAACATGAAACTTTGCTCACTTGAATCGTTGCCCGGGGGTGTCTTTCATATGAGTCTGTAGACTAGATCAAATGAAACTCAAAGCACATATAAGTATGTAAATGCTGATGCTTTTTAAAGATTGTAGTTATGAAGAACTCTTTCCACAATAAGAACAAAAGTGAGGCTTCACAGCAGAATGAACTGAAAGGAGTTTTCTCAAATTTGATGCCAAAACAAATGTTTTATCACACTGATCACAGCTGAATGATCTCACTCCAGAGTGACGGCGCAGATGATCTTTGAGAGAGCTTTTGGATGTGAAACTCTTTCCACACTGAACACATATAAATGGTCTGTTTCCAGAGTGAAAATTTAGGTGCTTATTTAAGCCTCCTTTCTGAGTGAAACCCTTTCCACACTGAGTGCAGGTGAACGGTTTTTCTCCAGTGTGAATTTTCATGTGATCTTTAAAGTTTCCTTTGCGAACAAAACTCTTTCCACAGTGAGCGCATATGAATGTTTTTTCTCCAGTGTGAGTTCTTAAATGCATTTTAAAGTTCCCTTTGTGAATGAAACCTTTTCCACACTTGAGGCATGTGAACAGCTTCTCCCTGGTGTGAATCCTCAGGTGCACATCAAAGATTCCTTTGTGAACAAAACTCTTTCCACACTGAACACATTTGAACATTTTTTCTTTAGTATGAAGTCTCATGTGCACATTTAAGTTTCCTTTGACTCTAGGTTTCCCAGCTTGTTTTTGTGTGAAATTCTCTTCAGTCTTTGAAATGACTGCATTTTTATCTTCATTTTTGTAATGATGAGGTTTTTGAATCCGATGCCGTTGGTCTTCATTCAGTTCCATTGGGTCTAAAATCAACAAATTCAGTTGAGTCCATGTACGTTGTTTGATCATTTAATTTCCTATTTGGGATGGAATAACGAGAAATGAAAAGACAGCAAAATGTACTCACCCTCAGGCCATCCAAGATGTATGTGTTTGTTTCTTTATCAGAAACGATTTGAAGAAATTTAGCATTACATCTCTTGCTCACCAGTGGATCCTCATCAGTGAATGAGTACCATCAGAATGAGAGTCCAAACAGCTAATAAAAACATCACAATAATCCACAAGTAATCCACATGACTCCAGTCCATCAATTAACATCCTGTGAAGAGAAAAGCTGCATGTTAAAACAAATCCATCAAGAAGACATTTTTAACTTCAAACCGATGCTTCCAGCTAAAAAATGAGTTCTGTATCTTTAATGTTTGATTTTTAATATCTTTAATGTTTCTTTCTTCAGTGAATTGTTTTACTTAAATGAAAGGTTAGAATTTTGTGATTTTTTTTAATGAATGGTGAAAAGGATAAACAATGCAGATTTATTTTCACAGCCACCTTTGCTCATATTTACCAAGGGTGCCAATATTAGTGGAGGGTACTGTATATATCAGAATAGTCTCTCATCCGTCACTGTCACATTTACAGCACATATCATTTTATTCTAAATAACTGGATAGAAACAGCCAGAAACTCTGTCAAAAGTGCCTTACTGACTGCTTATATGAAGCTATTAGCAGTACACTCTTTTTTTTAGCTGTGGCTTGAATGGTTTATATGCAGATTTAAATAAATAAACAAACACACATATATTTAGCTAAAATATGCATGTATGCAACATCTGCTTGTGATTGCTTTCACTTTCAATAATTCAATGCAACTTTGACAATGATCCCTTACTGAATCAACCCACTCTAGCTATGTTTGTTATCCTTTCTAATGTTATTTCAGGGAAATGTCCTTAAACACCTTCTGTTCTCTTATTTTTTAAAAGGTCTGTTTAAAAGGTCTAATTTGTTCATTTCATAAAATGAAAACACAACTCATGATCTTTATAAATTGTAATGTGAAAAAAGTCAGTATAGTTTACGTTTCAAGATGTACATCAGTCGGTTCATTTCGTTTCATATCTGAGTGATTCACTAAATGAACTGACTCGTTTAGTCGTTTGGATTTAGATTTCTCCTATTAAATGATAAAACGAATGTACTTACAGTCTGAAAAAAAAAAAGCAGATTTAGAGCAGAATGAACGGCTGTGTTCCACTTCGCATGTTTATGTTCCCTTCCCTCGCTCTGAAATTGCCCCCTATACCCTTAAATAGGGCACTATTTGAGGGGACAGCCATTTGTAGTGGTGTCCGAAACCATAGTGGACGATGTTGAGTGCACTCATTCAATCCCACAATGCACCGCAATAACGAGTGTACCGATGCACGCTCAATGGCTAGAGAACACCCATAATGCACTGTGAGAGTCGCGTGCTGAATGAATTCCCGCGTCTCGCCAGGAGATGGCGCCCGCAGCTGGATCAATCATCCATTCATTTTTCAAACCACGCTGGTCCAGTATAATATCATACAGGTATATTTTCCTTTTAATTAATCATTAAATCGTTTAATTAAGGTTTGTACATGCTAGTTTTAATGGCAGAGTTTAACATAAATATTCATTACTACTGGAACTGCCAGTTTGCTACATTTCAAATGATTAAACAGCAAGCACAAACTATGTGAAATCGACAGCCCTTCCGGCGCACTCAGTGTCCGAATTCACTCACTCGTTTCATTCACTCCTTCAAGTGGACTATATTAGTGGAGTAATGTAGGGAATAGTGAATGAGGGTATAGGGGGCGATTTCGAACAAAGCACTAAACTCGGATGTGTGTCATTGCTTCGGTTGCACGAGCGCCCTCTACTGGCGGACACCAACATCCATTAGTCGATCATGGAATATTAGAAAGATACAATATATTATTTACACCCCGGAATAATATAGATATTTAGCTATCTGTGTGATTTCGTGCATATTCCTTTATAAAAATTTACACATTTTTTTTTGCATTAAATTCTTTTTAGTCTGTTAAATTCCATCTTCATTGACAAAATTATGTTTTTGTAACAGATGTTGCTTGTCTTCATTCACTTAATGGGTCTCAAATCATTAAATTCCCATAATTCAATTAGTCTAAAGAAGGGCAAATTAAAAATAAAACGAAAGAGCCGACTGTAAGTCTAGGCTACTGTTATTTCTTTATGGTTATTTAGTCATTAATCTTTTCAAAAGTGGTGTTATTATCAGAAATGAGCTCTTTATTTCCAGCACTGTTAAGCTATCAATCCTTTAATTCAGTTCAGAGAGAAGCAGAAAGAATATTGATGAGGGTTGATTACTGTAATCAGACATCATTAAACGTGTGAATGTGTGCAAAATAGTACAGAGCCCCACACATGACATGCAAGAAAAAAAAAATTAAATCGTGCGCACGGTTTACTAATTCGTTCCCTCGATTTACTAAATTGTGCGCACGACTTACTAAAACTTGTGCACGATTTACTATTTCGTTCCCTCGATTTGTAAATCATGCTCATGATTAATAAAATGAGGGAACGAAACAGTAAATCGTGCGCACGTTTTAGTAAATCGAGGGAACGAATTAATAAATCATGTCCACAATTTAGCCTACTATTTTTTTCCTGCATGTCATGTCCAGGGCTCCGTAAAATAGAGACAAATTTAGGCTAATCATTACATTAAATAGCCTACTGCTCAACACAACTCATAATCTGTCATGTGAATATCTGGTCAGGTCTTAAGGTACTACTATAGCCTTTACCAGGGGTTCCCAAACGCATTCCTGGAGCCTCCCCAACACTGCAGCTGCGTCCAAAAACTGGAAAATGCTGCCTTCGGAGGACACATTTCAAGGTAGGAAGGCATCAAGGCACGTCCGAATCCAATGTTAGCTTCACTTCCTGTTTCCTGAGATGCCTTCATCTGATTGATTTTTCAATGCAGCATAGATGTATCCTTAGCTGCCTTTGATATCCCACAATCCTGTGCTTTCCATTCTGTGACAGTTGAGCTAGAAAAATAAAGATAGCGTCCAAAAGTTGCGTTTGCTGGCCAGTTTGTGAGTAAATGTACATTTTTGACCAACATTTTCCACTTTTGATGTAATTTCTATCAAGAAATTACTACTGTAGTAATTAAATATTTGTTTAGTTCTCACCAAAGCTTGCACTATATTGCGGTAGATCATTAAACTCTTATGCTGCCTCAGAAGTCTGTCCTAAATTGGTTTCATGAGGTGCCTTCATGCACAAACGCTGCCTTACAAGTCATTGCTTGATAAGGCAGCAAGTACCTAGGTTTTCGGATGCAGCCTGCATGTTTTCCATGTCTCCTTAATCAAACACACCTGATTCAGATCATCAGCTCATTAGCCGAGACTCCAAGACCTGAAATGGGTGTCAGACAAAGGAGACATGCAATATGTGCAGTGCTGGGGAGGCTCCAGGAATATGTTTGGGAACCCCTGGCCTATACTATAAGTATAACATTGGATTATTTCAAGTCGGACATGACGAAAGTCATTTAGGATTAAGATCTGAGTGGTATTGATTCACTCTGGCTGGTTTATAAGTGTTTTTGAATCCTTAAAATGAACTGACTCTTAAGAGTCATTGAAAGAGTGAATCATTTTGAAAAGCTCAATTTTTCTCAATGAAAAAAAATATAATCCGGGGCTGTCGAGCGATTAAAATTTTTATTCTAATTAATTACGTGATTTGCGGACTAATTAATCAAACAAATCACAAATAAATCATCAGATTTGGCTGAGAAATTATCGCTGAGATATTTTAAAGTCCTTACTATGTTAAATGAGAAAAACATCAAATAGACATTACAAAAGTAGCTTTAGAAAGAAATATCTTATTTTATTGAACATAGGTTTTATAACAATGACCTTTTTTTTTTTTTTTTTTTTTCCAGAAGCTGTATCTGCATTGGTAAAAATCATTCTCTGCTCTTGACTGAAAAACTTTTGTAACTAATTGTAAGCACTGTATTTAATTTTAGACTATTCGGTGTTATTTTGGATTTGATTATTTTAATTTCTGTTGTATTTCTTACCTAAATATATTGTATACCCGAAAAACTTAAAGCAGGGTTTATTTCATATCTCTCTTTATTCTAATGCAGGGGTGGCTGGAGAGCCACAGTCCTGCAGAGTTCAGCTCCAACCCTGATAAAAACTCACCTGCCTGTAGCTTCCTAGTAACCTTTCAGACCTAGCTTGTTCAGGTGTGTTTGATTAGGGTTGAAGCAAGGACTGTGGCTCTCCAGGACTGACGTTCACCACCCCTATCCTATTGCATTTATTTGTGCTATTGCAGTGTGTTTATTTATTCTTATTTTATTAGTCTTTTCACTTGTTTTTTTTTATGAAAATAAAATTTTGCATTGCAGAAACGTATATTTTTGTTTGTATATGCTGTCAATTATAGTTCTTTGAAAGAAATTTTTTTGTGAAAGGGAAGTTTGGGGTTCCCTGCTGAAGCTGCTGCCCCTGCGACCCGATTTCGGATAAGCGGTTGAAGATGGATGGATGGATGAAAGAAAATCAGAATCAGCCAAAAAAAAAAAACCAACAACAACTGTAATCTCTACTTATTTCCTCATTAGGTACTAGATAGTAGAGCTGCACGATTCTGGATAAATTCAGAATCATGACAACTAAAAAAAAAAAAACAATTTACTAGAGGTTCTGACAAAATGTTGCCACTTTTACACAAATGCCTCATATGCACAATTAATGAAAATATTTTAATACCATAAAGAATCAAAACATCCCTTCAAAAATCATTTTATGGCAACACTAGTTTTCTAAACTATTATTTTTGACCTTCCCTAAAGGTTCCCCTTGACAAACAATCAAACTTCACTACTAATTTTAGCAAATTATCCAGCTTTTGATTAATCTGAATGTCAAATTATTTACTTGTAAGTGTATTATTTGTGAGTGATGGATCTGAACATGAACTTTGCTCATTAGACAACTTCGGGCAATTTTTGGTATGAGTCTGTAGATGAGATAATCGGGTGAAAATCTCTCCACACTGAGTGCATGTGAACAGTTTTTCTCCAATGTGAATTCTCATGTGTGCATTAAATTGTCCCTCCTGAATGAAAGTCTTTTCACACTGAGTGCATGTGAACACTTTTCCTTCAGTGTGAGATCTCATGTGATCATTAAAGTGTCCCTTGTAACTGAAAGTCTTTCCACACTGAGTGCATGTGTAAGGCCTCTCTCCAGTGTGAGAACGAATGTGTTTTATAAGGTTTGATTTGTGCCCCCAACCCTTTCCACAGTAATTGCATGTATAAGGCCTTTCTCCAGTGTGAAATCTCATGTGCGCATTTAATAACTCTTTGCGACTGAAACTCTTTCCACACTGAGTGCATGTATAAGGCTTCTCTCCAGTGTGAGATCTCATGTGCACAATTAGGTGTCCTTTGATACTGAACCTCTTTTCACACTGAGTGCATGTATGATGCCTTTCTCCAGTGTGAGATCTCATGTGTATTTTAAGCTGTGATTCATATGTATAACTCTTTGCACACTCAGAGCAGGTGAACGGTTTTTCTCCGTGAATTTTCATGTGTCTGTTAAGGGTTGATTTATCTCTGTAACTCTTTCCACACTCAGAGCAGGTCAAAGATCCTTCGACTCCAGATTTTTCAGCTTGTGTTTGTGTTAAATTATCTTCAGTCTGTGAAACGACTGTGTTTCCATCTTCATTTCTGAACTGATGAGGTTTTTGAAACAGATGTTTGTCTTCATTTTTATGTATCGGTTCTCCATCTTCATTTGCGAAATGGTGTTTGTCTTCAATCACTTCTCTCAGGTCTAAAATCAACATATTACATTTTCAGATTTCATCTTAAAGTTCCTCGTCAGTCATTAAAGAGAATGAAGGAAAACACCAACCTATTTGTTCCTCTGTATCTTCATCTTTCACTCTGCAGGGATCTTCCTTAAACTCCATCTTTACAATAGTATGTCAGTAGTTTCTCCTGGAGTAATTCCTCCTGCTTGCTTCTTCACCTATGGGAATATTCCCAGAATTTAAACTCTCATGAACAACTGTGGAAGCGGCTTTAATGACTGAAGATGTGAATTGTGGTCGCTGTTGCTTATTTAGCAGATAATCATCACACTTATAATCACTCTTTATTATCCAAGTCTAAGTGTTTTGCTCAAATAAGTGCATTTGAAGAAATACTGTAGTATCGTGCTGCAGTACACATTCTATAAGTTGCAGTTCTGGCGCCTCCATCTCAACATACTGTACATGCGACCAACATTACATGTTATGCAGTGTTAGAGCTACGCTCACTTCACACTGCAGACATTCGCAATCACGAAAGGTCATTAATTGCGTTTGAAAGCCTCGCCAGTTAAACATTTCAATCGTGTGCCGTGCTGTTCATGCACATGTGACAACGCTGAATCCAGGTTCTTATTCGCAGCTTCTTATTGACGCTATCCGGTCCACCTTAAAAGACGCGACTGCTCCGCGTTTGTGGCTTCTTTTTCATGCTCAACTTAGGGACAGTGCGGTTTTTCTCTTTTTCACGCTTTTTTAAGGGATTGTGTTGCTTTTTGTGTCTATTTTCAGAATTAAAGGAAAAACTATTTTGAAATGCAAATAGACTGTAAAAATATAAAGGCACATAAAATATAATTATAGTATTCTCTGATTATTGAACGTGTCATCAGCTCAACTTAAAAGGACCGTGTGGTTTTTCTCTTATTCATGCTTTTTATGTTATTATTGTCTATTTTCAGAAAAAAAAAAAAACTATTCTGAAATGTAAATAACACCGAAATATCAGTGAAAATTACTGTAAAATTACAAAGGTATATAAAAAACAATTACATCATTCTTTTTGCACGTCATCCTTTTAAAGCATTAATGAATCAATTGAATAAAAAAATAATTCAAGCAAATATTACAGATTTCAATATCACAAGGTAACTAGAGACTGTACCAGCTCCAGCTCCAGCTTGGATCCAGCCTCTTATGAAGACTTCAGATGAAGGACTCCAGAACATCAAACATGGATGATTATACAAAATGATTGATGATATCATTGCTTTGCACGCACAGTACTTTTGCTTAAAAGAAGTAAATACTACAATTTGTACTATCTTACAACTGTACTTTCTGATATCATCTCATAAAAGAAGACTATTGTGTTTTTGTCACATAGAAACATGAATTTGCTGTAAAGCTGCTTTTGAAATATGTATAGTGAGAAGCGTTATACAAGTGAGTGTGAATTAAATTGCATTGAACTGAAAGAGCCCTTGCATTGTTGGTTACTGTACCATTTTGAAGTTATGGACCCAATCTCACACTACAGTTTGGAGAGCCATCACATTGTTGGACCATTTGGGGTGCTTGACTATCATCATTCAAATTTTTAGACATTTTTACTCTAGCGTTATGATTTTATGGACTCATGAAATTGATAAAGCGTGACAGTACAGTTAGAAGAGCGATTGCATCGTTGGCCCAGTTGGGGGTGCTATATCTCAGCTAATGTTGAGGGTGTGTTAAAAGTTTCAACAAGGCCTTATTTCCAGGGCAATTGCCTGTCACCATTCACATGTTCAGACATTTTTACTGTAGCATTATGAAGTTATGGATCTATGAATTTGACAGATGTGACAAACAGGACAAATTGCATCATTGGTCCAATTGGAGGCACTATATCTCAGCTACCTTTGTGGGTGCATTAAAAGTTGCACTGGAGCCTTATTTCCAATGTACTTGACTGACACCATTCAAATTTTCAGAAATTTGTACTGTAGCATTATGAAGTTATGGAGCCATGAATTTGACAAATGTGACAATACAGTTACAGGAGAAATTGCATTATTGGCCCAATTGGAGGCGCTATATCTCAGCTACCTTTGAGGGTGCGTTAAAAGTTGCACTGGAGCCTTATTCCCAATGTACTTGTCTGTCACCATTCAAATTTTCAGACATTTTTACTTTAGCATTATGAAGTTATGGACCCATGAATTTGACAAAAGCAACTTAACCCCAAAAGGAGCTGAGATACAGTGCTTTTAAATGGGCCAATAATGCAATTTCTCCTGTAACTGTATTGTCACATTTGTCAAATTCATGGCTCCATAACTTCATAATGCTACAGTAAAATTGTCCATAATTTTGCACGGTGATTGCATCAAGTGCATTGAGAATAAGGCTCCCGTGCAACTTTTAATGATATTATCGTTAACGTGAGCCATGTCTCGTATTGTATCATGAGGTACCCTGCGACAAACAAACAAACAAACAAACACAAACACACACACACACACACACACACACACACACACACACACACACACACACACACACACCCACCCACCCTGCATACCAAACTACCTAAAATAATGATGCCTTCAAGGGAAACTTAAGTGTTTATTCTAATCATTAGTCAGTCGCTTCATTTCGATTCATTTCTGAACGATTCACTAAATTAACTGACTCGTTTAGTCGTTTGGATTCAGATTTCTCCTTACAAATGATCAATTTAAAGTACTCACAGTCTGAAAAACTGCAGATTTAGAGCAGAATAAACGAACAAAGCCCACTACACATTTATGTTCCCGTCCCACGATCACTTCTCTTCTTCTCCTAGAAGTGAAGTGTCTTTGCTTCGGTTACACGAGCGCCTTCTACTGGCGAAAATCATATTAAGCTATTTAACCCTCATAAATTAGATGCAAAACCTGGACAAGCTGTTATCTTGATTGACATTAAAACTATTTCTCTCCCCAAACATGTTTAGTTCGGAATAATTAAGTATTGATTAAAAAATAACATTTCATATGTAACACAGCAGCAACTGTATTACCTTCTGGACTCCAACTGTTGCATGTTACTTATGTTGATTTTAATATAAATCTTGACTTCATTTTAAAGTTCATTATATTCATTATAAAGAGATTTGAAGATTTAGGGAAGCAACATAAATAAAATGTTCTGGAAACCCATTTTAACATTAACAATTTTTATTTTTCTTTCAGCTTCACCAAAAACAAAAATGAAGCAAAATCTTCAAGGTTGGGCTAGGCCAAAACAATAAATAAATAAATAAATAAATAAACAAACAGCCACTGCCTAAACCCACTTACAACTAAATAAACCCTATAAGTCTTATCTATGGGTCTTACCTAACTCCCTGGCTATACCAAACACAGGAAAAAACATATATATAGATAAATAAAGGCACCCAAGCCGTACTGTTTCAGTATTAAATGAAAAATTATGTTTATACAATATTTACAGAAAAAGGGCAACACAAATACCACAATAAAGAGACGAAATGAAAAATACAACAGGTGGAACACAAAGTCAAAATGAGGTCACTCATTCAGCGAATTAAAGAATATACAGTTTACAGATCACAAAGCATAAGAAAACTACACCACTGTAACTCACAATACAACATGCCAACATCTCTCTTCTCTACAGCATCAACAGGGTATTCCTCTACAGTCCGCCAATCCTGGGGAACAACTAGGAACATTTAACCACCTGGGAGAGAGAGGGATAGAAAAAGAGAGAGATGCACATGCATCCCCACACACAGGCTCAGACATAACATGTATATTACCTTACATGTGCACACAAGTAAATGTGTTCATTACTTAAATCACCCAATAAGAACAAGTTTGTTATTTCTTGTTGTAACATAAATTCTACACACAATGCAAGTGGCTAGAGATGCAATGAATGACATTAATAATAGAGCATCACCACTTAACCAAAATTAATTTGTACAGCATTGAGATAATTACTATATTTACTCCCCAACATAAACAAAAGCACTTCTACTGAAATTGGGAAATTGTAAATAGAAATTGTCCGGCAAATTTAGTTTTTAGGAATTCTAAATTTTATAGAATAGGGAAACATTTATATCTATTATACAGTATAAGCAGAGTAGGCAGGTTCAATTAATTAAGTGCAAATGTTTGCTCCAATAGTCAATTCAATGACAAGTGGCAGTTTTTACTAACCCATATTTTAATTCAAGATATGTCATAATAGCAATGAATGCAAAATCAATTTCCCTAAATCAGCCTACAGGTTTTAATGAAGGCAAAGATGTCTAAAACGTTCATCTAATTCACAAAAATATAAAATAACAACACAGTTAATTACAATAAGTATTTCATTTACAAATAATAACACTGGTAACAACATGCCACTTGGGGCCTTCTGTGCCAATTCTGGGTCGCTCCTATTACCCCAAGGTTTTAATATCTTTTTAGTCTTTTACAAAATAAAAACTATAACTTTTACTCCACAAATCCAAAAACACTGATGTGTCCACAAATCCACTAACTCATGCTCCACTAATTTATAGTAATAACTTCAGTATTACTCAAAAGTTTAGTTTCAAATATAATTCCTTCGAAGTGATGGTGCTTTATGTAACACTATCTAGTGTAAGTGATAAATCCTGTTTGACATTTGTGCTGGATATTGTATACAGGCCACCAGGGCACCATACAGACTTTATCAAGTCTGCAGATAAAGTCCTAATTGTTGGTGATTTTAATATCTATGCGGATAATGAAAAAGACGTATTGGGCTTGGCATTTACAGACATTCTAAACCAGGGGTCTCCAAACTCGGTCCTGGAGGGCCACTGTCCTGCTACGTTTAGCTCAAAGTTCCTAGTATGCCTAATTAGTTTATTAGCTAATTCAGATGTGTTTAATTGGGGTTGGAGCTAAATTCTGCAGGACAGTGACCCTCCAGGACTGAGTTTGGAGACCCCTGCTCTATAATCTACTGGAGTTAGACAACATGTATCAGGACCCACTCACTGTCATAATCATACTTTAGATATAATATTGTAAATGAAGTAAATAATGACAGAATTGTCATTTTTGGGTTAAAGGAGAGATTAAACAAATATATCAACGGAGGTGAAATAATATCAGATGCTATTTTTAAGAACAGAGGAGCAATATGGTCAGGACCTAACGATTTATTAACATCTACATCTTTTAGAGCAGATATCAGAAGAGATAATTTGTTCAAAAGCTAACTCTCTAGTCCATAGATGGCGTTCTGCACCCAGAAATTCTGAATTTAAATTAGTATAATTATTTATTTGGAATGTAGGCCCAGATGCAATTAAATGACTATTAAAGCTGTTAAGCATTTGCTGTTTGTCTGCGATTTTAATCTTAATCTTTAATCAAATTTAATTTCAATGAAAAAAAGTCTTCAGTATCTTAATGCATCACATCTAAACAGCTAAAACAAGTTGTTTTTAAATATGTATTATGATTTAATAGACTATTGTTGCCACTTTTATACAAATGCATCATGTGCACAATTAATTAAAATAATTGAAAGAAACAAAACACATCCCTTCACAAATTGTTTTATGGCTACACTAGTTTTCTAAACTATTATTTTGACCTTCCCCAAAGGTTCCTCTTGTCAAACAATCAAACTTCATTACTAATTTTAGCAAATTATCCAGCTTTTGCTTAATCTGAATGTCAAATTATTTTTTTTTGCCATGGATCTGAACTTTGCTCATTGAGGCAACTTCAAACAACATTTTTTCTTATGAGTGTGTAGACTGGATGTTTGGGTGAAATTCTTCCCACATGAAGAGCACTGGTGCGGCTTCTCTCCAGTATGAACTCTCCCATGATCTTTCAAGGATTTTGAGTAAGTGAATCTCTTTCCACAGTGTAAGCACTGGTACAGTTTCTCTCCAGTATGAATTCTCTCATGGTGTTTCAAGTAATCTGCCCGAGCGAAACTCTTTCCGCAGTGTGAGCACTTGTACGGTTTCTCTCCAGTATGAACTCTCTGGTGTATTTTTAAGGCACCCAATGTAGTGTAGGTCTTCCCACAGTCAGAGCACACATGAGGTCTCACACCAGTATGAACACGCTCATGCAGTTTTAATGTGTGCCGTACTGAAAAACCCTTCCCACAAAAAGAACAAAAGTGAGGCTTTACACCAGTATGAATTTTAAGATGTATTTTTAAGCTTGATGCCGCAATGAATGTTTTATCACACTGATCACAGCTGAATGATCTCACTCCAGAGTGAGAGCGCAAATGAGAGGTGAGAGCACTTTTGTAAGTGAAACTTTTTCCACACTGAGTGCATATGAACGGTTTTTCTCCAGTGTGAATTCTCATGTGTTCTTTTAAGGCTCCTTTCTTAATAAAACTCTTTCCACACTGAGTGCATGTAAACAGATTTTCTCCAGTGTGAATTCTCATGTGCTCATTTAGGTGTTCTTTCTGAATGAAACTCTTTCCACACTGAGTGCATGTGAACGGTTTTTCTCCAGTGTGAATTCTCATGTGGTCATTTAGATGTCTTTTATGAAGAAAACTCTTTCCACACTGAGAGCAGGTGAATGGTCTTTCTTCAGTGTGAATTCTCATGTGTCTCTTCAGGTTTGATTTCTGTGTAAAACTCTTTCCACACTCAGAGCAGTTGAAAGATCTTTTGACACCAGATTTTCCAGCTTGTTTTTGTATGAAATTCTCTTCCGTCTTTGAAACGATTGCATTTCCATCTTCAATTTTTAAATGAGTGTTTTGAAGCAGATGTTGTTTTTCTTCATTTTCATATGTCAGTTTTCCATCTTCATTTGTGAAATTATGAAGTTTGTCTCCATTCACTTCCAATGGGTCTAAGTTCAACATATTAAATTGCCAAAATTCAATTAAAGAAAGACCAATGGGAAACAAAGAAATAAAGTTCATTTTTTAATTTAGCACAATTTATATGTATTGTTATATCCTCCTGAGAACCAGTTTTTTTGTGTGAATTTATTTTTTAAATGTCATTACATTGTTTGAAACAAAAGGATTAAAAAAAAGTATATATATATATATATTCACAGTATCTCACAAAAGTAAGTACACCCCTCACATTTCAGCAACCATTTTAGTATATCTTCTCAAGGGACAATACTATAGAAATGAAACTTGGATGTATTTTAGAGTAGTCAATGTGCTGCTTTTATAGCAGTATAGATTTACTGCCCTCTGAAAATAACTCAATATAAAGCCATTTTTGTCAAAATAGCTGACAACAAAAAGTGAATACACCCTAAGTGATAACAGCTGTACATTGTTTAACCATGCAAAGCCACATGTCCTGTTCATCATGTTCATGTTTTTGTCTGCTTGACAGGACCATACAAATGTGTGTATCTTGTATTAGAGCAGTTAAAATTTGGTTCTTTGAGTACAATTCTCTCATACTGATCACTAGATGTTCAACATGGCACCTCATGGCAAAGAACTCTCTGAGGATTTGAGAATTAGAATTGTTGCTCTCCACAAAGTTACCCTAGGCTATAAGAAGATCGATAACACCATGAAACTGAGAAACAGCACAGTGGCCAGGGTCATACAGAGGTTTTCCAAGACGGGTTCCACTCGGAACAGCCAAAAGAAGTTGAATCAAAGAAGTTGAGACCTTGTGCCTTGTGCGTCAGGTGCAGAAGCTGGCTTCAAAAAACAGACGCATGAGTGCTGCCAGCATTGCTTTAGAGGTTGCAGAAGCGGAAGGTCAGCTTGTCAGTGCACAGACCATACGCCACACACTGCAACAAGTCGGTTTGCATGGCCGTCGTCCCAGAAGGAAGACTCTTCTGAAGCTGGCTCACAAGAAAGCCTGCAAACAGTTTGCTGAAGACAACCTATCCAAGAGCATGAATTACTGGAACCATGTCCTGTGGTCTGATGAGACTAAGATAAACTTGTTTGGCTCAGATGGTGTCCAGCATGTGTGGCGACGCCCTGGTGAGGAGTACCAAGAAAATTGTGTCTTGCCTACAGTCAGCATGATAATGACCCCAAACACACCGCCAAAATGACAACTGCCTTGCTGAGGAAGCTGAAGGTAGCGCTGAAGAAGCGCCATGTGTCTAACATCCAGCAGCTCCGTGATGTCATTATGGAGGAGTGGAAGAGGATCCCAGCAACAACCGGTGCAGCTCTGGTGAATTCCATGCCCAGAAGGATTAAGGCAGTGCTAAATAACAATGGTGCTCACACAAAATATTAACACTTTGGTCACAGTTTTGACATGTTCACTTAGGGTGTACTCACTTTTGTTGCCAGTTATTTAGACAATAATGGCTGAAAAGTTATTTTCAGAGGACAGTAAATCTGTACTGCTACACAAGCTCCACATTGTCTACTCTAAAGTATATCCAATTTTAATTTCTATACTATTGTCCCTTGAGAACATATAATAAAATGGTTGCTGAAATGTGAGGGGTGTACTTACTTTGAGATACTGTATATATTTTATACTATGTCCTGTGTAGACACCAGGACTCAGTTATTAGGAAAATAAAATGACATGATAAGACATATATAGGCAAACACAATGGGTCTCATTTATTAATAATTGCATTCACTATTCGTATTTATATTAGTGCTGTCAATCTGTAATTAATTATGACAACTTACAACCTTTAATTTAAATGAACTTAAAACAATATTCACATAAACCCATTATGTGCTATTTTGAGACACCAAAATGGTGTCCCAAAATAGCACAGTTGAGTACACTTAGATATTCTTAAGATTATCTTAAGAAGTACTAAAGAAGAATTTTTAGTATGTTAAGTACAAAATTAGTGTGTGAAAGAGCACTTTAAGTACATTATGGAAGTGTACTTTTTTTCTCCTGGGCGAATAGATTAACTGATTGTAATATTAAATCAGCTACACAAAGTTAATTCTATTAACTGATCCAAATATTCATAATTAATTATAAGTTATTAATTATTTACATTTCCCTTTTGAGCCAATTTGCTACATTTGTATAAAGATGATTCTTAACTGTTATGAAAGATATAACAGAATGATTTGATATACTATTTATTTACTCTATGCAATATGTGTGTAAAATTGCCATAAAGGTAGTTGTAATGGGTAGTCGAATTCTATACAATGTATCTAATTTGCATATTAATGTGTTCTTGAGGCAACATATCACAAAAAAGATGTGTAATAATGGGAGTAATAACTTAGCAACATTTTCATAAGAATTCTTTCCCTATTAACGTGTGCCTCCCCAAAATGCCTAATAAACATGCTGTAAGTCCTGGTGTCTTCTACAGAAGACATGTATGAAATCAATACCCGTATTCATAACAGAAAGTCATATTCTGATTTGAAACCCCATAATGTTTTCCTGAGATGTTTATTTATGACAAACAATTTGAAAATATGTCAGATTTAAATGATTATTACAAAATATTATCATATTTCCATAAGAGTGCTAAATCTGCTCATTCAGTCAATGTCAGTCATTTTTAAAGATAAATGAGAGAGAGTTTTCATGGTAAAACCTCCAAACATTTGGTATCTCTGAAAAGCCCTGAATGTGCTCTTTACAAAACTGGGACATGTTTGGTCTCAGAGAAATTCAGTAAAATATAATGTCCTCTACAGTAGAAAAAAAGTCTATGCTTGGGTCTCAGGAGGATTTGTCAGTATTCATCTTAATGTTCCTCATCAGTCAATAAAGAGAATTAAGGAAAATACCAACCTATTAGTTCCTCTGTATCTTCTTCTTTTATTCTGCAGGGTTCTTCTTTAAACTCCATCTTTACAATAGTATGTCAGTAGTTTCTCCTGGAGTAATTCCTCCTGCTTGTTTCTTCTTCTCCTGTGGGAAGATGGGAATATTCCCCAACATCTAAACTCTCATGAACGGCTGTGGGAGCGGCTTCACTGACTGAAGGTGTGAATTGTGGTCTCTGTTGCTCATTTAGCAGATGATCATCACACTTACAATCACTCTCAATTATCCACCTTGAAGTGTTTTGCTCAAACAACTATTTAGAAACAATTCAACTCCTCTAGCTGATTTTTATGTTGTTCTTGACATACATTAGATATGATTTACATGCATTAAAACTCTGTTTAATAGGGTTCACTTGTTTATTGCAGAAAATGAAAACAAAACAAATCAAATCATAATCTTTACAAATTCTAATGTGAAAAACCAGTCAGTAACGAGTTCACGTTTCACTAATGTACAACGGTTTATTTTGATTCACTAAAATGAACTGACTCGTTTAGTCGTTTGGATTTAGATTTCGCCTAATAAATGATACAATGAATGTACTACTCACAGTCTGTAAAACAGCAGAAATATAACAGAATATACGGCTATGTTCCACTTCATATGTTAATTTTCCCTTCCCTCGCTCTTCTTCTCCAGGACTCGTGTGTCATTGCTTCGGTTGCACGAGCGCCCTCTACGGGCGGAAAATAGATTAGAATAGACAAGACAACCAAGATAAAAATTTGTTATCTTGTTCGAGATTATACAAACACTATTTATCTCCCTAAATATGTTTGCTTTGAAATAAAGATTCAAACTTCAAATATCTGCTGGAGTTTGCATTTGTATTTACCTTCTGGACTCCTTCAACCCCATATGAAAAAAAGTATTTTATCTGGCCAAATATATATGGTAAATTATTTGTTTATATTTGTGTTTGTCAGAGTCCATTTTATAAGATGAATCGACTCTTTACATATACATAGAAAAACATCTGGTGCCATTTTAGTTAACAGAACGAGTTATTACTGGTTCATTAGCAATGCTGAATAGAAAATTAAACCCCCTGATTTAATGAAAACTACAATTTAGCCTATAATTTTATTACGATCACATTTTGTTCATTTTTATTTCTCATATTTTCACATTGTGCAGAGAGTGATTTCAATACCTTTAATCAGGAAAAGCTCGCTGAGATCTTTTTTTACAGGCGTGTCCTGCCAAGATAAGCAGCCCTAATTTGCATATACACCTAGTAGCAACATATAATTAAAAACCAAAAACAAAAAGTAACAACCATTAAAAAACATTAATTCTCTAAATTATGTATTACAGTTTTAAAATGACTACCAAATTGTGTAGCCTCAGTTTATTTTAAAGAAAATTCCAGTCCAAATTTGCGGCATATTTAAGGGCAGTTTCGCCAAGCTCAGTTCTGACAGGATGCACACAGATATTATAACAGGTTTGAGATTTAATAAACAATTACCAGCTGATTTCTGTTGGATAAAGTAACAGAGATATCATATGACTAAGTGACCCAGTACAGCTTTATATATTAATAAATACCAGTGCATTGTTCTTCAAATTGCTAACGAAAACCAAGCAACTCTTTTACACAATGCACAGTGATGTGTTGAAATAAATCTTAAGGCACCATACCGAGCATCCAGAGAGGCAAGAAGGTAAAAGCATGTTGATTCACTACATCCCCAGTGTCAAGAACCGGTAGCAGACACAGATTTCCTCAGTACAATAAATGAAAAACAAGACTTGTTTCTAAAATAAAACCCATAACATTATCTTTCATTTTTGTTTCAAATAACTAAAGTGAGTATCAAAATGTAATATAATGAATAACGGTATCGTTTGCGTACAAATGAAACCTTGCATTAACAATATTGGAATCAAGACAATTTATGTATAAAGTTTATTAAAATGGCCCCAGCACAGATCCTTGGGGGACTCCCTTAACAACCTCAATAAAATTTGATTGAACTGTAGGAGAATTTTACAGTTAAAGAGCCAAAAGACCTGATATGATGAATGAAGACCCGGAGTCAGAGTTTAAAAAAATAAATTGATGAAAATTTTACTGAAGAATAGTTTGCAGTTTCATCAGCAGAAGCCAGCTTCAAGTCTCACAAGGAGTTCATAAGCCGCTCTGCATACATTCACATTTCCACAACAATTATACTACTACTACATCATTACTTAGGTTAAACGATTCTGATTGGCTAAGAAAAATAGACAAAATTAGTCATTTTCCACACATGGACAGATAGTCAGAACCGCATCTCCATCCATCATGATGCTGATGCTGGAACCGTGGATTTAGGTACAGGATGTCCTTCTACATCATGACACAGCATCTGCAGGTCTCAAGCAGAGTGCCAGTTGTCATCAGTACCATACAGGACCTGCACACAGAACATTAGCGCACATACAAAGACACACAGGGTTCACAGCTTCTTCAAGGCTGAAGTTGGCCCGAGCTTTAACTATACCAGGAAATATTCCCAAAACATACTGATAAGTTGTACTTTTCTCTCAGTGAGAGGTACAGACAACATTAAAAATTATTTACTAGTGTTTGAAGATGAAAAGGAAAATAAATGCTTTAAATTATGTTGAAGAAGTCATTCAAACAATTTAATATTTAGAAAGATAAATGTTGGTTAATAACTTGATTATAAATCACTCAAAAGATATGTATTGAAGTGGCAGTGGATTCCAGAATCCAACCCTTCAGAACACTTTCCACCTGATCACATTCTTCCCTTTACATAAGCAGTAAACCACAGAACTACATTGTTGTAACGGATGGGAGCGGGACGACGGAGTTGGAGATCCACACGCAGGCTTTATTTACAGAAGAGCGTAGTCGTACAGGCAGTAGGTCAAACACCATCAAACAGTAACAAGAAGGCAAGGCAAAAGAGTAATCCAAACACAGGCAAGGGTCAAGGCAGGCAGCAAACGATCATCAACAAGGAATCAGTCCAGGGTCAAAAACACAGGCTAGGCTAGGCAGAACAAGGAACAGACGGAAATACACGGAAACAAGGCAGAAACAATACACAGCAATGGGTGTGTGTGTGTGAGCTTATAATGGGTCACTGATGGCAAACAGGTGTGAGTGTATGATTAGTTCCTAGATGGGGAATTGTGGGAGATGGAGTCCATATAACCAAGTTGATGAACACAGACCCAGGGCACACGTAACAATTATCTGATAATCCAACACTTTTAAGTCTAACTGTAAGGGTGCTCTGATTAATCAGGCGCTGATCGTTATTCTGATAATAGTTTTATATAGTTTGATCAGTGGTCTCTATAAAGGCCAATCAAAAGAGCTGATCAGATTATGCAAAACTCAAAAAAACAAATTTCTATGTGCAGCTAAAATTGCTTCACTACATTCACCTGTCTGGCAGTTCTACAAGGTATCTGAAAAGCACAATAATATTGCAATGTCTTTGCGGAGAGCAGAGACATTGCAACGACAGCAACCCTACAGCAATGACAGCAAGAAACTAGGGCTAAGAATATATTTTAGTGCATTTCTTTCCTTCACAGCGGTGCACATTTGCTCCTCTCTAAAAACCCAAACTTAATGTCCAAAGCAGCTAGATCAGTGATTGGTGTGAAATACAGTCAGTCACCACATCCATCCAGCCACACACCAGATCCGGCCACTCATTCACAGTCACCGCAGTTCTAATCACCTGCATGCCCTCATCAAGACACCCTTTTCAAACTCCCTTTTCTCTCCACCACTTTGTCTGGTCTCGTCGCACAACTACACAGACCCACCTTGATTTCTTGCCTGATACTTACCTGCCATCCTGTTCCTGATCTTTTTTCTGTATTTTTTGCTAGTAAATAAATATGTTATGCTGCCGTACTGCTGCTGTTGTTGATCTTTCAATAAGCAAATGTAAGTTGTGCCATGAATGAAATACCAAAAGAACATATAAAAATAAACTTTTGTTTTTATCAAGTGTAAATCAATACACCACATAACAAAAAGCAAATTTAAGATGTGCAATAAATGCAATACCAAAAGAACACAATAATAAACCTTGTTTTGTTTATCAAGGGTAAATCATGACACCACATTAAATATAAAAAAGGTGTACAAAATAACCAGTTTATTCAAATAAAGTAACAAACTGGTACTAACTACGGAGATATTATTTGATAAATTTGTTACTTGACATATCTGTAACACCAAAATCCTTAAAGGAAAACAGGGGGGAAATGGACAAAAGTAAAGAACAACTTTAACTACTATATATTACTACTACTATTTACTGAAATGGATATCATTAAAACACATTTACACTTAGTTACACTCAGCATTGCACTGGTATGCATTCTATTAGTAAATAAATAACTGGAGAAAACCTTGTGATGTTATCTGAAATTTTTTGTAGATGTACAGTATGAAAATAGCATTCTACAAATGATTTTAAAGTAATGGTTCTATATGCTGTAACAAACACCTAGTTCAAAACCAACTCAGATCAGAAACATTGTGTGCAGTCTTTTTACTAATATTATATATTTTTTATAGCTCTAGGATAAAAAAAAATAAAATAAAAAAAAAATCATGCCATACAGGCTTATAATAGACCAATGCTATTACATTAATGTTTGTACTATATGTGAATTCTATGGAGTGAAATCAGCACATGCACATTGGTAACAGACAAAGGTAAATTTTAATGTCAAATTAGCTTTACATTTGTTATATACATATACTCACATGTAGTGACTGAACAGGTCACTAGTTGAAGTATATCAGGGCCTTAACTCTAGTCCATAAATGGTGTTCTGCACCCAGAAATTCTGAATTTAAATTAGTTTAATTATTTGGAATGTAGGCTCAGGTGCAATAAAATGGCAAAAAAGTCCTTAATTTCTTAATGCATCATGTCTAAACAGCTAAAACAAGTTGTTTGGAATATGTATTATGATTTAATAGACTGTTGCGACTTTTATACAAATGCATCGTGCACAATTAATGAAAATAACTGAAAGAAACAAAACATCCCTTCACAAGTTGTTTTATGGCTACAGTAAGTAGTAAATTATCCAGCTTTTGCTTAATCTGAATGTCAAATTAAATTACTTGTAAGCGTATTTTTTGCCAGTGATGAATCTGAACATGAACTTTGCTCATTGAGGCAACTTCGGACATGAGTTTGTAGATAAGATGCTTGGGTGAAACTCTTCCCACATGAAGAGCATTGGTGCGGCTTCTCTCCAGTATGAACTCTCTCATGATCTTTCAAGGATTTTGAGTAAGCGAATCTCTTTCCACAGTGTGAGCACTGGTACGGTTTCTCTCCAATATGAATTTTTTTATGATTTTTCAAGGTTTCTGACTGAACGAAACTCTTCCCACAGTGTGAGCACTTGTACGGTTTCTCTCCAGTGTGAACTCTCCCATGATTTTTTAAGGATTGTGAGAAAGTGAATCTCTTCCCACAGTGTGAGCACTTGTACGGTTTCTCTCCAGTATGAATTCTCTGGTGTTTTTTTAAGGTACTGGATGTAATGTAGGTCTTCCCACAATCAAAGCACACATGAGGTCTCACACCAGTATGAACACGCTCATGCTGTTTTAAAATGTGCAGTTTTGAAAAACCCTTTCCACAAAATGAACAAAAGTGAGGCTTCACACCAGCATGAACTTTAAGGTGTGCTTCTAAGCCAGATGCCAAAAGAAATGTTTTATCACACTGATCACAGCTGAATGATTTCACTCCAGAGTGACGGCGCAGATGATTGTTGAGAACGCTTTTGTAACCAAAACTCTTGCCACACTGAGTGCATGTGAACAGTTTTTCTCCAGTGTGAATTCTCATGTGAGTCTTAAGGTTTGATTTATATGAGAAACTCTTTCCACACTGAGTGCATGTGAACGGTTTTTCTCCAATGTGTATTCTCATGTGTCTCTTAAGGTCTGATTTATGTATGTAACTTATTCCACACTCAGAGCTGGTGAAAGATTCTCTGACTCCAGATTTTCCAGCTTGTTTTTTTGTAAAATTCTCTTCAGTGTTTGAAACGACTGCATTTCCATCTTCATTTTTGAAATGAGGTTTTTGAAACAGATGTTGTTTGTCTTCATTTTTATATGTCAGTTTTCCATCTTCATTTGTGAAACTATGAGGTTTGTCTTTATTCACTTCCATTGGGTCTAAAATCAACATATTAAATTGCCAAAATTCAATTAAAGAGGGTCAAATGGGAACATAAAGAAATAAAGTTAATTTTTAATTTAACACAAATTTAATTTACTACTGAGTCTACTAGTAGTTTTATATGTATTGTTTTATCCTCCCGAGAACTACTTTTTTTGTGTGTGAATCTTTTTTTTTTTTTTTTTTTTAAATGTCATTACATTGCTTGAAACATAAGAAATGGATAATTGGATATATATATATATATATATATATATATATATATATATATATATATATATATATATATATATATATATTTGTTTTGTTTTGATAAAAAATATATTTTATGCTATGTCCTCTATAGAGGACACCAAGACTCTAAAATGACATAAGACATATAGGCAAACACAATGGGTATAATTCACTAATAACTGCACACACTATTCATATTTATACTAGTGCTTTATTAATTTATCGCACATTTTCTGTAATTAATCATGATTAATCGTGAAAACTTACAACTTTTAATTGGGGGAGGAGGGTCTAAAGTTATTTCATGCATTCTGACTTATTTACACTGTTAAAGAGTTGGATTCTCATGCTGAACATGGTCAAAAAACTGAAAAAAAAAAAGAGTTGGATACATGACGGAGTATTTCTGTGCCAAATACACTCCTTCAGAGTTCATACTAGTTTAGGATTTTTTTTTTGAGTATAGCCCTGTATTACATAATAAAGGGCGGAATTCCTTGTATGGGCTCTTCTCCCGGAAGAGCAAGCGCACACATCAACCAGAGCAAGAGAAAGAGCACACCCATCAACGTGCTTCGTTTGGGTTACGGAAGTCGTCGGCAGCGCTGCACGGGACTTGCTCAAGAAACATTTATCACTTTGTTTTTAGACCACGAAATCAACAATGTCACCAAAGAAGTGTGTTTTTGGTTGTGAGGGAAAGATGACCTTGTTTCCCAGAAAACCCAGCATTTAGTGGAGCTGAGAGATTTGTGTTCATGCATTACATTAATGCGCTCTCGACATTTGTCATTAAAATAACAATAGAAACCGACTTAAATTAACTATCAAAATAAGGATAAAGTCATGTCTGAAAGTTGCAATCAATTTTTTATTTACTCTTTAGCTTCGCCCACGGCACGCCTCCAGCCACTCGGCTGTTTTCGGAAAGACTCGGTACAGCGTATCTGTCTTTTATATATATATATATGATAAAACTAAAGACTCAATGGAGATATGAAGGATACACTACTACTCTATAGGTACTCAAGGTTAACATGAGATTGACAGAAATTGCGTGTTATGTACCCTTTAAGTGAACTAAAAATAATCTTCACATAAACCCATTATAATAAATCATATTTACCTGTGGCTTTCCTACCTGTCTAACAAAGAAATTGATTAAAGTTATCAAACACAATTGTTTGTTCAGACAGCGCATTCTCGTTTGTCTTGTGGCGCTTGAATGGTTTAAAAGCATTTGTGTAAATAAGAGCGCGATCATATAATGTAACGCTAGCCAAATTATGATGAAAAAATGGATGTTGCATTAAATATTTTTTAATTAATCGCATGCCTGAGTTAAGTAATTTACATAAAATACACCCAAACCATGTCAAGCTATGATTCCATCCACCTATTTTCATGCACATTTTTGGATATGGAAACACCAGTTGCGCATAAATTCTAAAAATGTGCATAAAAAACTTTTGCGCTCAAACGATGCGCATCAAAAAAGACACTCGACTTCGAGATGAGACGGCATAACTGGACCAACCAGCAGACCGATCTCGTTGCACAGCATCTGAAACGATGTTTTCATCATTCTGTAATGCCTGACCAAAGTCTGTCGTTAAAGTAGTTCGTTATAATTCCCTCCCAAAGCACCTCAAACGATTGCGTTCACAAACACCAAGGTGCAAGTAATTTATTATATATATATAAAAAAAAAATGATATACAGTGGCTTCTACTGCAGCATCTTCCATTTTTCTTAGTGATATTTAGCGCTAAGAAGACTAAAACAGTGCTTTATTTGCAAATGTTTTATGCAGTATTCCAAATTTGCACACAAGTTAAATTCGCAACTTTGGATGGAAACATAGCTAATGTAAGGGCATTCCGCACGCCCTTTCCAGCAAACTTGATGCTCTCTAAAGACGCGTTCTTGCCTTAGAGCACATGCAGCAAGATCCTTGAGCAATGCCCAGATTGCTACCCTTAAAAACATGTTCAAACGCAATAAACACCTTTCGTACAGACGTTACAGGCCTCTGATTAGACAGCTGTACATACGTTTATCTGCATCTTTATGCAGAGCTACCTCGCAGCTAAAGCTATAACGCACCTTTTCTTACTCTTCTACTGATATATGTATGATATATATACAACAAGTTATAATTAATTATTCATTTTTCCTTTTGAGCTAATTTGCTACATTTGTATAAAGATGATTCTCGACTATATTATGAAAGATATAACAGAATTATTTGATATACTATTTATTTACTTCATGCAATACGTGTGTAAAATTGCCATAAATGTAGTAGTAGGATAATACATTATAATGGGAGTAATAACTTGGCAACATTTTCATAAGAATTCTTTCCTTATTGACTTTGTGTGTCTCCCCAAAATGCCTGATAAACATGCCTGTTAGTCCTGGTGTCTTCTACAGAAGACATGTATTAAATCAATTTCGCAGCAGAAAGTCATATTCTGATTTGATACTTCATTACATTTACCTGAGATGTTTATTTATTACAAACAATTTGAAAATATGTCAGATTTAAATGATAATTACAACATATTATCATATTTCCATAAGAGTGCTAAATCTGCTCATTCAGTCAATGTCAGTCATTTTTAAAGATAAAGGAGAGAGAGTTTTCATGGTAAAACCTCCAAACATTTGGTATCTCTGAAAAGCCCTGAATGTGCTCTATACAGGACATGTATGGTCTCAGAGAAATTCACTAAAATATAATGTCCTCTACAGAGGAAAAAAGTCTATGCCTAGGTCTCAGGAGGATATGTCAGTTTTCATCTTAATGTTCCTCATCAGTCATTAAAGAGAATGAAGGAAAACACCAACCTATTAGTTCCTCTGTATCTTCATCTTTTATTCTGCAGGGTTCTTCCTTAAACTCCATCTTTACAATAGTATGTCAGTAGTTTCTCCTGGAGTAATTCCTCCTGCTTGCTTCTTCTTCTCCTGTGGGAAGATGGGAATATTCCCCAGCATTTAAACTCTCATGAACGGCTGTGGGAGCGGCTTCACTGACTGAAGGTGTGAATTGTGGTCACTGTTGCTTATTTAGCAGATGATCATCACACTTACAATCACTCTCAATTATCCACCTTTAAGTTTTTTGCTCAAACAATAGGTGCGATTTGTAGGGGGGATTTCCCCCCTTCTGGTCTATGTATCCCTGCCTTTTTTAAAAAAACATCAAGTAAAACGCTGCAACATGGCCATACAGAACACAATAAAATCAGAAATGGATTTTAAAGGGGACCTATTATGCAAAATTAACTTTTGGCTATAAATGTGTGTTGGCAGTGTGTGTACACAACCACCCTATAGTGATAAAAATTCACCCACTCCTTTTTTTTAATCCCCATAAATCATAAGCAGTGTCTCAGAACAAGCCGTTTCCAGATCTCTGGCAGTGTGACGTCACATTATCCACAGGCCCCACCCACGAATGTTGACAGACACTGCCGTTTTAACATAGAACCGCCCTGAGCGAGTTCACAGCGAGTTCACACAGTCCGCCATTGCTGCACTGACGAGAACATCTCCCAAGCGATTTAGGTGTTCTGTAGCTGGATGGATTAATCCACGTATCTCTCTCCATTTACTACCGAAATCTGAGCCGCTGAAGACGAGGTGGATTATTGTTTTCGAAGAAAATGCTCCCTCAACTCTACCGAAATTTGTTTATGTCTGCGCAAATCAACAGAGGTTGTGCTAAAAATATGTTACTCAGGGATAGATCAGTACAAACTGTGCTTACAATCTCCAGAGTGATACTGGATACGGCAGTAATGAAGGTGAGAGCACTTTATTACAGTTCATCGGAGTTGATTTACAGATATAACGTTTACCAGTTTAAGCACCACCCGAAAAGGCATAAGGTCTTTATATATTTGTTTACTGTTAGTTGTAACGAGTGTTTCTATGTAATTCGCTGTGTATGTTGATGATAATGCAAGGGAGAGAGAGAGAGTTTATGGATAATATTTTAATGCACACTTGCACTGTGTTTTATTAAGCTCTTAGTGATTTTCTAGAGTGAAAACAGACGAGCGATATATTGTGTGAAGTATAATAAACGTCATAAAACTCATCGGTAAACAGGCTTGTACTAATATAGTGGATAAAAACAAGAAGTCAATATAAGTTATAACCGTAATTAAACTAAACTATACCTGTTCTATCTCCATGCAGCATATATTCGCAGTTTCTGCGTCCTGCGTCCTGCGTCCTGACTGACTCCTGACACCTGACACCGGAGAACGAGCTCTTGAAGCTCCGCCCTCTTAGGCCAAGCGCAGCAGCTCATTTGCATTTAAAGGGCCCACACTGAAACGGCGTGTTTTTGCTCACCCCCCAAAAGTGGCAATTTTAACATGCTATAAAAAATGATCTGTGGGGTATTTTGAGCTAAAACTTAACATACACACTCTGGGGACATCAGAGACTTATTTTACATCTTGTAAAAGGGGGCATAATAGGTCCCCCTTAACTGTTAGCGCTCGCGCTTAGAGACCGTCTGGGATTCGTGATCCTGTTTCACGCGCCTCAATCCATGCAGAGCTTTTCAGAAAGTCAGTGCGCAACATTAACATTATGACAGTATGAGATTAATACAATGTTTCTGCTCAAAATTCACATAAATGTATTTTGAGAAAACGCATAAGTTCACCGTCACCGTAATGTGGGAATTATTGCTCAAATGACTGATGGATCGGCAGAGAATCGTTTTTCTGCAAGTCATTATGGAACTTTTACGAAAAGTTTGTATGTGAAGGCTATACTATGCACTGTGATCAAAAATAAATGGGATCAAACGCGATTGAATTTACAGGTTTGTGTCTCGTTATTCTATTCAAAATATAAATAACTACCTATTGATTTTGCATTCTAATCAGAAATGAAGAATTATTAGTGTCGTAGTAAATAGTGGTCAAATATCGAAGCTATCTAATCTATCTAATACTCAAAATTAAATCAGAATATTTATGGTAAAAATGTTTATAACAGCTGCCAAAATAGTATATAGCTCCACTGAGGTTTGGGATTTATTTTCAAGGAAAAAACAAACAAAAACAAAACAACAACAAAAACAAACTTCTGTTTTTTTTTGTTTTTCACAAATCGTACCCTGCAAGCAATTATAGAAACAACTCCGCTAGCTGATTTTTATGTTGTTCTTGCATTAGATATGATCTACATGCATTAAAAACTCTGTTACCAGGTTTCATTTGTTTGTTACAGAAAATGAAAACAAAAATCAAACCATCCATTCACAAATTCTAATGTGAAAAAACAGTCAGTAACGAGTTTACGCTTCACTAATGTACAACGGTTTATTTTGATTCACTAAATTAACTGACTTCTTGTCGTTTGGATTTAGATTTCTCCTAACAAAATGAAAATAAATGTACTCACCGTCTGAAAAACAGCAGGTTTAGAGCAGAATGAACGGCTGTGTTCCACTTCTCATGTTTATGTTCCCTTCCCTCGCTCACTTCTCTTCTTCTCCTAGACTCGGATGTGTGTCATTGCTTCGGTTGCACGAGCGCCCTCTACTGGCGGAAACAAATCACTATTAAACTATATAAAACCTTCATAATAGATTAAATACATGACAACCAAGATAAGATCTTATCTTTTTGAGATTATACAAACACTATTTATCTCCCCAGAGATTTTTGATTTGGTGAAGATTCAAACCTGCTTTTTTACCTTAAAAACTCCAGAACTCCAGAACTCCAGTTCTGTCCAAGCACCTCAATGCAAGTTGTCTGATTTAGATTTCTCCCAATAAAAATAAAATCACAGTCCTTACAGTCTGATAAACACAGTGAATTAAATGTATTAAAGTTAAAGGTACACTGTAGATTTCGGCACTTAATAAACAAAACGTAATGCATCTTGCGGAAGAACATAGACCAAGTCAAGAGAAGTTATTCAAAGGATCGAGACAACACAAAACCAACTTAAAACATGACGAGTTCCATTTTATTACTTTTTTTAACCAAATTGTTAGTCAAAACCACAGTGTAAGAAACTGAATAATATTTGCTGTTTATCAGTCCGTGAGTACGTTAATTTTATTAATTTCATAGACTAGAAGAAATCTAAAGCTGACAACTTATACATGCATTGAGCTCAACCAGTGTACGGTTTGCTGAATAAATGACTTAAATGTGGGACAATGGCCTTCTTCACAACAGTATCCTAATGCCAAGGATTCACTGATATGCTGACTGACGACTTTTGGGACACTCCAGACACAGGATGGCTCTGTTTGTTGAAACGGAGTCGTTTGCACCTCAACGACACATCTGTACCATTTGCTTCACAGGACACATGTGCTTTTCACTACATACTATTTATCTTCTTGTGTGTTCTAACATGTAACTATGTCATGTTTGGTCTCATCTGGCGGCTTATAAAATGAACTGAAGTGTGGTGTACTTAATAGAGACTTTAAAGTATCCTAATGTATATAGATACCATTGCAGAAACATGCATTGAGAGAATATGTTAACATGCTTCTCCCCCTCTTCATCACCACCCATTTGCTTTCAAGTTTATGGTCTTTTGGTTTCCTGTCAGTTGGTTTTGACATCTCTATTCCACTCATGTTTAACAATGCTCAAGGTAAAGTGTTGATCTTGGAGAAAGGCTTTAACCCTGCCACTCTTGCACACCGGTGCATAACCTCATACTACAAGAAAGGCTTTTACGGCCTCTTCTGCACAGCAGTGCATTATTTTTTTACAGCAGTTTTTCTATGCAGTATGTTGTTCCATTCTACTGTCGGTATATCTAATCATGTAACTTAATAAATACCTTTGCATGCTTTAAATGCTTTGTGAAACTCTTTTCACCACTGTTAATGTTGAAAGCTGTAACTTACATTATCTAAATGTTCAGGTTAAATCCTACGTTTATCTATCAGATCCAAAAAAAAATATTTTTACTTTTAAGAGGTTAAAGAATAACTTTAATTGAGTCAGATGAATTACTGAATTATGCATGTCATCCTTAAACTGCTTTTTGCAGCGTAATCTTCCAGCCTTATACTGTAAAAACTCAAATAAAGAAATTGTTGCTAAATTACCATTTGAGCAAAACATTTTCACCTGAATAATCCAGAGTGATTATAAATGTGATGATCATCTGTTAAATGAGCACAGCGACCACAATTCACACCTTCAGTCAGTGAATCCGCTCCCACAGCCGTTCATGAGAGTTTAAATGCTGGGGAATATTCCCATCTTCCCACAGGAGAAGAACCAGCAAGCAGGAGGATTTACTCCAGGAGAAACTACTGACATACTATTGCAAAGATGGAGTTTGAGGAAGAACCCTGCAGAATGAGAGATGAAGATACAGAGCAACAAATAGGTTGGTGTTTTCCTTTCCTTCTCTTTAATGACTGCTAAGGAACATTAAGATGAAAACTGACATATAACAATACATCTGAAACTAGATAGATAGATTTTTGCTAAATGGAGGTTCACTTACATTCCTTCTTGTTTTACATTTGTCCTTCTTTAAATGAAGATTGAGAATTGAATATGTTGATTTTAGACCTGATGGAAGTGAATGAAAACAAACAACATCGATCTCAAAAATCACATCATTTTGCAAATGGAAACACAGTCATTTCACAGACTAAAAAGAAATTCACACACAAAAAAGGTGGGAAATCTGGAGTCAGAGGATCTTTCACCTGCTCTGAGTGCGGAAAGAGTTACACACATAAACCAGACCTTAACAGACACATGAGATTTCACACTGGAGAGAATTTGTTAACGTGCACACAGTGTGGAAAGGATTTCACAGAGAAAGGAAAGTTGGATGTACACATGAGAGTTCACACTGGAGAAAGACCGTTCACATGCACTCAGTGTGGACAGAGTTACGTACATGAACCAGACCTTAAGAGACACATGAAAATTCACACTGGAGAAAGACCGTTCACATGCACTCAGTGTGGAAATAATTTCGTTGACAAAGCATGCTTAAAAGAGCACATGAGATTTCACACTGGAGAAAAACCGTTCACATGCACTCAGTGTGGAAAGAGTTTCTCATCCAAAAGAGTTCTCAAAGAGCATCTGCGCTCTCACTCTGGAGTGAGATCATTCAGCTGTGATCAGTGTGATAAAACATTTGTTTTGGCAACATACTTAAGAAGGCACCTTAAAGTTCATACTGGTGTGAAGCCTCACGCTTGTTCTTTTTGCGAAAAGTGTTTTATAGATCTACAAAAGTTAAAAGACCATGAGCGTGTACATACTGGTGTGAGACCTTATGTTTGCTCTGACTGTGAAAAGACCTTCACTACATCCAGTGCCTTAAAAGTGCACCAGAGAACTCATACTGGAGAGAAGCCGTACAAGTGCTCACACTGTGGAAAGAGTTTCTCTTCCTCTTCATACTTGAAATCTCATGAGAGAGTTCATACTGGAGAAAAGCCACACCAGTGCTCTTCATGTGGGAAGAGTTTCATCCACTTACCTAATCTACAGTTTCATATAAAGAAGCGTTGCCCAAAGTCGTCCAAATGAGCAAAGTTTCACGTTCAACGCTTATAAGTAAATGATTAAGATTAAGCAAAAGCTGGAATTAGACTGATTTCATCTAAGAAGGTAATTTGTTAAAATTTACAAGTGAAGTTTGATCTTTTGACAAAAGAAATTATTATTTTAAATTTATCTTGATCATTTCTAAAACATTTTGAACATTAGGTAATTAAATCATCATCTATACCACACACAGCTTTTTTTTTTTAGTTTAGCTGTTCAGTGAAGCATTAAGAACATATTGGAAAGGCGTTCTTGTGTTGAAATCAGTCAAGAAACTATATGAATGTTCATGAGCTGTTTTATGGTGTTTGAAACTCAATCTGTGAACAAAATATATCAAAATCATCCAAGTTGTGGGGGTAGACTAGCTTATGTTTGAATGGGGTTTATTAACATTTGTTGTATTTATGGCATCTTAAATGTTTTGTGTAATGTAATGATTGCACATTTTGAAAATATGTGAAATAAAAATTTAAGTTCACCTGACTCATTTAATGATTAAATGTACTTTATTTTTTCATGGAATCAAGGAGTTAAACATTGTATTAAACACTACTAATCAACTAGCAATGTCATTAATTAAAATAAAAACGAGAATTTATATTTAAGTGTTTCCTCTCTTAATATGGATTCTGACACACACACATGCTTGAATGATTATGGGAACTCTCTATAGGCATAATGGTTTTTATACTGTATAAACTGTATATTCTATCCCCCTTACACTAACCCTAACCTACCCAACACAGAAAACATTTGTCATTTTGTGAATGTCAAAAAACACAGTATGTTTTTTTTAAGCCATTTGGTTTCCCTTTTTTCAAAAGTGTAACTGTTTAGAAGCAGATCTCTTAGAATCTGGATAACACCATACTGAGCAACTACAGACCTATCTCAAATCTTCCTTTTACAGGCGAGATCATTGAAAAAGTTATTTTCAATCAGCTAAACCGACCACACCATAACACAGAGACAGTGCTCATAAAGATAATAAATTATATTCACTTAAATACTGATACAGGCAAATTATCAGTGCTGGTACTTGATCTCTGTGCTGCATTTGTCACTGTCAATAACAACATTTTTCTTGACAGGCTGGAGACTCAAACCTGTAACTTTCAGGTTACAAGTCTAACTCTCTAACCATTAGGCCACAACTGCCCCAATAGAAAGAGTTGTTGTTACTACTACTGGCTCGTTATCAATGTTGAATACAATGTTGAACCCTTTGATTTAATGTAAGCTAAATTAAATCTATTCATTATACCTAAATAAACCACAAGTTTCTTTCATTTATATTTCTCACATTTATACAATGTGCAGAGTGTGATTTCAATGCATCACCTCTAAACAGTGAGACTAAAAACAATTTGTTTGAGATATGAATGATATTTATAGACTATTATTGCCATTGTTTCACAAATGCCTCATATGTACAATGAAAATAATTAAACTCCACAAAGAAACAAAACACATTCCTTCATAAATCATAGTGTTTTATTGCAACACTCTAGTTTTCTGAACTATTATTTTGTTACATCTGTATGAGATGGCTGTGATTTTATTTTTATTGAGAGAAATCTAAATCTGACAACTTGCATTGAGCTGCTCGGACAGAACTGGAGTTCTGGAGTTTTTAAGGTAAATCTTTATCTCTTAATACACATTTTTATTAATAATAGACTACTTGTACCAACTTTAAAATTAAGTCAAAATTTATATTAAAATCAACAACATCATTAACATAAAACAGTTGAAGGAGTCCAGAAGGTAAATATAATAGCAAACTCCTTAGCAGAAATTTGAAGTTCCCCAAATCAAACATATTTAGGGGGATAAATAGTGTTTGTATAATCTCAAGCAAGATAACAGATCTTATCTTGGTTGTCTTGTATCTAATTTTATGAAGGTTAGATAGTTTAACAGGGATTGATTTCTGCCAGTAGAGGGCGCTCGTGCAACTGAAGCAATGACACACATCCGAGTCTAGGAGAAGAAGAGAAGTGAGCAAGAGAAGGGAACATAAACATATCAAGTGGAACACAGCCGTTCATTATGCTCTAAATCTGCTGTTTTATGTAATGAAACCTGGTAAACAGTTTTTAATGCATGTAGATCATATCTAAAGTAAGAGCAGCATACAAATGAGCTTTAGGATTTGAATTGTTTCTAAACAGATTTTTGAGCAAAACACTTAAAGCTGGATAATTGAGAGTGATTGTAAATGTGATGATCATCTGCTAAATGAGCAACAGAAACCACAATTCACTCCTTCATTCATTTCCTTCCACAGCCGTTCATGAGAGTTTAGATGTTGGGGAATATTCCCATCTTCCCACAGGAGAAGAAGAAGCAAGCAGGAGGAATTACTCCAGGAGAAACTACTGACTTGTAAAGATGGAGTTTAAGGAAGAACCCTGCAGAATAAAAGATGAAGATACAGAGGAACAAATAGGTTGGTGTTTTCCTTCATTCTCTTTAATGACTGATGAGGAACATTAAGATGAAAACTGACATATCCTCCTGACTACCAGAAAAAAAAAGTTTTGTGAATTTAGTATTTTTTTCATGTCATTACATTGTTTAGCGCATAAGAAAAAACAAAGGAAAATAATATTTTTGAAAAATTATATTTTATTCATATGTTATGCTATGTCCTCTGTAGAGGATATAGGACTCAGTTTTTTAAAAAATAAAATAACACATGAATAGACACGAAAAGGCAAAAACAATGGGATATTATTTTTTTTTTTAAATCGCCAATAAATGTTTAGGTTTCAGGATTTTTTACATCAAACTTTGTATAAAGATGATTCTCAACTATATTATGAAAGATATAACAGAATGATTTGAAATACCATTTTTCTTTATGCAATATGTGTGTAAAATGGCCATAAATGTGTTTTCCTTATTTCCTAAAAAATAAGTGTAATAACTGGAGTAATAATTGGCAAGATTTTCATAATAATATCTAATATTTCATAGGATTATTGATATATCATTTCTTTCCTTATTCACTTGTTGTGTCTCCGAAAATGTGTAATAAACATGCTTTAAGTCCTGGTCTCTTCTACAGAGGAAGTGTATGAAATCAGTTTCGTAACAGAAAGTCATATTTTAATTTGGAACCCCATAATATTTTTCTGAGATGTTGATTTATGACAAACAATTTGAAAATTAGTCAGATTTAAATGATAATTACAAAATAGTAACTTATTTCCATAAGGGTGTTAAATTTGATCACTAAATTAATGTCAGCCATTTTTAAAGACCAAGAAGAGGGAGATGTCATGGTGAAACTTCCAAAAATTTGGTATTGTCATTAAAACTGTGAGATATATGGTCTCAGAGAAATTCACTAAAATATAATGTCCTCTACAGAGGACAAAACTCCATAGCTGGTGTCAGGAGGATATAACTATACATCTAAAACTTTATACTAATATTAAACTAGATTTGTGTGAAATTGAGATTTTGAACAATATTTATTTTTGTTTCTCATTTATCCTTCTTTTATTGAATTACTGGAATTTAATATGTTGATTTTAGACCCAATGGAAGTGAATGAAGACAAACAGCAGATGTTTCAAAAACCTCATAATTTCAAAGATGAAGATGGTTTAGTTTCACACAGATGGAATAGTTTTACACAGAAACAAGCTGTAAAAACTGGAGTCAAAAGACCTTTCACCTGCTCTGAGTGTGGAAAGAATTTCAGACAGAAAGGAAACCTTACTGTGCACATGAAATCTCACACTGGAGAAAAACCGTTCGTGTGCACTCAGTGTGGAGAGAGATTCTTATATAAATCAAAGCTCAAATGTCACTTGAGATCTCACACTGGAGAGAGGCCTTATATATGCACTCAGTGTGGAAAGAGTTTCATTCAGAAGGGACACCTAATGGTGCACATGAGAGTTCACAGTGGAGAAAAACTGTTAACATGCACTCAGTGTGGAAAGGGTTTCATTCAGAAAATGGAATTAAATAAGCACATGAGGATTCACACTGGAGAAAAACCGTTCACGTGCACTCAGTGTGGAAAGAGTTTCACTCACAAAAGCTCTCTCGATGATCATCTACGTTCTCACGCTGGAGTGAGATCATTCAGCTGTAATCAGTGTGATAAAAAATTTGTTGTTGCATCAAACTTGAGACAACACCTTAAAGTTCATGCTGCTGTGAAGTCTCACGTTTGTTCTTATTGTGGAAAGAGTTTTTCACATATGAACTCTTTAAAAGTGCATGAGCGTATTCATACTGGTGTGAAACCTTATATGTGCTTTGACTGTGGAAAGACCTTCACTACATCCGGTGCCTTAAAAATACACCAGAGAAGTCATACTGGAGAGAAACCGTACAAGTGCTCACACTGTGGAAAGAGTTTCACTCAGTCTGGATACATGAAAGATCATGAGAGAATTCATACTGGAGAGAAACCGCACCAGTGCTCTTCATGTGGGAAGAGATTCACCTGCTCCTCTAATCTACAGACTCATAAGAAAAAGTGTTGCCCGAAGGTGTCTAAGTGAGCAAAGTTCAGATCCATGACTTATAAATAATTTGAAAGTCAGATTAATCAAAAGATTGCAAGGCTTGGTTTTCCTGCTAAGACAAAAGCTGAGATCAAACACCCTGCAATAAAACAATAAAACTGGAGAGAAGATCTCAACGAAATGGCATAGGACACCGCCTTGCCCAAAATTCTCTCCTCACTCATGTTAGGATTGTAAATATTTACTTTATTCGTAACTTGAATACTGAAGGCGGTCTGGCAGAAGTTAGATATTTTATTGTTAAATATGGATTTTATTTATTTAATTTTTTTTTTAACAAATGCTTCGCTTCAGAAGGCCTTTATTAACCCCCCGGAGCCGTGTGGAGTACACGTAGCACTGAGCCACCCCAGTAGCTAGATGTTGCGACACCTCACCCCTCCACGACACCCTGAAGGACCTATCTGAGAGGTAAGACTTGAACCACTGGAGTGTCATTCCTGAGATGCCTTTCATCATGAGGGTTGACAGGAGGATTTGGTGGTTAACAGTGTTTATCTTTAGCGCATAAATTCTATGTTGACATTTCAAATGTTGCAAAAATTGGTTTGGAAACACTTTTTGTCAAGAAAAGGGCTTTAATGCAAATAAATGTGGGGTCACATGACAGAATTAGCCTATATGCAGCATCCGTGTTCGAGGTGTTGCTCCCGTTAAAGCACCGTTTCTCTTGCATCACAAGGATGAGGAAAATAGTGTCTTGAAAATCTCTGCAGCTCGACAAAAATAAGCGGGGTGTCTGTCAAATTAAGTAAGACTGTTGGAGTTTTCAACGCTGACAAAAAGTTACTTCTGTATGTGAATAAATAAAAGGACTGTCGAAATCATGAGTCTGTTTCAATTTCATGAGGTCACAGCTGCATCTGTTTTGCAACAGTGATTTGATGTTTTTGATCGGTTTGATGTTATTGAACTCTGAAACCAGAACGAGAACTCTTTTGCTTTGAATGCATTCCCGGCCATGTCAAACCGTGACTGTCTTGACTGCAAAAAGCGTTAGATTATTGGAAATAGTGAATATTTCACTGTAAGAGTCGTTTTATGAACCCTAAAAAAATCTTGCATACTGGACAAATGAGCTGCTCTATGTCCAAACCTGCACTTCATCAAATAAACACAGTAAAGTCCTGGCAGAAGAGAATTTCAATTGTCTCATTACTCTGTACATTTTACAAATATTTGGGATGCAAACGATATGTATTTGCTATATACGCAAAATTTAAACAGTAAACATAACATTTCTCAAGAGCGATTTTTGAAGGGGACACAAATAATACAGCCAAAATTATTTGGATATATAAGGTTATATATCCAAACTGACCAATTGACCAAAATATTCTTCTTCAAAACCATTTATTTATTGCAATATTTTTGAAGTTGTTTACAACCAAGTTACCAAAATACGATGAATACACACTGAGCAAAACCCAACACACAACAGTAAATCTATTAGCTTAATTACAGTTCACACATATGCTTATCACAATGTTAGTAGTAGCAGACTTAGTATCCAACAAGCTATTGTAAACAAGCTACCAAGCAAGCTAGGTAACATCATAATCGCTAACATAGCGGACTTGCGAAAAAATACATCAGTTATAATTTTTTTGTCATGACTAATTACCCAGCATCATATGTATTAAAGAGAAAATAATCACTTCATCCGATGTTTAAAGTGAATAAAACAGCTTTGACAGCCTACTTACTGGAGACCTTTAAAAGTTAGGTAATATTTACTCCGGAATGAAATAGAAATAGAATAGAACTTTATCTGTGTGATTTCTCACGTGCACAATAATGTTTCCTTTATGAAACTCTTTACACATTTTTTGCATGAAATGCAAATGCAATACAATATACAGGGATGAGATGTCAGTTGAATGTGTCAGTCAACATCGTTCATCATCACGATGTTGGAAAGATCTTTTTCTTTGAATAAACTGATTTTTATTCGTTATAATATTGAATATTATTAATTTTGATGTTACAATATGTTCTCAGAACTCTGTACTGTTTGTTAATGTGAAGGTTATAAGGAGCCTGTCACAATATCTTTTGGTTATGAGTCTGTTCTCCCAAATCATCAACATGAGTTCAGTTTGCTCATGGGTTTGTCTGATTTTGATGTCATCAGCTCACTAACTAAAATAAATAATCATAAAACAGCCCTACGGTGTTGTATTAGGCTGTAATACATCAAATCTGTTCTGAAAGTCCATATAAAGTGCTGGAGTGATCATGTATTTTTGTAGGCTAAACTAAATTTTTGTAGCATCACTCTGGTTCCCTCACAAAAATTTTTCCGGTGGTTTTTGGATTATTGCAGAAAGTAAGCTCTGTGACCATGGCTGCAGGAACTAGGGGTGCTGACTCTGCTAAGGGTGCTGCAGCACCCCCTGTTTCACTGCATTGGAATTTAGGTCAGGACGATGCGACTTACACGCACCACTGTTGTCAGTTTAAGTCCGAGTTGTGCTCACAAACTCTTCAACCGGTTCACCTATTTTACACTAAAATCATCCTGGCTGCTCCAGGACCAATTATCATATTTTCATTGCACTTTTTTATAAATTACATGGCCTACATGATTGTGAGAGAAGTCACACAGGAAAGAATGGGATTTTTGCTCAAGTTGCTTGTGGTTGGCATCTGCACTGATAGTAAGTTGCTCTTTTGGTTCACATGGCCTTCAACATGGTCTCTTCATAAAAACAATGAGGCAAAAACACTGAATAATCACTTTGTGGAATTATAAGGTTCTATCTGTGTTCTGAGCAGTTTTGAGTTTTTGCATTCCATATAGCAAAAATTATATGGGGAACAAGTTTCTTTCAAACATGAAAATGACAGGGACTCTAAATGTATTCTAAATGTACAATATCAAAATCCTCTCAGATTTGTAAATGGGGATTTTTGGAACGGGTCAAATGCAGATAGAACCTTCTGATTCTAAAAAAAACACTTTTCGCTTGGAATTATAAGGTTCTATCTGCCATAAAATTAATTGAAGCAATAATTTTCAAGAAACACAAACCTCATCATTTCTCAAATGAGCAAGGAATTTCACAGACTAAAAAGAATTTCATGGAAAAATGTGTAAAGAGTTTCGTAAAGGAATAATGTGCACGTGAGAAATCACACAGATAAAGATCTATTCTGTTTCATTCCGGAGTTTAAATAAGATTGCTTCCTCCAAAGTTTTCAGGATCGGCCAGAATGTCTTGGCATCTCTTTAAATGAGCAACTTTCACTTTATGTAAATTTAAAGAATTCCAATCACCGTAGTTCCCCCAGTAGAGGGCGCTCGTGCAACAGAAGCAATGACACACATCCGAGTCTAGGAGACGAAGAGAAGTGAGCGAGGGAAAGGGAACATAAACATGCGAAGTGGAACACAGCCGTTCATTCAGCTCTAAATCTGCTGTGTTTACTGTGAGTACATTCATTTTCATTTATTATGAGAAATCTAAATCCAAACGACTAAACGAATCAGTTCATTTAGTGAATCACTCAGAAATGAACCGACTGATGTCTACTCGACTACATTATGCTCGTGAAGCCTAAGCTCTTTACTTACTGGTTTTTCACATTACAATTTGTGAAGATTATGAGTTGTGTTTTTATTTTATGTAATGAACAAATAAAACCTGGTAAACCAGAGTTTTTAATGCATGTAAATCTTATCTAATGTGGGAGCAACATAAAAAAAAAATCAGCTAGAGGAGTTTAATTGTTTTTAAACAGTTATTTGCGCAAAACATTTAAGGGGATAGTTCATCCAAAAAGGAAAATTCATGTAATTACTCACCATAAATAACGTCATTAATTACTCACATGTCAAGCAAGGACGTTTGAGCTTTCATTTACCATATCTGATGTGTGCATGTGGATCAATGTTGATTGGAGAATAAAAGCCTAAATTGGGGCTGGGTGATAAAACGATTTTCCTTGAATTTTCCTTGATACAATAAAAACAAAAGTTTGATAAATGTATGATAAAATGTTTATGTGGCAAAAGTGGAACTAAACAGCACTACTCATTTGATCAGTGCCACACGGACCATTTATCCGCTCGGCTCAAATGGCAATTGTTTATGTGGCAAAAGTGGAACTAAATAGTAGAACTAAGCTTAAATAGTTGTGATTATGCTAAATAAATTTTCAGTTTTAGGGCGTTGTCTTTCATTTTTTTGTGTGCTTCATTCATTAAATAATTGTGTAAAACACTGTAAAATTACTATAAGGCATATGTTCAAAACTTTAGCTACTTTATTTATTTATTAATTTTTTTAGTAATATTATTGCTGCATTACTGTGTATGTTGCATTGTACTTATGCACATAATTAAGGTTGGTTAATTTGAGCTTTTATTATCTTTTATTACTTTATATACTTCTGAGTAGTTTAATCTACAGCAATGCATCATAATAAGACCATGTTTTTTGTGATTCTATTATATAGTGTTCATATTTTTAACCAATATGTAATATCTAAATAAAACTGTACTATCCATGATGTTTAAAATGCCAGTTTTTCATAAAAAGTAAAATATTTGCCTCTTTGAAGTGGAGTTAAATACAAATCTAAAGTACTTCTAATTTAGACTTAAATACAAAGTAAATGTATAAATGTGAAATATATTTTCACAGTTAGATTTAACATAAGAAATAAACTAGTTTAACTAATAGTTTTTAACAATATAAAAGTGACATTACACAGTTTAACAATACATAGTTTATGGGGTTATGGTCCTGTCTCAGCCTGAGATGCATTACCCGTCATCGCGGCATTGAAGCATGTCAAAATCCAATAAAACTCATAAAAAGCAAATAACAAAAACTTTTCTGCCTTAATTTTTCTTTAAAATCCCCTCACAAACGTCCGTAAGCCACAACTGCTAGGCCATTTAACAATGCTCGGTTCAGTGTTGCCATGTCTGGAATTAGGCTACTTTTACACTGTTGCTGTGGGTTTTTTGTATAGTCCGCGGGTTGAAGTGGTCTTTACTTTAGCGATATTTTGGAGGCCTTCGAAGGATGCAGCTCCTGAATTGGGACACAGCTAAAGAGAAGAGATGTTGAGCGCCCAAATCCTAGTGTATATCTATCCATTACTGATAATTTGTTTATTCACAGTTTTAAATTACAGTTATTGTGCATGTGATGCCACGTCCTTGTAATCTAACAGACACCGGTAGCAAGTACGACATCGATTAGAAACAGCAATAAACTCTAGCAAGATAAAGTAATTTTATGCTAATCTTCAGCTCTTTATGTACAGATCAAGTATTATAATGGGAATAAAAACGAGATGAAAATGTTAGGGATGGAATATTTGGGAAAGGATCCAGTCAGAACTGATGTCCTGCGCAATAGATGTGCACATTTGAATTGAAACGTGCTGATCTACTCGGCGGGACATATAAGTTGGCATACACTTGCTACCTGTCTCACCTGCCTCTCTTTTCTTTTTTCGCACCTGAACGGACAAATACACACAACATTATGTCAAAATGTCCTTTTTGAAGAGTATTCACATAAACACAGTTGGTTATATCTTAAGAAAACGTAAACAGTTGTGATAATATGCATCAGTGTATTGGATCCCACCATTCAGTCTTAAAGTGACAGCAGCCTAATAAACCTGTTGCGCTCTGTGCCCTTAATATTAATCAAAGAAAAAAAAGCCAGAGAAAATCATTCACTGCTCTTTAATAAAGATTAATTATAATTTATACAAATAAATGTGTCTGCTTGAAAGAATAATGTTTTATGCAAGTTGTTATAAAGAATGCATATCTCATTCATTGAAAAGAAGACCATGTTCTTCTTTAGGAGAGGTGTTTTTTTCGTTTTAAGATAATATTTTTTAATGTCACAGCAGTTAAATCTCTGTCTGTATTGCATGTTCAAATTTTAATATTCATAAAAACAGGTTAATGGATGTTTTCAGGAGTATATGATGGGTTTGGAAATTTTAGAGAAATTCTTTTAATTAATGTATTACAACTTAACAAAACTCATTAGATTTTAGTCAACTAAAACTACTGTAGATTCAAGTGACTAAAATCTTATGATTACTTAAGTGATTTTATAAAACTTAAGTTCTTTTTTGTTTTGTTTTGCTGCTCATCGTGTTTCTGCTACTGATGTTAGAAAAAACTGTCATCTGCAGCTCAGAACAGAAAGGGCTTGAATGAGGTGCGTTTGGCTCTAGATAAAAATATTAGAGTAGATAGCGCCGAATGATCATTACCATAAATGGCCTGAGCACTGTATTAACTATAAAATGGTGCTACAGTTGTCATTTTGTCTCGCGGTCCGTTTGGAAATAAAGGTCGGCTATTTGAGGATGTCTGTAAAAAAAAAGCCACATAAGTAAGCAGTGAAATCTACACAAGTATCTTACCTGAAACTGGTATTAAAATGGGCAGTCTTTGCGGTTTCTGTGATTTGGCTCTATTTATTAATTTTATAATTTTATTTTTTCTTTGGATACCATCTATATTGAAATTAAACAAAAGCATGCCGAAGATTGGTGCACAAGCAATAGCTCAGGTAAATCAAAAAACACACGAATAAAAGTGTTAGTATGATACAATATCGGCAATCACAGACATTCACATTCGAATAGGATTAGATTTCTCAGAGGACTGTTGAGCTTGCCCAAAAAAAAAAAAAAACCATTGGTAATTTCCTCTGGATGTTACAGAGGTTGTGTGAGAAAAACAGACTTGGCAGTTTTGGATGGGTTTAGATTTACATTTACATTTAATCATTTAGCAGATGCTTTTATCCAAATCGACATACAAATAAGGAGAACAACAGAAGCAATCAAACCAACAATATGCAAGTGCTGTGACTAGTCCCAGTTAGTCTAGAAAAAATACACATACTTTTTTTTTTTTTTTTTTTTTTAGGTATATAGAATAGTAAGTGTTAGTATTAATGTGTGAAGTGTTGTCAGTGCAAGTTTAAGAAGAGAGGTGTGATGTGCACTCCCTTCAGCTCATTATAGACCTCTCTTACTGCAGCATTCTGGATCAGTTGCAGAGGTTTGACAGTGTATGCTTGAACTCCTGCAAAGAGAGCATTACAATAGTCAAGTCTGGTTAGAACAAGGTTAGAGCAAGATGAGGATTAAAATTGCAAAGTACGTCTGTGAAATGTCTCTCTGGAAATCTAGTCCAGTCCAGATACGGCAACAGCGACTACAATTCACATCTCATGAGAGTTTAAATCCTGGAGAATATTCCTCTCTTCCCACAGATGAAGAAGAAGCAAGCAATTACTCCAGGAGAAACTACTGACATACTATTGTAAAGATGGAGTTTAAGGAAGAACCCTGTAGAATTAAAGATGAAGATACAGAGGAACAAATAGGTTGGTGTTTTCCTTCATTCTCTTTAATGACTGATGAGGAACATTAAGGACAAGAACAATAATCTATAAAAAAGTTCTGTCATGAAACTCTAGATGGTGCTGGCTGATAGGTCCAAAACTCAATCTGTTAGCAACCACATCATTCTGATTGTTTCCTGCTGCATTAGCAGCCATTGAACTTTCGAATACTGGTCAGCATTTGCAAAGCAGCTATAGCAGTTGCAGAGTGCTTTCAGAAACCCTCCACCTTCCCCAGCTCCACTATATAGATCTCTTGTATAGATCTGCCACATGTAATTCATGTATGTTATGTTGTGCAGCAGCATTATGTCTCTAATGCTCACAGCAGCGTGTCTGTGTATGTATTGTATGTATATGTATGTATTGGCAGTAGAAAGTCCTGTGCTTGCTCTGCAGCAACAGCAGCAACAGCAGCAAAGTCAACAGCAACAGCGCAGCAGAGCTATTCTGCCAAGACCAAACATATTAGCACTTGAGTTGTCATGACAGAACTTTTTTTTTTAATTGCATCACCTATACTTCTTTTTGTAATCATTTTTCTGTCTTTATTTGAATTTTGACAATTTATTATGTTGATTTTAGATCTGATGCAAGTGAATGAAGACAAACAGCATCCTGATCATTTCACAAATGAAGGTGGAAACACAGTCATTTCACAGACTGAAAAGAATTTCACACAAAAACATGCTGGAAAATCTAGTGTCAAAGGATCTTTTACCTGCTCTGAGTGTAAAAAAACTTATATGCACAAAAAAAACTTTATTGTGCACATGAGAATTCACACTAGAGAAAAAATATTTACATGCACACAGTGTGAAAAGAGATTCGTTCAGAAAAAAGACTTAATTGTGCACATGAGAATTCATACTGGAGAAAAACCATTCACTTGCAGTCAGTGTGGAAAGAATTTCATACATAAAGGACACCTAAATGTGCACATGAGAATTCACACCGGAGAAAAACCATTCACATGCACGCATTGTGGAAAGAGTTTCATTCAGAAAAAAGACTTAAATATGCACATTAGAATTCATACTGGAGAAAAACCATTTACATGCACTCAGTGTGGAAAGAGATTTATTCAGAATAAAGACTTAAATGTGCACATGAGAATTCATACTGGAGAAAAACCATTTACATGCACTCAGTGTGGAAAGCGTTTCGTACATAAAGGGCACCTAAATGTGCACACGAGAACTCACACTGGAGAAAAACCATTCACATGCACTCAGTGTGCAAAGAGTTTCATTCAGAAAAAAGACTTAAATGTGCACATGAGAATTCATACTGGAGAAAAACCATTCACATGCACTCAGTGTGGAAAGAGTTTCATTCAGAAAAAACACTTAGATGTGCATTCAAGAATTCACACTAGAGAAAAACCATTCACATGCACTCAGTGTGGAAAGAGTTTCACCCAGAAAGAACACTTTAATGATCACATGAGGATTCACACTGGAGAAAAGCCGTTCACGTGCACTCAATGTAGAAAGAGTTTCACTCACAAAAGCTCTCTCAAAGATCATCTGCGCTCTCACTCTGGACTGAGGTCATTTAGCTGTGATCAGTGTGATAAAACATTTGTTTTTTCATCAAACCTAAGAAGACACCTTAAAGTTCATACTGGAGTAAGACCTCATATGTGCTTTGACTGTGGAAAGACCTTCATTACATCAGACGTCTTAAAAACACACCAGAGAATTCATACTGGAGAAAAACCATACAAGTGCTCACAATGTGGAAAGAGTTTTGCTCGTTCAGAATCCTTGAAAGTGCATGAGAGAATTCATACTGGAGAGAAGCCGCACCAGTGCTCTTCATGTGGGAAGAGGTTTTCACTACTGACCTCTTTAAAAGTGCATGAGAGTATTCATACTGGCGTGAGACCTTATATATGCTTTGACTGTGGGAAGACCTTCACTACACCAAGCATCTTAAAAAAACACCAGAGAATTCATACTGGAGAGAAACCGTATAAGTGCTCACACTGTGGGAAGAGTTTCACTCAGTCAGGAAACATGAAAAAGCATGAGAGAATTCACACTAGAGAGAAGCCGCACCAGTGCTGAAATAATAGTGAAGTTTGGTCATTTGACAAAGAAATTTTAGGAAGGTCAAAGTAATAGTTCAGAAAGCAAGCGTGTCGGTTAAATGCAACAATTTATGAATGGATGTGCTTTGTTACTTCTGAGGTGGTAATCACATTAATTATGCATATACAGTTGCAAGAAAAAGTATGTGAACCACTTGCAGAATCTGTGAAAATGTGAATAATTTTAACAAAATGAGAGATCATACAAAATGCATGTTATTTTTTATTTAGTACTGTCCTGAGTAAAATATTTTACATAAAAGATGTTTAAATATATTCCACAAGACAAAAAAATAGATATCACCATACTTCCCCAGCTGATTGATTACTTTAAAAATTGCAAACATTTTTTGTATTACAAGTTTTCTAAAATGTTATGTCAGGTTCAAAATTCTCATTTAATTTTTTGGACATATTAAATAATGTATGCAAGTTCTGCTGAAGTAGAGATTTCTGAATCAGAGCAGGAGGAAAAACTCATTTTGAGAAAATGGCCTTTAAAGATATTTACAGTAATTGAAATCTATTGACACAAATAGATAAAGTGCTATAAAATATACACTTAAAAGTGTATTTTCAATGTTTTCTTTCCACCAGTCTGAAAAAACACTTTATGAAAAGCCAAAAAGCACAAAATCTCAAAATTGACAGATGCCTGAAAAAACAGTGTTTTTGCCTGTAGCGTCCCCCCTTAATTTATATATATATTATGCATGCCAGACCAGTAGTTAGTAGGGGTTGAATTACTTGAGATTTTAAAGTCAACTGTTATGTAATTAAAGTCAGGTCGACATTGATTAATCACTGATGATGTCATTAATAAAAAAAGAGATGGGAATGCTTTAAAACATGCCACAATTTGCAGCTAGAAGCTTAAGTTTGTGAACAAACTGATGTTGGTTTGAGAAGCGTGAACCTCGAGCCGAGACTCGAACCTGGGTTGCCTTGTGCACAGCTGTGGCATTTGACAGAACGTTGCCCACAAGGCTTATTTCTCCTAAATAACTGTTAGTTTTTATCAGTTTCTTTTTTTTTTTGTTTATGGGTCATTATATTTATTACAGTTTTTTGTTCAGTCTAAGGCCCCGTCCACACGGAGATGCGTTTCTGTGTATATGCACAAATTTTGTATCGGATAGGCGTTTCGTCCACATGGATCCGGCGTTTTCGGAAGGTGAAATCGCTATTTTTTTAAAACGGGTCCCAGAGTGGATAAATCTGAAAACGCTGCCTTTGCGTTTTCGTGTGTACAGCCAATCCGTATATTTTGTGAAACGATGATGTCATCACCCCACGTGTCGACCCTAGTCAGTCACCGCTAATAGCACAAAACAGCAAAAACAACAATAATAGCGTACTACATGCTTGTGTTCGTGCTGCAGAAGCTACAGCGCCTAAATCTTTATTAAAATAAAGCTTTATTTCTAAGCTTTACTAAAGTTTGTATACAGCGCGCAAGGTTTATGCGCATGCTCCAAGTCTTATTCTTTGTTTTTAGTGTATCTCTATTGCAGAATTACAGCGCCACATACTGATCTGGCATGTATACTACATCGTTTTGAGTCATTTCAGTGGTTTCCTGTGTACGTAGATATTTCTTCAGACGAGGAAAAAAAAAAGATCGGATAGGGTAAGCTCTGGCTTCGTGTGGACGTAGTCTAAATCAGATACAGATATGACATATGCGCACTAGAGAGATTCATCCTTATTCAAATTCTCTGCTTTTTCTCTCAAAATGTTATGGAGGAAAAAAATGTCTTTGTAGTGTACTCATTTAAAATAGAAGCGCTAGTCAATGCGGGCGGCTGTATTTGTTGTTACTCTTGTTCCGTCTTCTCTGTTTCTTTTCAGAATGTAAAACATTAGCCAGTTCCGAGTTGACACCTTGTGGACAAACTAAAGTAGTGCAAAAACAATTCAAAGCACGTGTGTCACATGTCTGCTGTGTTGTGTTTCTTAAGCCAAGTTTACACTACAGGACTTTAAATGTCGGCAGATCGCTGTGCTGTTCAGACTACGTGACTTGCTGTGGAGCCTTGAAGCCGTTGTGGTGTTTACACTACGTGACACTACGTTAATTATCTGCAACAGGAGGTTACACACTACACGAGCTGACGACAACTGTCACCCAACAACTTTATTTGAAAATGGATGTTGGGAGGAAATTAGATTAAAATTTCAGTTTAATTAAAATGAAAATAACCCTTTCACACATAAGTTTAAAACATTCTGGCTGACCTCCCAGAGTTAAGGCGACTGTTATTTTAGAACGTTTCCCTTTATTGTTTCCATGACGACCTGTCATGCTTGTCACGTGACACACCACGGCCAGCCGGCCACGCTGTATAACAGATGTATTGCTTTTCTCACCATGTCATCAACTATCTGATATTCCGATTCTCAAATATGTGCAAGTGAGTGTTTTGTCATTTAAAAACCCATATAATGACCTTGATCTTAATATATAATGTGAATTCATCCATTTGTGGCCGGTGAACTGGGAGAACAATAGAGTGAGTGAGCTTTATAGTTACTTACACAATGTGTATTTGATATGAATAAAAGTTGGCAATCAGTGTATATTTCATTGGCTGTTGCGTCGCAACACGTGACACCACAGGAGATCGAGTCGGCTGACATCTCCAGATATTTAGCATGCTAGACATATGTCCGGCGTCAGCGAGCCTCTTTGATGCGTTGTTGCGTAGTTCAAATATAAAGATTGGCGAGCGCCGATCACTCGCTGATTTTCCCCCGATCACAGCCCGACCTGTTGGCGAGCTCGTTAACTTGCAAATCGGGCTTAAAATACTGTAGTGTAAACTTGGCATTAATTTGACATAGTTTCTGTCAGTCTGTTAATTATGTAATTAGTTTCCACCTGTGTTCATATACTCCCTCGTTAGTTCCTTTGTTTGGTCAGTTTATTTGTATCCTCAGTTCTGGCTTATTCTTTTTCCCTTCTTGTCAATGTATGGATCAACATTATAGTGTTTTTTAAGAATTATCTGAGTTATGTTATTAAAGATCCTGGTTGCTGTTCATCCTCGTTTGTGTGAGCTTCTATAGGCATATTACGTGACAATGTGTGAGTGCCTGTGCATTGTTTGTTGTGGTTAGAAAAATCGGGATGCACGCAAACAATGCACTTTGTGTGTGAAGACTAAATTACTTTGAAATGTTGAAGACTTTTGCATTGAAATCGCTCTCTGCATGGCGCCAAATGTTTTTCTATGCATGGTTAAAGAGGCGATCCACCTCATAATATGGACTGTGACAAACACATCACTGAGAGAAGATGAAATTGCTCAGGAAAAGTGACCAACAAGATGAACAGAAACTTGTGACCACCATTTTTGAAATAGCAGCTAATCGAGTTAATAGCAGCTTTAATCTAGATTGTAATCTATGTCTATACAATTGAGGCGAGCTGCATATACAGTGACGTAAGACCTGGCTCTGTGCTGGCTCTCTAGCCCGTGGAAAGGCAAACCGGTACTTAGAAGGCTCAACTTGCTCTGAATTGGCTCTAAACTAGCACCCGGTTCATGCTGGTGGAAAAGGGGTATCTGTGCATGTTAGAATTACTTGGGTCATATGTTGATGAAAAAGATGTGTCTTGCAGCCATTTCTTTAAGATGAGTTAAGAGTTAAGCAGGTCATTCCACCAGCAGGGAACAGTCCAGGTAAAGGTCAGTGATTTTGTGCCTCTTTGGGGTGGCACCACAAGGTTCACTTGCAGAACGCAAGCTTCTGAAGGGCACATAATTCTGAAGTAGTGAGATTAGGTATAGCGGTGCAGAACCAGCGGTTGTTCTGTAGGAAAACATCAGTGTGTTGACTTTTAAGTGAGCGGCAATTAGCAACCAGTACAAGTTTATGTAGAGAGGTGTGAAGTGCTCTCTTCGGCTCATTAAAGACCACGCTTGCTGCAGAATTCTGAATCAGTTGACAGCAAAAACAACAGGCAGATCCAGCAAGATGAGTACTGATTGTCTCTAAATGATTTGAGCAAACATTTGCACCTAAATAACTGGGAGTGATTGTAAGAGTGATGATCATCTGCTAAATGAGCAACAACAACCACAATTCACACCTTCAGTCAGTGAAGCCGCTCTCACAGCCGTTCATGAGAGTTTAAATGCTGGGAAATATTCCCATCTTCCCACAGGAGAAGAAGCAAGCAGAAGGAATTACTGCAGGAGAAACTACTGACATACTATTGTAAAGATGGTGTTTGAGGAAGAACCCTGCAGAATAAAAGATGAAGATACCGAGGAACAAATAGGTTGGTATTTTACTTCATTCTCTTTAATGACTGATGAGGAACATTAAGATGAAAATTGACGTATAACAGTACATCTAATACTAGATACTAGTAGACTCAGTAGTGAACTAGATTTGTGCTAAATTAAGAATTAAATTTATTTCTTTGTTTCTTATTTGTCCTTTTGTAAATTGAATTTAATATGTTGATTTTAGACCCGATGGAAGTGAATGAAGACAAACACCATTTCACAAATGAAGATAAAAAACTGACATATAAAAATGAAGACAAACAACATCTGTTTCAAAAACCCCTTTGTCTCAAAAATGAAGATGGAACTTCAGTCATTTCAAATACTTAAGAGAATTTCACACAAAAACAAGCTGGAAAATCTGGAGTAAAGGGATCATTCACCTGCTCTGAGTGTGGAATGAGTTTGACACAAAAATCAAACCTTAAGAGACACATGGGAATTCACACTGGAGAAAGACCATTTACATGCACTCAGTGTGGAAAGAGTTACAGATCCAAAAGCTCTCTCAACAATCATCTGCGCGCTCACTCTGGAGTGAGATCATCAGAGTTTCACCCAGTCATCTAGTCTACAGACTCATAAGAAAAAGCATTGCCTTAAATTGTCTAAGTGAGCAAAGTTCACATTCATATCCATGATTTACAAATATTGCACTCAAAAATAATTTGACATTCAGATTCTTTTAATAGAGTGATTTAATCTAGAAGGGTAATTTACTAAAATTAGAAATGAAGCTTGAATCTGGTGACAGGTTGGTCAAAGATTGCCCTTCTTTTTTCACAACCACTGTAACATGATTTATAATGATAACATTAAACTTTACTGAACTTCAAACACTTGTTTTGCTGCATTAATTGGGTTTTTTTTTCAGGTGAACTGTGGTGAGATTAATTTTTTCTGGTTTACATTGTCATTATTGCAAATTTTTTATTTTTATTTTTTTATTTTTTTTTGCAAAAGGTGATGCCATCAGCTCACTAACTAAAATAAATAATCATAAAACAGCTCCACTGTCACGTTTTGAGTTTTGTTCATATTTAGAGTTTGTGTTTTGATCTGTTCAGTTCATGAGTTTCTTGATTGTTAATTAGTCCTGTATACTTCTGTTCTCTCTGTTTGTCACTGTGGTTACTGATTGTGTTAGTTATGTTCAGATGTTTACTGTGTTTTTCATATATTCTTTTCCTACTATGGAAGTCAATGGCTACCATTAACTGTTTGGTTCACCCATATTTTTCAAAACATCTTTTGTGTATAATAGAAGAAAGAAACTCATACAGTTTTGGAACAACTCGAGGGTGAGTAAAAGATGACAACATTTTCATTTTTGGCTGAACTATCCATTTAAGAACATGCTGACATTTGAGAGAAACAAAGACATTTTCTTGCATGAAATCAATCAGAATAACTACATTTTTGAAATAAAAATAAACAAAACTAATGGGAATTATTTAATAAAAAAAAAAAAATTCAGGTCCATAATTTTATTCATGTTATCTAATGCATTTATGAATTGAAAATTTACCTTCTTTAAAAGTATTGTTGTTAAATATTGTAGATATTGATCAAATCAAAATCCAGGTGAAAACAGCAAATTTAAAAAAAATTGTGTATTATAGTTTTGAGTCATGTGACTGTCGCGGAGCCCTGGAGGGCAAAACAGCCATGTAACTGCAAACAGCCTTTCAATTTACCATCTTAAAAACAGAAATATGTGAACAAGATGCAAGTTTTGGGCACTTGTGGTCCATATACAGCACCTGCAGTGATTTCAATCACTAAAAACAGCGGGACGATTTTTAAAAGGCTAACGTGACAAACACTAGGGAGGTTATTTGCTCCAATAAGAATTAAATTAAGCAAAGTTTAACACTAATCAATGATTTGTTGAGCTGGCTGCTGGCTTTTATTTTAAATCGAGTTGTGTTGCACCACTTAAATTTAAACACAGATTAACTACTCAGAAAGACCGTTAGAGTTAAAGGGCTGATTAAGCAGCATAGGCAGTGTACCAAATCAAGCCTCTGTGGCTCCCTCTGATCACCGCCAGAGGGCGCCATCAGTACTGATCTCTCTCATGGACTTCATTTCCCATCATCCCATACCTGGTGCTGATTACACGCACTCCTATAGCCAATCCCGTGGACTATTTAGCCAGCACTCTCACACACACTCTTTGTGAAGTTTTGTTTTGCCGTGGCTTACAACTCTGAGCGTTTATTCCAGTTTATGATATTCCTGTGTATGACCCTGGGCTGCTTACCTTGTGATGATACCTTACTGCCTGCCTTGATTATTGTGCTCTGTCTGCCTGGATTACTTTTATACTGTTTTCTGTTCTGATCCACTGCCTGGTTAACAATTACGTCTCTGCCTTGCCCTGTTTGTACCTGACGCTGGTGATTGACCCTTGCCTTTTAGTTAAATATTTGTTAATAAAGCTGCACATGGATCCTAACTCTGTGGATTCAGCGTTACAGGTGGAGGGTGAACCGACACCAAGCTGAAGAATCCTTGGTGTAACCCACTCTTATAGTGCCTTAATGTACTGAAACAGTGATATTAAAGATCACCTGCTCGGAGTGTGGAAAGAGTTGCACATGTAAATCAGAGCTTAAGATACACATGAGAATTCACACTGGAGAAAAACCGTTCACATGCACTCAGTGTGGAATGAGTTTTGCTCACAAATACACTCTTAGCAATCATCTGTGCCATCACCCTGGAGTGAAGTTGTTCAAAAATGCTCCAGTTTTAGATGGAAATGCTTATTTTGTTTATGTTGGGGAGTAAATAGTGAAACTAGTGATCTCCATCCATATTCTGTACAAATTCGTTTTGTTAGTCTGGCTGTTAAGAGGTGATGCACTATTATTGTCATTCATTATAATCTATACTTACTTTGTATGTAGAATTTGTTACAAGAATAAAGAAACTTTTTGAGTGGCTTAAGTCATGAGCAAATTTTTTCATGAACAGTTAAGAAAAAAAGGTTTCAACAATATATCACACGAGCAACGAGTATTACATGAGTGCAGTTTTGTCCCAAATAGCACAAGTGCAAACGTGATACTGATTTTATTCAACGATTCAATAAATAAGACGTTAATATTGTGTTATATTTTAGACACAGTATTGTCAGTTTTTGCTCAAAAAACTTAATTAAAATGAAGTCAAGATTTATATTAAAATCAGCAACATCAGTAACAGAACAGTTGGAGTCCAGAAGGTAAATGCAATTGCATAGCAGTTATTTGAAGTTTGAATCTTTTTGCCCAAATCAAACATATCTGGGGAGATAAATAGTGTCTGTATAATCTCAAACAAGACAACAGATTGGTTGTATCTAATCTATGAAGGTTAGACAGTTTAACGGGGATTGTTTTCCGCCAGTAGAGGCCGCTTGTGTAACTGAAGCAATGACACACACCCGAGTCTAGGAGAAGAAGAGAAGTGAGCGAGGGAAGGGAACATAAACATGTGAAGTGGAACACGGCCGTTCATTCTGCTCTAAACCTGCTGTTTTTCAGACTGTGAGTACGTTCATTTTATTTTAGGAGAAAATCTAAATCCAAACGACTAAACGAGTCAGTTCATTTAGTGAATCACTCCGAAATTAATCGAAATGAACTGACTGATGTTGTGCATTACGCTCGTGAAACGTAAACTCGTTACTGAATGTTTTTTCACATTACAGTTTGGGAAGATTATAAGTTTTTTTCATTTTTATGTAATGAACAAATTAAATCTGGTAAACTGAATTTTTAATGATGAATCTAATCTAATGTAAGAGCAACATGACTTTACATGAGTTAGATTGTAAAGTAAAGGGAAAAAAAATCAAATAATCGAATCGTTTCTACTGTTAAAGAAACAAAAGTTGTCAGAAAAAAAAGAAAAGAAAAAAAAAACTGCATAATAAAGAGCGATTGTGAGTGTGATGAATATCTGCTAAATGAGCAACAGCCATTCATTGGAGTTTAAATTCTGGGGAATATTCCCATCTTCCCACAAGAGAAGCAGCAGTAAGCAGGAGGAATTACTCCAGGAGAAACTACTGACATACTACTGTAAAGATGGAGTTTGAGGAAGAACCCTGCAGAATAAAAGATGAAGATACAGAGGAACAAATAGGTTGGTGTTTTCCTTCATTCTCTTTAACGACTGATAAGGAACATTAAGATGAAAACTGACATATAACTTTACATCTAATACTAGATATTAGTAGACACAGTAGTAAACTAGATTTGTGCTAAATTAATAACTTTTAACTAATTAATAACTAAATAAAATTCTTTGTTTCTCTTTTGTCCTTTTTTTATTTGAATTTGATATGTTGATTTTAGACCCGATGGAAATGAATGAAGACAAACAACATAATTTGACAAATGAAGATGGAAAACTGACACATAAAAATGAAGACAAACATCTGTTTCAAAAACATCATTTCAAAAATGAAGATGGAAATTTAATCGTTTCAAAGATTGAAGAGAATTTCACACAAAAACAAGCTGGGAAATCTGGAGGCAAAAGAACTTTAACCTGCTCTGAGTGTGGAAAGAGTTTCAAATATAAATCTCACATTGACAGACACATGAGAATGCACACTGGAGAAAAACCGTTCACCTGCTCTGAGTGTGGAAAGAGTTACAGACATGAAGCACACCTTAAGGTACACATGATAATACACACTGGAGAGAGGCCTTATACATGCGCTCAGTGTGGAAAGAGTTTCAGTCACAAAGTGGACTTAAATGTGCACATAAGAATTCACACTGGAGAAAAACCGTTCACATGCACTCAGTGTGGAAAGAGTTGCATTCACAAATCAAACCTTATAAGACACATGAGATCTCACATTGGAGATAAGCCTCACACATGCACTCAGTGTGGAAAAAGTTTCATTCAGAAAGGAAACTTTAATGATCACATGAGAATTCACACTGGAGAAAAACTGTTCACATGTACTCAGTGTGGAAAGAGTTTCAGATCCAAAAACCTTCTCAACAATCATCTGCGCCGTCACTCTGGAGTGAGATCATTCAGCTGTGATCAGTGTGATAAAACATTTGTTTTCAAACAAAACTTAAGAGAACACCTCATAGTTCATACTGCTGTGAAGCCTCACTTTTGCTCTCTCTGTGGAAAGAGTTTTTCACGACTGCAGATTTTAAAAGAGCATGAGCGTATTCATACTGGTGTGAGACCTTATATGTGCTTTGACTGTGGGAAGAGCTTCACTAAATCCAGTGTCTTAAAACAACACCAGAGAATTCATACTGGAGAGAAACCGTACAAGTGCTCACACTGTGGAAAGAGATTCACCCAATTAACTCATCTACAGAATCATAAGAAAAAATGTTGTCCGGAGTTGTCTAATGAGGAAAGTTCATTTTCAGATCCATCACTTACAAATAATGCACTTACTAGTAAATAATTTGACATACAGATTAATCAAAACCTGTATATTTCACTAAAATTAGTAGTTAAGTTTGATTGTCAAGGAGAGCTTTTGGGGAAGGTCAAAATAACAGTTCAGAAAACTCGTGTGTTGTCTTAAAACTCTATGATTTGTGAAGGAATTTGTTTTGTTTCTTTGTTGAGTTCAGTTATTTTCATTAATTGTGCATATGAAGCATTTGTGTAAAAGTGGCAACAATAGTCTATTAAATTATAATCCATATTTCAAACAACTTGTTTTAGCTGTTTAGGTATGATGCATTAAGATATTAAAGACCTTTTTGCATTGAAATCACTGCACACTGAAAGCATGAGAATAGAATGAACAAAACGTGATTATATACAGCTCTGGAAAAAATTAAGAGACCACTTAACATTGATTTCTGAACTTGGAGTGGTCTCTTAATTTTTTTCCAGAGCTGATATAATGGTTTAAATTAAATCAAGGGGTTTAACATTGTATTCAGCATTGCTAATGAACAAATAGTAGTAACATTCTTTTGACTAAAATGGCAGATTTTTTCTATGTATATTTGAAGAGGCGATTCCTCTCATAATATGGACTCTGACAAACACATCACTGAGAGAAGATGAAATTGCTCAGGAAAAAATTGTGTTCTGTGTCTGTGGCAATTCAGCAGTGACTTACTTGTTTTTACAGCTGCTGTCTAGTAGTTATGAAAGAAGGTTTAAGATTAACCGAGTACCTGTGTGACTCGTCATAGACAGAAACAGAGAAAAAATAGCTCTGGCCACAGTGTTCTTTCACAAGACACATTAAGCTTTGTTTATTAAGTGTCAAAAGTTACATAGTGTACCTTTAACTGTTTATCAGACTGTGAGGACTGTGGTTTTATTTTTATTGTTGGAAATCCAAATCAGACAACTTGCATTTAGCTGCTCGGACAGAACTGTGGTTATGGAGGTAAATATTTATATCTCTTAACTCTCTAATATCTCACATTTTTAGTAATAATACCATCTAAATTTAAAAGGAAGCCAAGATTTAAATTAAAATCAATAGCATCAGTAGCATGCAACAGTTGAAGGAGAAAGTAAATACAATTGCAAACTCCTTAGCAGATATTTGAAGTTTGAATCTTTATCTCAAATTAACATATTTGGGGAGATAAATAGTGTTTGTATAATCTTGAACAAGATAACAGATCTCATCTTGGTTGTCTTGTAGGTTACGCAGATAGTTTAATAGGGATTGGTTTTCGCCAGTAGAGGGCGCTCCTGCAACCGAAGCAATGACACACATCCGAGTTTATGAGAAGAAGAGAAGTGAGCGAGGGAAGGGAACATAAACATGAGAAGTGGAACACAGCCGTTCATTCATTCGCTCTAAATCTGATGTGTTTTTTCAGACTGTGAGTACATTTATTTTATTATTTATTAGGAAAAATTAAATCCAAAAGACAACGAGTCGGTTCATTTAGTGAATCATTAGTCGGATCAGGAATGAATTTGAAATGAACCGACTGATGTTGTTCATTACGCTCGTGAAACGTGAGCTCGTTACAGACTGGTTTTTCACATTACAATTTGTGAAGATTATGAATTGTGTTTTCGTTTTTATGTCATGAACAAATGAAACCTGGTAAACAGAGTACTGAATTATAAATTACATCTAATGTAATGTTACCATCCCCATTAGATTAACAGCGTTGAGTAGCTGTTATGTAAAACTTCTCATGCAAATGAAATATTAAAATTCTCTACGTATGATAATTAACGAACTAACTGCTTCAAAATTCGCGTTTGGATTGAGTATGAGTGTGTGTAACTGTTGTAGAACAAAACGTCAAAGTATTGTCAAGTTATATACCACAGGCGTTATTTTACCCATGAATTCAAAAACTTTAAACATTTATTATTGTAACCATTTAACGTTTACTTAATGTGATGTATTAACTTTGTATTAAACTTTAAACTATGTTATAACCTAGTTTTGATTAAATGTCAAGATTGACATTCTATTTAAATGTATTATTATTATCTTTATTTTACTATGAAAAAAGCACTTTGAGACTAAAAATCTCTTTTGCAAGAGCATCCTGACCAAGATTGTCAGCAACACAACTCATATAGGAATATAACATCCATCCATACATAAAACACAAACAAGTTAAAGAAAGAAAGCCCCTTCATTTGATTGCTGACATAGGTTTTGAGGACTTTGGCCAGAACAGACAGACAGACAGGTGTGTGGGATCTCCTCCTTTAAACAGGGGAAGAATGAAGGCTGATTTCCATATAAGTGGAATTTCATTAACAAGAGAAATGTTAAAAATATGAGTTAGAGGCGGGGCAATAAAATTGGCTGCTAGCTTTAAAAGGTAAGGTTGAGGACCTGCCAATTTTGAAGCATCTAAAGATCTAAAGAAGGGCTTGGCACACCTTAGCGATTGCAATTGGTGAAAAACCATCTGACTGAACAATAGTGGGGTTCACATTAAAGGGTTAGTTCACCCTAAAATGAAATTTCTGTCATTAATTACTCACCCTCATGTTGTTCCAAACCCGCAAGACCTTAGTTCATCTTCGGAACACAAATTAAGATGTTCTTGATGAAATCCGGGAGTTTTTTTATCTCCCATAGAAAGCAACGAAATTACCACATTCAAGGTCCAGAGAAGTAGTAAATACTACAACAGAACTTGCACCTTCATGACTAGCACAGTCAAGTTCGCTTGTGCATTCGCAGCCTTTTGTGCAATTGTAAGTTGTAATATTATGTACGTTTTGTTTATATATATCTGATTTATCACATATAGGATGCGTTTGTTTAAGTTAATTAACGATGTAATAAAGCGCTTCAGTTTACTGGTGATCATCTTTAAAGCACTTTAAAGCACTAAAGATGATCACCGCATTTAATGCGCTGAAAAACGTATCTGTGATTGGCTACAATGTTCAACACTGCAAATAGAAGCGTTGTTTTACACGCTCTTCAGAGCTCAAACACGAATATGCATGAGACCATTTGAATGCAGGTAAAATTAAATAAGCACTGTAAACTGGTACCACAGAAAGACTGCTATTGTCACATTTTTACAACTTCATTATCCCCTTTGTACCAAAGCGCCTGGTCCTCAGTTCCACTATTACCCATCAGACGCCCCTGGATATTGGTAATGCTCATTGAAGGCATCTTGAGTAAAAAAGCTGTATATTTAATGAAGCACTACCAAAGACCTGAACCAGTAATGATGCAACCTGTTTTACAGAATATGGACATTTGTTTTGCATAATCCCCATTCCCATCTTCCTACAGGTGAAGAAGAAAGCCGGAGGAATTGCTCCAGGAGTAACAACTTGCATATTATTGTAAAGATGGAGATTGAGGAAGAACCCTGCAGAATGAGAAATGAAGATACAGAGGAACAAACAGGTTGGTGTTCCCTTTCGAATTGGAAATCAACAATGTGTCTTGGATTGACGCTATGGGGAAAGTCATCAGTGTGGCCGATCTCTGAAACATGTTTGAACACACTCCAATTTCATTGGCTGACAACAATCATTAGCGGAAGTATAAGAGGGTGCCCGACACGTCGTCATCTCTTTTGTCTTCAGGAGCCACTTGTTTGTATGTGCGTGTAAGAATCACTGTGGTGCAGCACGTCTGACTGACGAAGAAGCTGGATATGCTCATCATGATGCAGTCGTGTTAACGAGCATTGTTCTTCTTCAATTCCTCCTGAGGGACGATAATCTAGTGTTTGCATAGGCGTGTTTGGCTCTTGAGGGAGTTGGAGGCACTCATAGCAATGCACTCATGATAGCAGACTCTGTTCCCGCTTAAATCTCAATAGAGTGTTAATCTAACGTTCGAGTGGAGCGCGTTTGAAGGGAGTTGAATGTATTTTTTGTGATGCTGTTGCTCTGAGGAGCTCCACCCATGCTCGGCTCTCTTGAGGGATGAGAGTTGAGCACCTACTCCGTAACGTTTGGGCATGAGGCAGATCTAGCCATCCATGCCACAAAGCACATGGCCAAAGAAATTGGGCGTTTAATGGTTGCTATAGTTGCCACGGAAATGCATCTGTGATGAGAAAAATAAATTCTTTCTCCTTGATGCTTTGATCTCAGAGCTTTTGAGTCTCAGTCAGTAGCTTCAAGGAAATATGTCCCTCTGCGGCAGTCCCCTCCTTCTAGCCTAGAAAAATGCTGAGGTCTGACTTCATGGACCTTTGTGATAGGCACCGGAGTATGGACATTAAGAGCATGAGTCGCAAAAAAAGGTTGCGTTCTGCTATCTTTTCTAGTCTAGACTAGAGCAATACTGGGTTTCAGTGTGCTCCTCTTAGGCCTAGGTCTAGGGCCAGATTAATAGATCATAGAGGTTCTTGATGTTTGGACCCTACATTATCTTCATGGCCCCCTCCTGTGAAGAGCAACCATGGCTAATTTGGCACAGGATTAGAGCAGGTTTTTGGTAAAACAAGAATCAGAAACCGCAATTTCTGTCACCTGTTTAGCGCATTTTCGGCAAAGATACTTCAGTTTAGGTAGGAGGAAGGGCACGTGTCTGAGGACATCCTTCCTCCTTCACATGCTCCCAAAGTGAGAGTGGCATGGGCCGGTGGCTGAGGGCAGAGGTTGGTTGAATAATATATGATAAAACGCATCAACTTGGCATGCTACACATAGGCTTGGCCTACAGGAAAGAACAGTTTATGTTTAATCTATCTAATATTGTATTGGTCATACTATACATACAATAGGGGTAGGAGAAAAGATTCTCTCTTTGACGATTCTGAGCTTTGTTTCTAACCACAGATGCCACAGAATTACAATGACACTCACGGCTTCATTGCACAGAATATGTGCTGTGAGAAATGCATGCTTTGCTTGATGTTATGCTTGCAGTGTGCGGTCTCACCCACCGGTATTTTCCTTACAAATGCTTTACGAAGGCATCATTTATGTTATGTCAATTTTAAATGCTGACGTGCGCTTTGTGAAGAGTGCTCGTGCATGCGGCTGTGCACGACTCTGTTTAAGTGGTTAATTGTAGGCTACTTGCATCTCAAAATGCTGTTATGACGTGAAATTAATGTAAACACAGTCAGTTATGTCTCAAAGTATTAAACAGACAGGACAAACCACATCTTATAATTGAAAGCACTCTTTGTTTATTGCTTGTAATGTTTTATTGTTCCTCTATTATTTACTAGCTTTTATATTTTGAAGCTGTTTTAGTTTATATATTTAAAATTTAAATTAATTTTTTTAATGTGTAATTATTTTAAAAGGTCCTTAATGACATATGTAATTAAATAAAAAAAGATTTTTATTTAATTTTATTAATAAGAATAAAATTAACAAGAAAAAAAGATTAAGAATCGTTTTGGAATCTGATCGTGACTCTCAGACTCGGATCTTGAGATTCCCACCTCTACTACACAATTGCTTGTCTTTGTTGAATAATACAGAAGATAAAGTGCTTAAAAATAATCACATTAAATTGCAATCAATTGGAGTGTGTTCACACGTGGTTCAGACACCGGTCACGCTGATGACTTTTCCCATAGCATCAATCCAAGTTGCAGTGTCTCATTCCCCCTCTAGGGGAAACATGGTTACAGCCGTAACCTGAGATGTTTTCCTTAATTCTCTTTAATGACTGCTGAGGAGAATTAAGATGAATTGATTGTGGGAATTTAAAATGTTGATTTTAGACTCGATGAAAGTGAATGGACACCATGGATTTCATAAACCTCATCATTCCAAAAATGAAGATGGAAATGCAGTTGTTTCAAAGACTGAAGAGAATGTCACACAAAAACAAGCTGGAAAATCTGGAGTCAAAGAATTTTTCATCTGCAACGAGTGTGGAAAATGTTACATGCATAAATCAGACCTTCAGCGACACATGAGAATTCACACTGGAGAAAATCTGTTCACATGTATTCAGTGTGAAAAGAGTTTCATACATAAAAGACACCTAAGTGAGCACATGAGAGTTCACACTGGAGAAAGACCGTTTTCATGCACTCAGTGTGGAAAGAGTTTCAAACGCAAAAGCGTTCTCAACAGTCATATGCACTCTCACTCTGGAAAAAAATCATTCAGCTGTGATCAGTGTGATAAAACATTTGTTTTGGCATCAAGCTTAAGAGCACACCTTAAAGTTCATGTAGATGTGAAGCCACACATTTGTTCTCTCTGTGGAAAGAGTTTTTCAGAACTGCACTCTTTAAAACAGCACGAGCGTGTACATACTGGTGAGAGACCTCATATGTGCTCTGACTGTGGGAAGACCTACACTACATCCAGTGCCTTAAAATCACACCAGAGAATTCATACTGGAGAGCAACCGTACAAGTGCTCACACTGTGGAAAGAGGTTCTCTTATTCAAAATCCTTGAAAGATCATGAGAGAGTTCATACTGGAGAGAAGCCGCACCAGTGCTCTTCATGTGGGAAGAGTTTCACCCAAATCTCTCATCTACAGACTCATAAGAAAAAGCATTGCCCGAAATTGCCTCAATAAGCAAATGTTCATGTTCAGATCACTCACTCACAAATAATACACTTATCATTTAAATGATAAATCATTTAACATTCAGATTAAAGATGCACTATGTAACTTTTTTTTGTTCAAAATGAACAAAATTTAAATAAAGAGTCAATACACCATCAATCCTTCTTTCAAAACATGATTTTGTCCTACCTTTATTCACTATGGTAAGCCTGTTGTGTTTATATATTAAACTGTGTCTTATCATATCTGTAAATAGAGAAAAGTTGCTCCAGCTACTTTGACCCCTTGTGGGAGTGGCATAGGTTAGTTGTCACTACAAGCCAGAAAGGTTGAGCAGCTAAATCTCAAACCTCTGGGGAATCGCCCATTTTAAACAAATGCTGACCAAAGGAGATTCTGCTGACAAAAAGAGAATGCGACAGAGCTTGCAATAAAACAAGAATCAACATTAGCTTTTTGGAGATGGCGAGAACTGAGGGATTTGAAATGTTGTTGAAGAGTTGGATTCTGGAATCCACTGCTGCTTCAATATATAACTTTTGAGTGATTTATAATCAAGTTATTAATCAACATTTATCCTTCTAAATATTAAATTATTTGAATTACTTCTTCAGCGTATGTTAAAGCATTTATTTTCATTTTCAAACACTAGAGAATAATGATGAATATTGTCTGTACCTCTCACTGAGAGAAAAGTACAACTTATCAGTATGTTTTGGGAATATTTCCTGTTATAGTTAAAGCTCGGGCCAACTTCAGCCTTGAAGAAGCTGTGAACACTGTGTGTCTTTGTATATGCGCTAATGTTCTGTGTGCAGGTCCTGTATTGGTACTGATGACAACTGGCACTCTGCTTGAGACCTGCAGATGCCTTGTCATGATGTAGAAGGACATCCTGTACCTAAATTCAGGGTCCGAACGTCAGTATCGTGATAGATGGAGATATGCTTCTGACTATCTGTCCATGTGTTGGACATTACTAATTTTGTCTATTTTTCTTAGCCAATCAGAATTGTTTAACCCAAGTAATGATGTAGTTAGTAGACTTTGTTAGAGTATAATTGCTGTGGAAATGTGAATGTACGCAGAGCGGCCTACGAATTTGTGAGACTTGAAGCTGGCTTCTGCTGATGAAACGCCAAATTATTCTTCAGTAAAATTTTCTTCAATCGATTGCACTTCTGACTCCTGATCTCTTCATTCATCATATCTGGTCTCGGGTCCTTAACTGTTAATCCCCGACACTGTAAAAGTGACATGGAACAGGTGAGTAAGGTATTTAATTGAACATATAAATTGCCATATGTAACTCTCTAACAGAGTTCATTGTAAAGCATCATCTATTCTGAAGGCTCATTTCATTATGGTTATTGTTGCGCTGTGCTGGAATTTATTTTAAAGAAAGTACCGTGTTTATTAATGAGTAAAGCTAATGTCTTCAGCTAGTCAGCTCGAGATCCTTTTCATCTAAGATGGTTATATCTCTTAAGGCTAGTAGTGAATGTTTTATAAGCAGTTGGATAATCATATTCATCTGCATAGTCAAGTGGAGCTGAAGCACAACCAAAACAATGGTATTCTGCAAAATGCATGCAGTTTTGTTTTTTAACTGCTGAAGGGCCAAAAGTTACATAGTGTTAAAGTGTGCCTTTAAGCAAAATCTAGAATTAGTTTCCATAGAGTTATTTAATCTAAGAGGGTAATTTGCTAAAATTAGTATTGAAGTTTAAATCTGGTAACAGTTTGGTCAATCATTGCCCTTCTCTTTTCTCTACCACTGTAACATGATTTATAATGATATGGTTCAACTTTACTGAACTTCAAACTCTTGTTTTGCATTAAAATATTTCTAAAGTTTTTTAGATGAACTGTGGTGAGATTAATTTTTTCTGTTTTTGCTTAATATCTAGGGTTCATCTTTTGCTAAGTCATTATTGCAAAATGATATGTATACGTGTATGAATTGAAAAATGACCTTATTTAAAAGTATTGTTAAATATTGTAGGTATCGATCTAATCAAAATCCATGTGAAAACAGCTCATATAAAAAGAAAATCATATGTATAGAGGGTATGCAATGACGTCACTTTCCCGCCGGAACACGCTCACTCAGTTGGACTGAGTGTCAAAAGAGCCTGCTGCATGACTGGATTTAATAGGGGAAAATGCCAAAACATTTTTGTTCAGAGAAATCTAAATCTGACAACTTGCAATAAGCTGCTTGGATGGAGTTTAAGTTAAATCTTCATTTCTTTTAATATCTCTCACATTTTTATTAATAATAGTTGTACCATCTAACTTTGAAATGAAGTCAAGATTTATATTTAAATGAACAACATCAATAACACGCCACAGTTGAAGGACTCCAGAAGGTAAATACAATTGCAAACTTCTTAGCAGATATTTAAAGTTTGAATCTTTTTCCCAAATCAAACATATTTGGGGAGATAAATAGTGTTTGTGTAATCTGCAACTAGTCTATGAAGGTTAGATAGTTTAATAGGGATTGTTTTTCGCCAGTAGAGGGCGCTCAACCGAAGCAATTACATCCGAGTCTAGGAGAAGAAGAGAAGTGAGTGAGGGAAGGGAACATAAACATGTGAGGTGGAACACAGCCGTTCATTCTGTTCTAAATCTGCTGTTTTTTAGACTGTGAGTACCTTTATTTTATCATTAGGATAAATCTAAATCCAATCGACTAAACGAGTCGGTTCATTTAGTGAATCATTTAAAAAATGAATCGAAATGAACCGACTGTACATTACGCTCGTGAAACGTAAATTCGCTACTGTCTGGTTTTTCATTACAATTCGTGAAGATTATGATTTGTGTTTTAATTTTATGCAATGAACGAATGAAACCTAGTAAACAGTTTTCAATTCATGCAAATCATATCTAATGTAACCAACATACAAATCAGCTAGAGGAGTTGAATTGTTTCTTAAAAAAAAGTTGTTTGGGCAAAACACTTAAAGGCAGGGTAGGCGATTTGTTCCAGAAACAGTTTTTGTTAAACTGGTTGAATGCAAAGATCGACCATTTTTTTTTTTTTAACCAATACTAATTATTTACATGTTTATGTGGCCGATAACCGATATACAGAATCGATATTTATTCATTGTTTTATTTCTGTTTTTGACAATTATAACAACAGAGCAGAACAAATCGTTTTACTTAACAATCTTTGAAAACTGTAATTTCTGTATACTGCGCTGTCACTAAAGTGTCTTTATTTTAAACAAACTCTTTGATAAGGTAAACAACCAGGTAATGAATATAGCATGTAAAAATAAATTTCTAAAAAGCATTAAACATTCTAAACCGCCTGAATTTAAAACAAAAAAACAACACATTACTGCTTTAGTGTAGCTTAATAATCCCAGTTGCATCTTTTTATTTATAACAACAGCATTAATAATAACAAATAAAGTTTATTAACAGGGCTTAAAATTATCTTTTTTACTTGGTAGCACTGGTACTCCCAAATTAAGCACCAGAAAATTAAGGAGCACCACTTTAAGAGTTATTTTATTTTAAAACAACACCACGTTTTGTAGAGAAATGAAAATGGTCGTGATGCAATGATCATGGTCGATTCCGATTTTTTTAAAACAAGCAATTTGGCCAAATCTGATACTGTTACCATTTTTTTTTTTTTTTTTTTTTTTGATTAAGCAAATTTATTTGTTGTTTATTTGCTTTTGTTTTGTTATTTCAATTAGATTGCATAATTTCAATACTTAGAGCAAATACAGAATGGTCTGACTTTAGCTTTGTTACAAAAGACACAAGCACAAAACAAAAACAGACAGATTGAATGAAACTGCATATTCACTCTCTGACAGCAGGAAGCTCTTATGGAAAAGAAGCTTTTTTTTTTTTTGGTAACGCTGTAAACAAAGAAGCTGAGCTTATAAAAACTACTTTATACTACCTTTTTCTTTTGAGCATCACAAACAGTGATCTTGCTGTGCCTATTATTTTCTTTGTTGCGCATCTGCGAATCCAATATTACGAAACCAATACCTGATTATAAGAAAATGCTTAATAAATGGGAAAAATCAGTCAAGCTCAAGTTGAAAGTTTTTTTTACAACCTGATAGCAATCACTAGGTTAAGTGGTCTAAATGTATTTGTATATATATTGTCTTGTGAAGGTGTAGGACCATAAAATGTTTGTCCAATCTTTGAATTCAGTCCGAATGCAATGATATATTCTTCTTGGCTGTCAACGTATGCATTTTCATATCTCCGCACACCTGCTCACGCAGACCTCACACGTCATCAGCGTGATCCGTAATGGCGAGTTCACCCAGCACGATTTAAGGTCCAATTTTCACTCGACGACAGATTTTGCGAAATCACTGACAAATGCCTGAAATTGGAGGCAAATCGCCGCTCCTAACGTGAGTGATAATCACACAGTGTGAATTATCAAAGATGTGATCTGATGCGTGAGATATTTGGCATGCTAAATATCTGGACCTGTCTGTGATTTAAAATCCTGCTGTGTGAAATGTGTTCTGACTGAAAATGACATTAGAGCCAATGAGAGAGCAGGGGGAAGTCAAATTGGCACACAGACAACTTGGAACGCAAGCTTCTTGTGGGCTCACATTCTGTATATCAATTCCAATCTTGTGTGAGAACTCCGGTTCACTTGTGACCTTGCGTATTTCCTTATCACTTCCCACGTGTTTGGTTATGAAACATAGTTTGCGAACCAGAGGTATTGGCGATTCTTACTATTGTAAAGTCATGCAGTGTGTAACCCCGTCGCCGATCCATTGTGCAGTGTGCACAGCAGCGACTAAATGCTACCCCAGATAGTCGTGCAGTGTGAAAAGAACAGTGATCTGATGAAAAATCGTGCAGTGTGAACTCGGCATAAGGCTAAGCGTCAAAAACAAACAGCAGCCACCGTTTACAATCCTCCTGAACCAAAACAACAAGGATATGTTGCGTTCATGCCATAACTACTGTAATTTGGAAGAGATGAAAACCCTTGACATTATACTCTGAGCGGTTTGTGACTTGAATTTAGTAGGGATGCATGCTAAACATAAGTTTTGTAACTGACTAGTCTAAAGTAAAAAACACCCTTAAGACTTGCATGTATGTATGATCCATTTGAAACAATGAATCAGACAGACAAATCCCATAATTAATGCCGCTAAAAACAGGTTATATATTTGCAGTATGTTTGGCTTGCATTATGACTTTTCGGAAGCTTTCTCCCTCGACCAAACTGAGTGGTAACATGTCTGTTGCTGTCATCTCTGAGATAAGTTATTTTTTTTTCAGAGTTGAAGTGAATCCCATCTTCTCACAGGAGAAGAAGCAAGCAGAAGGAATTACTACAAGAGAAACTACTGATATACTATTGTAAAGATGGAGTTTAAGGAAGAACCCTGCAGAATAAAAGATGAAGATACAGAGGAACAAATAGGTTGGTGTTTTCCTTCATTCTCTTTAATGACTGATGAGGAACATTAAAGCCCTGGGTATACTTCTTTTTTTTTTTTTACGCATACGCTAGTGAATGCACATAGTCGAATGCACAACCTTGCAAAGTATAATTCATTTGACTCGTTACAACCCATGTAAACATCTTTGTATTCTTTCATGCTAGAGTTGTACAAATGAGGCTACTTTCTAACTTCTTTGCACAATCTCTCATCTATGTAGGCCTCCACTGTCACTGTAGCTTGCATGCGTTCCGGTCTGTTCTGTTAATGCAGTTTTTCTTTGACTACCTTGTGAATCGACACCCCCAGGGCACAGTTGCCACCTTGTGGTTAAACTAATTACTGCAAAAAAAAAATGATATGCTACCTGTGTGTACAAGTATGCATGGTCACAAAAATCAGGCGATGCGCGTACAGTACGCTCGTACTCTTCTGATTACGAAATTCATGTCACGTGCACTGTACGCTGACCCTCGTGTACGCGTAAAAAGTGAATTATACTTTGGGCTTTAGATGAAAACTGACATAAGAATACATCTAGAACTAGATACTAGTAGACAGTAGTAAATTAGATTTGTGCTAAATTAAGAATGAACTTTATTTCTTTGTTTCTCATTGTCCTTTTTTAATTGAATTTAATATGTTGATTTTAGACCTGATGGAAGTAACTGAAGACAAACACCATTTCAGAAATGAAGATGGAAAACTGACATATAAAAATGAAGATGAACAACATCTGCTTCAAAATCCTCATCATTTCAAAAATGAAGATGGAAATGCAGTCATTTCAAAGACTGAAGAGAATTTTACACAAAAACAAGCTGGAAAATCTGGAGTCAGAAGATCTTTAACCTGCTCTGAGTGTGGAAAGATTTTCACATATAAATCACACTTTAACAGACACATGAGAATTCACACTGGAGAAAAACCGTTCACCTGCAATGAGTGTGGAAAGAGTTACAAACATGAAGCACACCTTAAGGTACACATGATAATTCACACTGGAGAAAGGCCTTATACATGCGCTCAGTGTGGAAAGAGTTTCTGTCGCAAAGAGGACTTAAATGTACATACGAGAAATCACAATGGAGAAAAACCATTCACGTGCTCTCAGTGTGGAAAGAGTTACACTACTAAATCAGAGCTTAACAGACACACAAGAATTCACACTGGAGAAAAACTGTTCACATGCACTCAATGTGGAAAGAGTTGTGGACAAAAATCAAACCTTTTAAGACACATGAGAATTCACACTGGAGAGAGGCCTTATACGTGCTCTCAGTGTGGAAACGGTTTCACATCCAAAACCGCTCTCAATGATCATCTGCACTTTCACTCTGGAGTGAAGTCGTCGTTCAGCTGTGATCAGTGTGATAAAACATTTGTTGTGGAATCAGGCTTAAGAAGACACCTTAAACTTCATACAGCTGTGAAGCCTCACATTTGTTATTTTTGCGGAAAGAGTTTTACACGACTGCAACATTTAAAAGAGCATGAAAGTATTCATACTGGTGTAAAACCTTATATGTGCTCTGACTGTGGGAAGACCTTCATTACATCAGGTGCTTTAAAAAAACACCAGAGAATTCATACTGGAGAGAAACCGTACAAGTGCTCACACTGTGGAAAGAGTTTCGCTCATTCAGGACACGTGAAAGATCATGAGAGAGTTCATACTGGAGAGAAGCCGCACCAGTGCTCTTCATGTGGGAAGAGTTTCACCCGATCATTTAATCTATGGACTCATAAGAAAAAGTGTTGCCCGAAGTTGTCTAATTAGCATATGTTCATGTTTAGATCCATGACTTTTAAATAATTTTATAATTAGATTAAAATATAAAATTACTTAAATAGAGTAATTTAAAATTAGTAGTGAAGTTTGATTGTTTGACAAGGGGAATCTTTGGGGAAGGTCAAAATTGTAGTGTATTGCATTCTAAGCAGGGGTGTAACGGATCGCAGTTGATCCGTGATCCGTAGGAACAAGGCCCCACGGTTCGTAATGCATGTGATTCGTGGATTAACTGCATTTAGCCATTATATAGTGAAAGTTTATTATTTGCACTTGTGTTTGTAAGTCTTACCAATTTAAAACACTCAAGCTTTTTTAAACAATTCAAATGCAAGAAGAAGAGGCCAATTTCACAATCGCACGTTGTTTTCTGTGCACACACACTCAAAGCACGTGCGCTCACAGAGGCAAGTATTCTTGTATACAGTTGGTTATAAAGTCTTAAGTGAACCTAAACAGTTGGGAAAACTTGAGGAAGAAATCAGATGTGTTTTATCATATTGGTTCCGTGCATTTGGTCGTGCATTCCAGCCTGGTCTCATTGTTAATACGTAACTTTCAAAGACACAAAATGTAAATTTTTGTATGTTTAGAAAGGTGCTGAAACATACAATATTGACGTATTTATAGCACTAAAACGTAAAAATACTTAAATCTTTCATGTGAAAGATGCATGTCGCCATCTGTGCCGAAGCAGGTGAGAACCAATGAGCGGTAGATATCAGTGCCGTAAACCATGTTGTAACGCATCTCGAGGGCGCTACTTTCAAATTTGAATCATAACGAGCGCGGGCTTTGACCGTGACTGTCGTGCTGAGAATGAAGATTAAGATTGATGGATAAAGGGCTGAATCTGTATCTGTTACTTACAAACATGGATTCTATAGATTTGGAGAACAGCGAAGAAATAAAATTGATGTGATTTGTTAATTTATGTTTTTGTTGTATCTTATGGTTGTATTGTCAGTTGCTGCATAGGAGAAAATGCCTTCTGTGTCTCACTGCAAACAAACTAAATATAACAAAATGGTTAAACAATTACAGAAATTTTATTCATTTTTAGGTTTCAAAGTGCTGTTTAACATTATGTAATCCTCCGAAACAAGTTCACAGCACAAATCGTGAACAGAAATGATATTTCATATTAAGTAGATGAGTAAACTGCATTGAATAAATTTGACTAAAACATGTATTGATATGACAATTGAATACAATAGATTTAAAACAATGCCACAATATTAATATTAATACATGGGAATTCATACGCATTCACACATGGCTACGTAAATGATTTACATTTTATTGCTGTTAATACGCAAGTATTTTTACGTGTTAGCGCTATAAATATGTCAATATTGTTTTTGTGAAAATGTAAGTATATGTACGTGTGGTAGAACCACACTTTACGTAAAAATACACACGTATTCTCATGAGATCACGTTGTGCATTCGTACATTGGTTCCGTACATTTAGTGACAGCAGCCTAATGTCATTAATTTTCAAACAACAAAACAACTTTAACAATGATTAATCTATAATTTATACTGTGAACACAATGCATGCAGTGTAATTACAATTATATTTATATTATTACGTTTCTGTACATGACTTTACTTTGTACAATGTCTTTACTACCTTTCTGAGCCTTGAAAGTGGTAATAACATTGCAGTCTCTCGGAGGCCAGAAACCTCTCGGATTTCATAAAAAATATCTTAATTTGTGAAAGTCGAAAGTCTAGTATAGTAGAGTAATTAATGCCTTTTTTTAAAAGATTTTTAGGTGAACTAACGGTTAAAGTGTAACAGAGATGAATTTACAATTGATACATAAAGAAATGTAAACAACAACAACAACAACAACAAAAACAGGACTTTGCCGTGTGTATGTGTGTGTATATCCTGGCTATCGGCAGCTTTTTGTGCATTTGTTCTTTATGGGAAAATGCTTATGCAGTTTAGCTCATTGGATTCATATTCTGGTCTCATCTGCTTGCTAGTATAGTATGCATCATCAAATCTTTTATTAAAAAAAAAAACAGTGTAGTTTTTACCAAGCAAACGCCAGAAATGGCGACACACTCTGAAAGACCGTACTTGGGGATAAGGTTTAAGGTCATTTAGGCTCTTATGTTATATTTTGACAAACAATTTAATCCAAAAAAAAGTAATGAAAATTAACTTATATTGAGCTTAAGTTATTTTGAGATTTTGGGTACTTGTTGAATCCATCCTGATTCTTGAAACAATTCATCAGACTGTGAGGACATTAATTTTATTTTTGCTGGGAGAAATCTAAATCTGACAGCTTGCATTAAGCTGCGTGGATAGAGTTTTTAAGTTAAATCTTCATATATCTTAATATCTCACTTTTTTTTTTATTAATAGTTGTACCATCTAACTTTAAAATGAGGTCAAGATTTATATTAAAATTGAACAACATCAGTAACACGCCACAGTTGAAGGAGTCCAGAAGGGAAATACAATTGCAAACTTCTTAGCAGATATTTGAAGTTTGATTCTTTATCCCAAATCAAAAATATTTGGGTAGATAAATAGTGTTTGTATAATCTGCAACTAGTCTCTGAAGGTTGATAATCTGCAACTAGTCCTTGAAGGTTAGATAGTTTAATAGGGATTGGTTTCCGCCAGTAGAGGGCGCTCGTGCAACCGAAGCAATTACACACATTCGAGTCTAAGAAGAAGAGAAGTGAGCGAGGGAAGGGAACATAAACATGAGAAGTGGAACACAGCCGTTCATTCTGATCTAAATGTGCTGCTTTTCAGACTGTGAGTACATTCATTTTATAATTTATTTGCAGAAATATAAATCCAAACGAGTCGGTTAATTTAGTGAATCATTTAGAAATGAACCGACTGATGTTGTAAACGCTGGTGAAACGTAAACTCGCTACTGACTGGTTTTTCATATTACAATTTGTGAATATTATGATTTGTGTTTTCATTTTATGTAGGCTAATGAACGAATGAAACTTAGTAAACAGTTTTCAATTCATGTAAATCATATCTAATGTAAGCAACTTACAAATCAGCTAGAGGAGTTGTTTGGGCAAAACACTTAAAGGCAGGGTAGGCGATTTGTTCCAGAAACAGTTTTTGTTAAGCTGGTTGAATGTAAAGATTGACCAAATTTTTATAACCAATACCAATTATTTTTATGTTTATGTGCCCGATAACGGATATACAGAATCAATATTTATTCATTGTTTTATTTCTGATTTTGACTGAATTATAACAACAGCACTGAACTGAACAAACCGTTTTATTTAACAATTTTTGAATACTGTAATTTGTGTGTGTGTGTGTGTATATATATATATATATATATATATATATATATATATAAACTGCACTGTAACTAAAGTGTCTTTTGTTTTAAACAAAATCTTTGATAAGGTAAAAAACCAGGTAATGAATATAGCATGTAAAAATAGTTGTTACAAATTTTTAAAAAATCATGAAACATTCTAAATCGCCTGAATAAAAAAACATGACTGCTTTAGTGTAGCTTAATAATCCCAGTTGCATCTTTTTATTTATAACAACAGCATTAATATTGACAACAGGCAAAATAAATTTAGTCTTAATGTTTTCAAATGGAGAACATAAATAAATGACAGGGGAATCTATCAGCTCCCCATAAATATAAGCATTCGTTTTAAATTACAATTTTAAGGTGAGACACCCCAGGTGAATAGGGTAAAAAAAATTAACTAATAGATATCATCATACTTCCCCAGCTGATTGATTACACTAAAAATTGCAAACATTTTTGTATTACAAGTTTTCTAAAATGTTATGTTTAAATATGCAGGCATTATCTAATTAAATATGCGCTAGTTTGCATAAATTTCTAGAATACAAATCTGAAAATTGGGTGACGTCAGGTTCAAAACTTTTTGAACATATTAAATTCAAAGGTTTTTATAGAGGGAATTTTGGATCTCTCTTTTTATCACTCCATAAATCAGAAAATACTATCATTAGCCAGAAAAAAAATAATTTTCACCATTTTTTTTTAGGAATAAAATGTTTAAAAACGTGTAAAATCAGAAGGACCAACTTCAGCCAAAACTTTCCAACTTTTGGAAAAGAAGCATTTCTTTTTGGTACCGTTGTAATCAAAACAGCTGCGCTTTTAAACACAACTTTATACTACTTTTTCTTTTGAGCATCACAAACAGTGATTTTGCTGTACCTCGTATTTTCTCTGCTGTGCATCTGAGACTCGAATTTATTAGGGATGCGCGCTTTGACTAATTTGACAGTCGTTTAAATGGAAGTTTTGTAACCGACCAGTAGACTAGTCTAAAGTAAGAAACGCCCTAAAGACTTGCATGTATATATGATCCATTTGAAACAATGAATCAATGCGATGCGATGGGCATTTGCTTGGTGTATGTGCTGAATATGGTTCCGGTGGAATTATGCCAGTATGACATGTCACAGCTTGCATAAAACTTTTCTGTTTTTTTCTAATTTTTTCTAATTCAAAATATTCCCATTCTGAGCTCGCCCCGACAGACACGAAGAAAATGCATGGGAGATCAGAGAGAAAATTAAAAGAGTATCTCTTAGCCTAAGGTATTATTTTCCATAGTGTTTTATTTTAATGTGTTAATTAAAAAGCTTTTAAATATAAATGTAACAAAGTTCAGGGCTCAGGAAGAAGGGAAACTAGCGAACTGTAAATGTAGGTTTTATTGATAAAATAAGTAAAACAAAAGTAAATGGCAGGTGCATCATGGCTAGCTGCCGCACACACAAAACACAACTTAAATGTCCCAGGCCTGGTCCTCTCTCATCCTCCATTGTCATTACTCCTCCCTTTATCCTTCCTAAACAAGTCACTCCTTCCGTGAAGAAACAAGCGTGGATGTAACTGACTAAAACAATCTTTTGAAGTAAATTATTTCATGTTTTATGCATGAAAAGTTTGTAAGACTAACTTATTTTGCTTTTGAATCTCATGAAATTATACAATCAGATTAATACACATAGTAATTCTAGCTAAAAACCTAACCCCCATCCCCAAACCTACCCTTCCATAAAATCAAGATTTACTGTAGAGTTTAAGATTTAAAATGCTTTAAAAACTGAGGAAAACAAACAGGATGACTTACGGGGTCTGGTGAAATTTTATACGATCTGTATGCCTTATCACTAGGTAGCGATAGTGAAGCTTAAAAAGCTAGGAAAGTGAAGCAAGAAGTGTAGTAGTAGTGATGACGTCAGTGAATCCAGAGGGAGGGGCTCTAATGACATTGTGAATGGCTGTTTCATTATGGGGGCGTAACTTGAGGTAGGGGGTGTAATTTGTTGGCGCATGGTTTGTAGTACTGAGGGCCGCAGTCGGACATGCTTACTTTTTTTTTGCTCCCTGCTATACGCTTTCATGTGATTTGGAGTTTTGGTGTGGCTTTGGAGATGCTCTGAAGGGAGGGTGGGATCTTATGCTTTCAAAGCTCGCTATTGCTAGCCTCTCTAAAAATTACCTACCCTACCTTTAAAGCTGGATAATTGTGATGATCATCTGCTAAATGAGCAACAGCGACCATAATTCACACCTTCAGTCAGTGAATCCGCTCCCATAGCTGTTCATGAGAGTTTAAATGCTGGGGAATATTCCCATCTTCCCACAGGAGAAGAAGCAGCAAGCAGGAGGAATTACTCCAGGAGAAACTACTGACATACTATTGTAAAGATGGAGTTTAAGGAAGAACCCTGCAGAATAAAAGAAGAAGATACAGAGGAACGAATAGGTTGGTGTTTTCCTTCCTTCTCTTTAATCAGTGATGAGGAACATTAAAGCCCTGGGTATACTTAATTTTTTTTAAGTGTATGCTAATGAACGTGGACAGTCGAATGCACAGCCTTGCAAAGTATACTTCATTTGACTCAGGCATTCGACATGCGCAGTTTTTCATGCTAGAGTTGTACAAATGAGGGTACTTTCGTCTATGTAGGCCTCCATTGTCGCTGTACCTTGCATGCATTCCGGTCTGTTCTGTTAATGCAGTTTTTCTTTGACTACCTTGTGAATCGACACCCCCAGGCAACCGTGCCACCTTGTGGATAAACTAATTACTGCAAAAAAAAAAATTAAATGCACATACAAGTGTGCATGGTTACAAAAATCGGGCGGTGCAAGTACGCACATACTCTTCTAATGACGAAATTTGCGTCGCGCAAAGTACGCTGACCCCTGTGTACGCGTAAAAAGGGAAGTATACTTTGGGCTTTAGATGAAAACTGATATATATCTAGAGGTAGATACTACTAGTAGACTTAGCACAAATCTAGTTTACTACTAAATTAAGAATGATATTTATTTCTTTGTTTCTCAATTGTCCTTTTTTAATTGAATTTAATATGTTGATTTTAGACCTGATGGAAGTAAATGAAGACAAACATCATTTCACAAATGAAGATGAAAAACTACTGCCATATAAAAATGAATATGAACAACATCTGTTTCAAAAACCTCATCATTTCAAAAATGAAGATGGAAATGCAGTCGATTCACAGACAGAGAAGAATTTCACACAAAAACAAGCTGGAAAATCTGGACTCAAAGGATCTTTAACCTGCTCTGAATGTGGAAAGAGTTACACATATAAATCACGCCTTGACAGACACATGCGAATTCACACTGGAGAAAAACCGTTCACCTGCAATGAGTGTGGTAACAGTTACAAACATGAAGCACACCTTAAGGTACACATGAGATCTCACACTGGAGAAAGGCCTTACACATGCGCTCAGTGTGGAAAGAGTTTCAGTCGCAAAGAGGACTTAAATGTGCATACGAGAGTTCACAATGGAGAAACACCATTCACGTGCTCTGAGTGTGGAAAGAGTTTCACATATAAATCACACCTTAACAGACACATGAGAATTCACACTGGAGAAAAACCGTTCACCTGCAATGAGTGTGGAAAGAGTTACAAACATGAAGCACACCTTAAGGTACACATGATAATTCACACTGGAGAAAGGCCTTATACATGCGCTCAGTGTGGAAAGAGTTTCTGTCGCAGAGAGGACTTAAATGTACATACGAGAAATCACAATGGAGAAAAACCATTCACGTGCTCTCAGTGTGGAAAGAGTTACACTACTAAATCAGAGCTTAACAGACACACAAGAATTCACACTGGAGAAAAACTGCTCACATGCACTCAATGTGGAAAGAGTTGTGGACAAAAATCAAACCTTGTAAGACACATGAGAATTCACACTGGAGAGAGGCCTTATACGTGCTCTCAGTGTGGAAACGGTTTCACATCCAAAACCGCTCTCAATGATCATCTGCACTTTCACTCTGGAGTGAAGTCGTCATTCAGCTGTGATCAGTGTGATAAAACATTTGTTGTGGAGTCAGGCTTAAGAAGACACCTTAAACTTCATACAGCTGTGAAGCCTCACATTTGTAATTTTTGCGGAAAGAGTTTTACACGACTGCAACATTTAAAAGAGCATGAAAGTATTCATACTGGTGTAAAACCTTATATGTGCTCTGGCTGTGGGAAGACCTTCATTACATCAGGTGCTTTAAAAAAACACCAGAGAGTTCATACTGGAGAGAAACCGTACAAGTGCTCACACTGTGGAAAGAGTTTTGCTCTGTCAGGAAACCTGAAAGATCATATGAGAGTTCATACTGGAGAGAAGCCGCACCAGTGCTCTTCATGTGGGAAGAGTTTCACCCGATTATTTAATCTATGGACTCATAAGAAAAAGTGTTGCCCGAAGTTGTCTAATTAGCAAATGTTCATGTTCAGATCCATCACTTACAAAATAATACACTAACAAAGTAAATTATTTGATATTCAGATTAATCAAAAGCTGGATAATTTGCTAAAATTAGCAGTGAAGTTTGATTGTTTGATAAGGGAAACCTTTGGGGAAGGTCAAAATAATAGTTTAGAAAACTAGTGTTGCCATAAAATGATTTGTGAAGGTATGTGTTTTGATTTTCAATTTGTGTTTTGAGTTCAATTATTTGCATAAATTGTGCATATAAGGCATTTGTGTAAAAGTGGCAACAATAGTCTATTAAATCATAAACCATATTTCAAATAACTTGTTTTAGCTGTTTAAACGTGATGCAATAAGATATTGAAGACTTTATTGCATCACTCTCTGCACAATATGAAAATGAGAAAGAAGAATGTTAAACGTGATTTTATATAAATAAATATATAAATAGTTTGATATGCGCTCTGAACCACTGATTTGAAAAACAAAATATTCGTAAAGCTTTGAAGCTTCATGAAGCAGTGTTTTGAAATCGCCCATCACTAGATATTAGTAGTCATTTTGTTTTTTTGGCGCACAAAATCTTTTCTCGTCGCTTCATAACATTAAGGTTGAACCACTGTAGTCACATGATCTGTTTCAAATATGTCTTTAGTAGCTTTCTGGGCATCTGATTTTTGCTCACACCCAAATAGGGTCAAATATGACAAACTATAATAAATGATCTGGGGGGTATTTTGAGCTGAAACTTCACAGACTTCACAAGTGTTAATTATCTTGCTGGCAGTAGAGGCCTCACTGAGCCATCGGATTTTATGTAAAATATCTTAATTTGTGTTCTGAAGATGAATGAAGGTCTTACGGGTGTGGAACGACATGAGGGTGAGTAATTAATGAGAGAATTTTCATTTTTGGATGAACTAACACTTTAATTGACGCAACACCAGTTCTGTTTGAATACGGAAGGCGGACTGCCGGAAGCCAGATATTTTACTTCATAATTGTTAAATATGGATATTTTTCTTAGACAAACGCATCACTTTGCTTCAGAAGGCCTTTATTAACCCCCCGGAGCCGTGTGGAGTACGTTTATGATGGATGTGGATGGAAGTACTTTCTTCAGCTCATATTCTTGACCCCTGTTCACTGCCATTATAAAGCTCCGATGAGTCAGGATATTTATTAATATATCAACGATTATGTTCATCATCGTTGAAGAAAGTCATATACACCTAGGATGGCCACTGACATATAGTTCCTTAGAACCATTACTGATCAGTTATTCACATGACAGATTATGAGTTAAATTGTGTTGTGTTAGGCTATTTAACACTAAATGTTCCTTGGGGACAAAATCTTTTTTTCTTTTTTTTAATAAAAATGTTTCCTTAATCTGAGCGGTACAAGACTTTTTACTTTTCCTAAGTTTACCACCTCAACACACACACAAAAAGTTGGACTTGATTCAACAATGTTGAGTAGTTGTGGAAAAAATCCTTAATCTGTCCTTCGCGGACACTAGTGGGTGCCCATAGGAAATGAATGGGTGAGACTATAATTCAGAGAAAATTTTTTATTTGTCCAATAAAAATCAAATCCAACACAATGCAGATTATACATACACATAAACAAAGGGGTGAGCCTATATATCATTCTCAATGTGGCCCACTCACACACACATACACAAACAAAGTAGTGAAAAACTATTTCCACAAAAAACTTTACAATTTCACCAGCATATTCATACTGGTGAGAAACCTCATATATATTTTGACTGGAAAGATGTTCACTGCATCCAGTGCCTTAAAATCACACCAGATAATTCATACTAGAGAGAAGCTGTACAAGTGTTCACACTGTGAAAAGAGTTATTTCACCCAAATATGTAATCTACAGAAACATAAATAAAAAGCATTGCATGAAGGTGTCTAAGTGAGCAAATGTTCATGTTTAGATCCATGACTTTTAAATAATTTTATATTTAGATTAAGCAAAAGATATACTCAGATACAAATGTATAGTATAATGCAATGTAAGTTGCTTTGGATAAAAGCGTCTGCCAAATGCATAAATGTAAATGTAAAAAGATGGAATTACCTTTAATAGAGTAATTTAATCTAAGATTAGTAGTGAAGTTGATTGTTTGACATGGGGAACCTTCATCTGAAATTAAGCATACAACAGATATATCCTTCATGGCTTTGCCTACCCCAGAATTCATTGCGCCAGTGATGACTTTTTTTTCTTTTCTTTTTTTTTTTTAGAGAAATTGTCAGATTACACTTTTAAATGTAAGTATTTTGTTTGTAGGCAGTTGAATATAACTTTAAAAAATCTAGTACAAATTTTAGTACTTTCGCACTTCAACTGCAACTGTCACAGTTGCTAGGCGACAAGAACAGACTGTCCCATTGAACAACTCCCTGGTACCACATAGACCAGCTGTTAACAATGTGTCTGTCACAGACTGCGTGACTTTGCCACTTCCTGTGGATTTTGCTTTTCTTGCAACTAAGCGACTAATAAAGTTTTGGTTGACTAAGCCTCTTCTAGTCAACTTAAGCCCTGGGTATACTTAGTTTTTTTATGTGTATGCTAGTGTACACGAACAGCGCAGCCTTGGAAAGTATATTTCATTTGACTCGTACGCATACACAGGCGTTCGAAGCATGCGCAGTTTTGCACAATCTCTCATAACGAGTTACAACCCATATTCTTTCATGCTAGAGTTGTACAAATGAGGGTACTTTCTAACCTCTTCACACAATCTCTCATCTATGTAGGCCTCCATTGTCGCTGTAGCTTGCATACATTTTGGTCTATTCTACTACCTTATGAATCGACACCCCCAAGGCATGGTTGCCACCTTGTGGATAAACTAATTGCTGCAAAAAAATTAAATGTGCATGTGCGACCTGCACGGACAAGTACTGTTCTGATGACGAAATTTGTGTCACATGCACTGTATGCTGATCCTCGCCTATGCGTAAAAAATGAACTATACTTTGGGCTTAACGGTTAGTTGACTATTAAACTAAGCAACCACTGACAGGAATAACACAATATAGGTATAATTTTAAACTTAGAAACTCAGCATTTTAATGCATCCAACCATTTTGATCCACTCTTAACAAGTGCTGAGTAATCCCTCTAAACCGGAGTGTACCGCCCACGGGCGACACTTAGCTACAAAAAAAATTAATAATCATGTTTTTCAAAACTACTGCCTTGATCAACACAAAATAGGTGTCATTTGAAGGCTTAGAATCTGAACTTTACAATGAATGTACCCATTTGATTAACTCCTAAGTACTGCTGAGTTATTTGCTGATAAATACAAAAATGCTTTCATAATTTATGAAATATTTTTTGCACTATGTACACTCTAAAATAATTTAGTGGCTTAGTAAATATCACAGTAACTTTATTAACTTGATAAAATCTCTGAATATCATTTACTTGATGGTTTGAGTTGAACATGTATGTTTACTACACTAAAACAACTAGTATTTGACTAACCAATTATTGCATTTCCTCTGTGAAATTCAGGTTAGTTGTTTTATTTATCTATAAAATTATTACTGTGCTTTAAATCATTTTATTTAATGCAAAACAACATAGAAGGACGCATTTTAAGACACCTAAACGAGTGCTGAGTCTGTCTTTTCGCGTGATTGAAACACCTGATGCCTTGCATAAAACTCACTTTATTCCTAAAGATAATGAATATAATTAATCAAATGTGTCGATCACAAGATATTCCTCACAGAGTTATGACAAATAAAACACCCTACAGGCGCTGACTAAAATCAGATATAGCTTTCACATGGCGTTTTCGCTTATAACTTCATGAAACATGCATAGATCGTAGAAAATGTTGCATCATTACTTACAATGGATGCTCCCAACATAAACATAATCAACATAATCACTTGCATGATCACGAGATATTCCTCATGGATAAACGATTTTAAAAATGCCCATAAGGGGGGTGTCAAGGGCTAAACAAAACAGCTACATTGGTTCTAAATGCTGTAACTTTTGATTACTTTATGCCAACACCACAAAATTTGATCCAGATGCAGCACGCATGTAGGAGAACACAACTTCACCGACAAAGAATTGTCCCCCTACCTTAGGTCCTTTCTGAGTTATTACATGTAAAATAAGAAATGTTTGTAAAATTATAATATATATAGTATTTTATCAGCAGGTTCTCAGCATGAGAATGTCCAAATTTAATTTTATTTAAATTAAATTCTCTAAAAATGTTTTCTATCAAACGATACATAACTACCTTTTGACTCTCCTTGCTAGAGTTTTGGAGTTATGTGTCTTTACTTTTGTGTATGTCAAATGACACTAATGACTCTAAAAATGCCTTCAGGGTTTAAAGGGTTAAAGAGAAGGAAGGAAAACACCAACCTATTTGTTCCTCTGTATCTTCATCTCTCATTCTGCAGGGTTCTTCCTCAAACTCCAATACAATAGTATGTCAGCAGTTTCTCCTGCAGTAATTCCTCCTGCTTGCTTCTTCTACTCCTGTGGGAAGATGGGAATATTTATATATTTAAACTCTCATGAACGGCTGTGAGAGCGGCTTCACTGACTGAAGGTGTGAATTGTGGTCGCTGTTGATCATTTAGCAGATGATCATCACACTTACAATTGCTCTCAATTATCCAGGTTTAAGTACAATCGCTCTGGAATATTCAGGTGCAAACGTTTGATCAAATGGTTGTTTAGAAACAATTCAACTGCTTTAGCTGATTTTTATGATGCTCTTACATTAGATAATGATTTGCATGCATTAAAAACTGTTTACCAGGATCCATTCCATAAAATGAAAAAACACACCTCATAATCTTAACATACTGAAATGTGAAAAACCAGTCAGTAAAGAGCTTACGTTTCAAGCGTTACTTTTTATGAAAAGTAATGTGTTGCATTACTTTCGTGTTACTTTTCCTCACCTGGGCTGGGCTTGTTTGTTTGTTTTCTAATAACAACAAAAAAGTTATGTTTTTGGGCAAATGTTAAGGACCTTTCACACCAAAAGTGAAATGAATAAGCCTAAAGCTGAAGGAAATGCATATTTATGCCTGTACAGTAGAGGGCGCAGCTCAAACAAACCTTTCAGCTGTGCTGCCATTCTGCATTAAAGAATAGGATACAGAAGGAAATTCAACATTCTTATTTTTAATCTAAAGTAATTTTTTGCTTATTACCATGTTTGAATTAGATCATTGAAGGTCAGCAGCAAAGACATTGGTTAATAAAGTGAGATTAAATACATATTTTTGTATCATTTATTTGAGGAATACTTAATGTTTTCATGCAAGTGAGTAAATGCATGTTTACATTTAATCTAGAACTACAATAACCATCATGTTCACACAACACCTCTGCACTTTATTTCTCTCAACATGGGGACAGTTACATGTTATGTTCTCTTCCCTTGCTCACTTCTGTTCTTCTCCTAGACTCGGATAGATTTGTTACAAGACAAGAGAACCAAAGTAACATCTGTTATCTTATTTGAGATTGTATTGAGACACGTATTGTTGATGAAAATGTGAGAGTTATTGAGAGAAGATTTACCTTGAAAACTCCAGATCTCCAGTTCTGTCCGAGCAGCTCAATGCAAGTTGTCTAATTTCTCCTAAGAAAAATAAAATCACAGTCCTCAGAGTCTGATAAACACAGTGAATTAAATCAGTTAAAGGTACACACGTTTTTGGAAGTAATGCGTCTTGCGGAAGAACATTGTAGCCGGAGCTTCTTCTCTCTGCTATGTAACGTTACTCGGTTACTCCGCGGGGGTTGGGGTCCCGCTCTGTCTAAAATAGTCCGAATATAAACATATTATATAGATGTACCGTAATGATTCAGGATAAGGCAAAAGCACGGTTTGGAAGAAGGATTCATAATGTACATAGTGAACAAAAAGTTATAGTGTACGTTGAATCACGATGGATTCCAATGCTGCGTCCCAATTCGCCTGTATGTACTCTTTTTGTGAAGTATGTACTCTTTTTGTGAAGTAGACAAGCTTTGGGACATACTATCATGCCTGTCAATCATCTTAAATCCTCCCCATTTCATTTTATTTCCTACCATGTCAGAGAGAAATGCAGTAGCACGTCTTTCATGCGGATAACTCTCCTCATAATGATGCATTTAAAAGTTAAGGGCCAAACGGATCTTTATAAAAGTCCATATTGTCATTGCAGATGAAATATAACACGGATAACATTAAATACATTTTTTTTTTATCAGGTTAAATTGATTATTAGTCACTCAAACCTCTCACCGTCGGTCGCGCATATCCGCCATGTTTTGTAGTTTTTTGTGTTTTTGTTTGTTTGTTTGTTTGTTTACACTTTTTACTCGTGTTTGTAGTTCTGAACTGAATCCTCCTCCAAAGCGCAATGCGCTGTGGGCAATATTTGCCTTTATACCGGATTTTTTTTTTTTTTTTTTTAACCAAAATGCAATATCTAAATAAAAATGTCATTTTTTTTCTTTTTCATAAAAAGTACAATATTTGCCTCTGAGAAGAGTTGAAGTGGAGTTGAATACAAATATAAAGTTATTCAAATTTAGACTGAAATACAGAGTAAATGTATAAATCTGAAAATATATTGTCACAGTTACATTTAACCTAAGAAATAAACTAGGTTAACTAATAGTTGCTATAATGATATAAAAGTGGCATTACACAGATACATATTACATATACATAATTCACCCGCTATATTGCTAAAAGTACACGATTTTTCATATCAACAGATGCACATGGTTTGTCTGAAAGCATATTAAAAACACCACATAGACATATAAACATTAAAAACTTTGTGTTTTGTTTAAATAGTCATTTAGAAACAATTCCATGAGTTTTTGTCTTTATCTTGCCGTTGAGGTCGTATGTGTAATAGTCCTTCCAAAATCAACAAAAAACATGTTTTAAAATAAAATGAAATAAACGTTTTTTCAGTATTTAGTTATTTAGTTTAACGCCAGGTTTCATTTAGCATATCTCTCAACACCACTCGTAATCTTTGCACGTTTTCTTGTCATGTGAATATAAAACACGGTTAAGTTTCATTATATATGTATATCTTTGGTTTATTACAAGCTGAACAAAAGCGATCATTTATGATATTTAATCGTATTGATTCGCTCCGGCTCGTTTATAAGTGTTTTTGATTCTCTAAAATGAACTGACTCTTTTAAAGTGTCCCCTCTCTTGCACAAAAAGTATTCTTGTCGCTTTATAGCCTAATATTAAGGTAGAACCACTGAACTCACAAGAACTGTTTTAAATATGTTTTTAGTACCTTTATTGATCTTGAGATTTTCAACGGCATTGCTGTCTATGCAGGCCTCACTGAGCCATCGGATTTAATCAAAATATCTTAATTTGTGTTCCGAAGATGAACGAAGGTCTTACGGGTGTAGAACGACACGAGGGTGAGTAATAAATAACATTATTTTCATTTTTGGGCGAACTAACCCTTTAAAACAGGTAAAAAAAAAAAAAAAAAAAAAAAAAAAAGTTGTTGGGGAAACATAGGTAATGTTATCTGTTGAAATGTAAAGTGAAAAACATCTGCTTAATTTTTTAGTTAACAAATAACCTGCTAACACAGTCAACAATTCATTTATAACAAATTCTTCAAAATAAAACACAACTCAAAGTCAGATTCCCATTAAAAATACATAGTATTCTCAAATATAGACTCATCATAAAGTCCACTTAAACATCAATTTCCCAGACAACTGCAGTGATTCTCCTCCTTCTAGTGATGGGGACACAAATTATACACTTCATTAATTGATCATTAATATTAGTAAATGTAATATATTTTGCTTTTATGATAACGTGCAATTGTTTTGTAAAGGTGTCATTACACATGTGGGCTGAGCTCTTGTTGCATTTACACTATTTCTAACAGCAGTTTGAGTGTTTCAAGCACTTCAAAAGAGTTAATTATTTTGAAAGCTACATTTCTCCTATCATCACTACCTCCCCCCAGGCTACTGTACACAACAGTTAATTATAAATGAACAGTCTGCCATCTACTGCACTGGAGTCATGTGAAGAGAATTATGTTTGTATAATTGGGTGATTTACTTGATATAAAATCAGTTACAGTTCTTAATTCATGTACAGTTTGTGAAAAAGTATTCCACTGTAATATCAAAAATCCTTGCTATATTCAAATGCAGTGCTGGGTAGTAACTGAATGCATGTAATCTGGATTACATAATCTGATTCCAAAACTTAAGTACTTGTAATTAGATTATTTTATGTTGTAAAATACTACAGATACCTTTTTATTGATTACATTTTTATTGATTACATAGCTTTCCTGTAGCTCAGTGGTTAGAGCATGGCACTAGCAATGCCAAGGTTGTGGGTTCGATCCCAGGGATTGCACATACTCAGATACAAATGTATAGTATAATGCAATGTAAGTCGCTTTGGATAAAAGCGTCTGCCAAATGCATAAATGTAAATGTAAATGTACATATTATTCAAACAACAGCAGTAAATCACAAACAAAGCACTCGCATCTCTGAGTGCTCAGAAAACTGAGGTCAATCCATTTCATTAAAAAGAGCTTCATTTGTGTTTCAAAATATACAAGTTCCTTTTTTCTTGTTGTAACAATTTTGATGTAACACAATGTAAGTTGCTATAAATAAAACAAATGACATTAATAATAATAATAATAACAGTGTGTCACCTCTTAACAGCCAGAATAACAAAGTAAATTTGTACACAGTATTTTTACACAAAGTTTTACTATATTTACTCCCCAATATGAACAAAAGCGTTCATTCTAAATTTGGGCATTTTGACCTTCCTGAGATGAACATACAACCAATATTTACCACTAAATTTAACAAATGTCTCTCTTTGATGATGTTGAAATGTTGCAATAAATTCCATCTTTTGCTTTATTGAATTATATCAACATATTTACTTGAAAGTGAAGGACCTGAACATGAACATTGCTTTCTAGACAATCTTGAGCAATGCCTTTTCTCATGAAACTGTAGATTAGATGATTGGCTCCTCCCACGTGAAGAGTACTGGTGTACTATGAGCTCTCTCGTGATCTTTCATGGATTCTGACCGAGTGAAACTCTTTCCACAGTGTGAGCACTTGTAAGGTTTCTCGCCAGATGAAATACAGGTCCTCCCACAGTCTCACAGCAGTATAAGATTGTGCATTTTTTTAAAGAATGCAGTGGTAAAAAATTCTTTCCACAAAGAGAACAAAAGTTTCAGCAGCATGAAGGTTTGTTCTTAAAGTCTGATGCCACAACAAATGTTTTATCACACTGATCACATCTTAACAACTCTCTAGTGAGAGCGCAGATGATTGTTAAGAACACTTTTGAATTTAAAGCTCTTTCCACACTGAGTGCATGTAAATGGTCTTTCACCAGTGTGAATTCTCATATGCTCATTAAAGTTTCCTTTGTGATTGAAACTCTTTCCACACTGAGTGCATGTGAACGTTTTCTCTCCAGTGTGAATTCTCATGTGTTCATTAAAGTGTCCCTTCTGAATGAAACTCTTTCCACACTGAGTGCATGTATGAGGCCTCTCTCCAGTGTGAGATCTCAGGTGGAAATTTAAGCTTTCTTTGTGAATGAAACTCTTTCCACACTGAGTGCATGTAAACGGTTTTTCGCCAGTGTGAATTCTAATGTGCACATTTAAGTTTCCTTTGTTATTGAAACACTTTCCACACTGACTGCATGTGAACGGCTTTTCTCCATTGTGAATTCTCATGTGCAAATTTAAGCTTTCTTTGTAAATGAAACTCTTTTCACACTGAGAGCATGTGAACGGCTTTTCTCCAGTGTGAACTCTCATGTGCACAGTTAAGCTTCTTTTGTGAAAGAATCTTTTTTCACAATGGGTGCATATGAACAGCTTTTCTCCACTGTGAATTCTCATGTGCACATTTAAATGACCTTTATGAATGAAACTTTTTCCACACTGAGCACATGTGAATGGTCTTTCTCCAGTGTGAATTCTCATGTGCACATTTAAGTTTTTTTTATGCATGTAACTTTTTCCACACTCAGAGCAGGTGAAAAAATCTTTGATTCCAGTTTTTTGAGTGCATTTCTGTGTGAAATTCTTTTCAGTCTGTGAAATGATTGCGTTTCCATCTTCATTTAGGAAATAAGGTTTTTGAAACTGATGCCATTCGTCTTCGTTCACTTCCCAAAATTGAATTAAAGAAAGACAAACGAGAAAAATAAATATAGGTGAACCTCGATTAAGCAAAAATCCAGTTTACTGTCAAGTCTGGTAGTATCTTAATCTAAATAAATTTTTATATGTCATATTTCATCTTGATGTTCCTCATCAATCATTAAAAAGAACGAAGGAAAACACCAACCTAATTGTTCCTCTGTATCTTCATCTTTTATTCTGCAGGGTTCTTCCTCAAACTCCATCTTTACAATAGTATGTCAGTAGTTTCTCCTGGAGTAATTCCTCCTTGCTTCTTCACCTGTGGAAAGGTGGCAATATACCAATATACCCTTAGCATTTCTCATGAATGGCTTTAATGAAGGTGTGAATTGTGGTCACTTTGTGTTTATTTAGCAGATGCTTTCGATCAATTTGGAATTATCCAGGTATTTTTTTTCGTTGTTGCAGTGTCACAAAAAAAGTGAAATTCCTGGATTCGTTGCAACAACATAACTTGTGACCTTAGTTATTGTGACATGAGAAATACTAAAAAAAGCATTTACATTTACATTAACAAATAATATTAAACATTTACATGAATGAAAGCATTCGGTGCAAGCAGACATTTCATGATTAATTATAATCACCAAATAACACAGAGGCAAACATAATAACAAAACTACTTCAGACAGACTGTGGGTGATGTTACCCGACCAATTTGGTGCAGTTCATTAACTTTTTTGATGCAACTTGTGACGAGAAATGGAGTGACATATCTTAAAGAGTTAGTTCAACCAAAAATGAAATTTCTGTCATTAATAACTCACCCTCATGTCGTTCCACACCCGTAAGACCTTCGTTCATCTTCGGAACACAAATTGAGATATTTTTGATAAAATCCGATGGCTCAGTGAGGCCTGCATTGCTAGCAAGATAATTAACACTTTCAGATGCCGAGAAAGGTACTAAAAACATTTAAAACAGTTCATGTGACTACAGTGGTTCAACCTTAATGTTACGATGAGAATGAAATGGGGAGAATACTTTTTGTGCGAAAAGTGCAAAAAAACAACTTTATTCAACAATATCTAGATGGGTGATTTCAAAACACTGTTTCATGAAGCTTCGAAGCTTTACAAGTCTTTTGTTTCGAATCAGTGGTTCGGAGCGTGTATCAAACTGCCAAAGTCACATGAACCATTGAAATTTCAAAATGTTTCAAAAAACTTATGACGTAACGAAGCCTCGTTTACTGAAATCACGTAACTTTTGAAAACAAAAGATTCGTAAAGCTTCGAAGTAGTGGGCGGCATTGGGTTTGGGCTCCCGCGGAACCCAACGCAAATCTCGCGGGAGTGGGCAGTTTTACCTTTGCTGCGGGCGGGAGTGGGCGGTCAGAAAATTTTGCGGGAGACCCGCAGGAAACAGTGGGATTTGGCGTGTAATAGAAATTTAAGAGTCAACTTGAAGAAAATTAAAGCGGCTGTTTACTTGACAAAAGCAAAGCAAGGCAAGTAAGACATCTGGAAACAATTCTCAAAATTTGCGCATTTTATTTTGAGCATTCCCGCATCTAGTGCAGCGTCAGAGAGGGCATTCAGTGTGTGTGGGCGGATCTTGGAAGAAAGATGCACAAGTCTGGGACCGCAGTCAGTCAGCAATATACTTTTCCTTCATAGTAATATGGTGTAAGCAATGCAAGGCCCAGTGATCAAATTCATTTGATTGTTAAGTAGGCTATGTTATTTTTATTTATTTTTATTTTTTGCAATAGCCTGTTAATGCCTGGCTCACACAGGAGTTTTGGGCCGATTTATGCCCGATATTCCCTGATTTTAGTTGTAGTTTCCCAAGGACCTTGATCGGCTCCGATGTTCGGCGCAGATTATCTGGTAATGTGAGGTGTTCACAGATCGAATCTTGCACCTCCCGATCTGCTCTCACACAAATCGGGGCCGCCCTGATCATATCAAACATGTTTGATATTTAGGATTTTAAATTGGGAAGATTACGTCAGTTCTTTAACAACAGCCAATGAGAGAAGTTAATGAGAGCGCTTTTGAAATTGAGACTGCGTAACCAGCTGCTGTATGGGTCCGTTGGACAGTGGAGATGGCAGAACGGTGCATTGAAGTGTTGCAACAACACAACTCCTTGAATAACCCGTCTTCAAAATCATGACAACCGTACGGACAAAGAGAAAAGCTGAGGAGAAATCACTATGGTTTTGAACATACCGGGTGAGTGTAGAAAGCTGCTAGCAAATGTAAACATACCTGTTTATGTCAGTGACGAATATGTTTACATCCGCTTCCCAATTAAATCACGTGAGGTGCTCTTCTGGGTATGATAATCTTAATAATATCCTGTAGTGTGTGCTGCGCTACAAATTTGAAATCTTGTAGTGTGTACATGTTTGAGATTTGTGAGAATAAAATCTGTGAAGATTCTCCTTGCAGCCAGATTTCATATTCGGTTAGGATTTTAAAACTTCTCTAGTGTGAGCTCGGCTTAAGCAAGCTATTGTGAATGTGAAATCTGAGATTTTTTTTTGGAGGCATTCTATTTATTTTATTTATTTCGCTTTGTATTTAATTTGTTTAAAGTATATCTAGCCTATTTTATAAGTCCCATATGCTTACTATGTTTATATATTTAATAAGTTAAAGTTAACCTATTTCTTATTGTGCTTTGGCTTATTTACTTAAACTGTTTGTTAATGGTTAAACTGTTTGTTTAGTTAATTGTTTGGTGTGTGAGTATGCAGTAGCCTGCATTTAAAAACTGAGGTGCCGCTAGTTGTGGTTTTGTTTTAACGGTTAATGTTTTATAACGCTAATAAAAAAATACCCAATGTTTTTATCACGTGTGGTGCTTGGTTTAGCAGCTACTTCATCTTATTTAAACGCAATCATGTTTAAAGTCTGTTATTCTGGATATTAACTTGAACGAATTTAGTCTGAGTATTTGTGTACATTTGTGTACAGAAAGCGGGCGGGAGTGGAATACGCAGGTTGCCGGAGCGGGCGGTCGCGGGTTTAAGAAAACAGTCCCGCACAGGGCTCTACTTCGAAGCTTCATGAAACAGTGTTTTGAAATCGCCAATCACTAGATATTGTTAAATAAAGTCGTTATTTATTTTTTTTTTTTGGCGCACAAAAAGTATTCTTCATAACATTAAGGTTGAACCACTGTAGTCACATGAACTGTTTTAAATACGTCTTTAGTAGCTTTCTCGGCATCTGAAAGTGTTAATTCTCTTGCTGGCTATGGAGGCCTCCCTGAGCCTTCAGATTTTATCAAAAATATCTTAATTTCAGTTCCGAAGATGAACGAAGGTCTTACGGGTGTAGAACAACATGAGGGTGAGTAATTAATGACGCGTTTAATTTCACGTTAAGCGTTTTTCTCACATAGAAAACGCTTAACATGGCTTAAAGGTGCTCTATGTAAGTTGTACTAAAGCATAAAAATACCATAATATGTTTGCAGATACTTATTAAATATGCTCAGTTCACATACTAATTTCTCTGAAAACCATTGCTACAGCCAGTTATTTTACTTTGAAATTTGCGTTCTGTGTCGGAATTTCTGTTTTTGTTTCGGTCAGTGCAAGACCGCACGTTGCCAAGTTACCCAATAGTATTTTGCCACCCCGGGTTGCCAGTTGGCGGAAAACACATGCAGCGAATTGCAGCCATGGAAGCCAGCGAACAAACTGGGTCAGAGATCGCAGATGACCTAAAAATGACCTAAAATGACCTAAAAAGCCTCAGCATCCATCTAAAAATCTCTGTGAACAGGAGCATATTAAAACGCGATATCAACTCATCATAAATCAATAAATCAACTAATTATCTTACAGTGTGCAAGTCTCCTCGCCTTCCAGTGTCAACTGAGCTCGCTCATCCTGTTGCGTCTTCAAACTGGCAACCCGCGAGAGCGTCGAGTCTGAGGAGGAGGGGGCGGGGCAAACAATATTTTGAATTTGGACTGCAGTACCCATTTCAACCACTAGCTGTCATTCTTACATTGAGCACCTTTAATGTACTACAGCGATATTAAAAGACCAAACTCAGTAAACATCATACTAATAAACCATACTATGTACAGCAAAGCAGACAAGCTCAGAATATAAACGCAATTCGTTTAAAGTGTTTTCCTCCCATCGAAAACCGTTATAAAGAAAACGCTTAAGGTCGCATAATGTACCCTATACTAAGTGTTATTAAAAGATCAAATTCTGAACAAACCAATTTTTCTGTATAGTATGCTTTATTAGTATAGTGTTTACTAAGTTTGGTCTTTTAATGGCATTAAAACATTAAGCCACGTTAAGAGTTTTAACGTGTAATTAAACAGGTTGCGTTCATATTCTGGGCTCATCTGCTTTTCTGTACGTAGTATGCTTTATTAGTATGGTGTTTACTAAGTTTGCTTTGTTAATAACACTGTCTTAGTAAATTAAGCCACGTCCCGAACGGGGACTGCTGTCATACGCAGTTGAAGTGCATAAGAAAAAGGAGTTGTGCTGGTTCAGTATCTGCTGTCAGATGATATGTTGTCAGGCTATATGCGTGTCATTATTTTCGTAACTTTATTCGAAATAAAACGTCTCACACCTTAGAAAAAACTAATGTTCCTGCCCTGTCAGTGGTTATTCTGCGGCGAGCGCTCTCGAATTGGGCGCGCGCGCTGTAGCCTATATCACTTCATATAAAGAGCATGAATCCTCTGACTTGGTGAAAATAAGTACATTTTCAGGGAAATTTCAATTTTGTGACCGACTTTGAATTATTTTATTAATTTTAAGTATAAAATGTGTCACCAGAACGTAAAAGTGTAATTATTTGATAATCACGAAGGACATATGACGTACAGTTTCCTTTGTTTTGGGCGGGTGCAGACAACTTGATTATTGTTCATGAGCCTAAATTCCAGCCACGCAAGAAAACATGCAATCTACCTGAGTGAAGACGTGAAGAGAAAGTAAAGTCGTGTTTCACTCTTGTGCAGTTTCAATTCGTTAGGTTTATCAGAGTCAGATATTTCAGTAGCCTCTATTGCAGACTGTTTTTGATTCACTAAAATGAAGCGGCTCTTAAGAGTCATTTGTTCAGGAATCGACACTGGCCTAACTCAGTACATTATTAAATGATCAGATGTAGATTTCTTACAAAAAATGACTAAATAAATGTACTCACAGAGTCTGAAACAGCAAAGCTCAGTTTCACAAACCCAAGATGGCTTCAACAAACGTAGATGGTTGAAATGAAAACAAATGCCGCCACCTAGAGGAAGATCTGTAATATTAACTAATGTCATAATTTCATGAAGGAAAAAAAGACATTACATATGAAGCAGAAACGATTGTCATTTTTACTGGAAATTGAATGCTCCAGACTTTCATAATGTAACATCACGTCCTTCGCTTCATGTTCATTTTTATATTCAAAACAATGTTATAGGAATCACTTTGTTTTAAAGAACAATTTGCTATTTATAATGCTGAGATGAATACAATATTAAAACCCATTTGATGTACACAGGGATGCATACTCTTGATTTCATTAGTCACTGAAATACTAAAAAACTAAATAACTAGTGTTGCCAGTAAGTTACTGGAAAAACCCTTATAAATGTCTTGACATTCATATTGATCGACAATTATTATAGGTTTTCAGTGGCTGTTTTTTTTTTTTTTTTTGTTGTTGTTGTTGTTTTTTGTTTTTTTAAACCATACTTACAAAGTGTGTAATTAAGGTCTTACATGTTATTTATTTTATCTATATTAGCAATTTTAAAACAGGTATTTTTTCAATGCACCTCCACAGACAGTACAGTTTTCATATCCAGTTTGATTATCTATTGTGTATTGTGAAAGAAAACTGAAAAAAATCTGAACTTTTTTTGTTTAAAACTGATTTATTAATGCAGAGTTGATTCATTCCTATGCACAACAATTACAGTTGCCTGAAGAAAATTTGTTCATTAACTCAATCAGTAAGTACAACGTTTTGTTCTTTTTCTGTTAATGTAACATAAATTACATAAGATGCAATTGGATATGGATTATGACATTAATAATAATGCATCTGCCGTCGCCTCTTAACAGCCAGTCTCTTTTTAAGTTGGCAATGTGTTTTTTTATGAATATTTCATTTAAATTTCCCTCCAGTATGAACTCTCTCATGAGATTTCAAGGCACCTATCGGAGCAAAACTCTTTCCACAGTGTGAGCACTTGTACGGTTTCTCTCCAGTATGAATTCTCTGGTGTTTTGTCAAGTCGCTGGACAAAGTAAAGGTCTTTCCACAGTCAGAGCACATATAAGGTCTCACACCAGTATGAAAACACTCATGCTGTTGTAAATTTTGCAGAAATGAAAAACTTTTTCCACAAAAAGAACACATGTGGGGCTTCTCAGCAGAATGAACTTTAAGGTGTGTTCTTAAGTATGATGCCGCAACAAATGTTTTATCACACTGATCACAGCTGAATGACTTCACCTCGGAGTTAATGCGCAAATGATTTTAGAGAAAATCTGTGAAAATCTTTCTGCACTGAGTGCATGCGAACATATATTCTCCAGTGTGAGATTTCATGTGCAGATTTAAGTTTCTTTCCACACTCAGAGCAGGTGAAAGGTCCTTCTTCAGGGTGAAATCTCATGTGCACTTTTAAGTTTCCTCTCATAGTGAAACTCTTTTCACACTTAGTGCACGAGAACAGATTTTCTCCAGTGTGAGATTTCATGTGCAGATTTAAGTTTTTTTTACACATGAAACGCTTTCCACACTCAGAACAGGTGAAAGGTCCTTCTTCAGTATGAGATCTCATGTGCACATTTAAGTGTCCTTTCAGAGTGAAACTCTTTTCACACTTAGTGCACGAGAACAGATTTTGTCCAGTGTGAATTGTCATGTGCACATTTAAATTTTCTTTATGGATGAAAACATTTCCACACACAGAGCAGGCAAGAGGTCCTTGGAGTCCAGTTTTTTTATCTTGTTTTTCTGTGCAATTCTCTTCAGTCTGTGAAATGGCAGCATTTCCATTTTCATTTTTGAAATGTTGAGGTTTTTGAAACCAGTGGTGTTTGTCTTCATTCACTTGCATCGAGTCTAAAATCAACATATTAAATTCCCAAAATTAAATTAAAGAAAGCCAAATGAGAACAAACAGAAATATAAGTGAGCTTGTATTTAACAAAAATCTACTTTACAACTCTACTAGTACAGCCAACTGTACTACAAAAGTCTACTAGTATCTAGTTTTAAATTTTATATGTCAGTTTTCATCTTAATGTTTTCATCAGTCATTAAAGAGAATGAAGGAAAACACCAACCTATTTGTTCCTCTGTATCTTCTTCTTTTATTCTGCAGGGTTCTTCTTTAAACTCCATTTTACAAGTCAGTAGTTTCTCCTGGAGTAATTCCTCCTGCTTGCTTCTTCTTCTTCTCCTATGGGAAGATGGGAATATTCCCCAGCATTTAAACTCTCATGAACGGCTGTGGGAGCGGCTTCACTGACTGAAATGAGTGCGGGTTCTCTAGTAAAGTGCAGATGTAATGTGTAAGCAATGGCTCCACCATAACAAGAATAGCAATGTACAATGAGACCTTTAAGATTATTTACAAGTGAGAACATTTTTTTTTTTCTACAATTAGTTCTAAAGGAATTTCAAAAATATATTGATAGGAATATATTTTAGTAATCTACGAGTCTGCATTTGCATTGCGCGTATATATATTTTGAAGGTTGAAGACCCTTGCATTAGACAATTTGTGATTTCTATCCTGCTGTGACAATTTATGCCATTTAAAACACTTTTTAATCATGTAGAATTATTACACCTATATGTTATTTCAGAGAATACACTGAATATTTGCACTTTTAAAAATGTATTTGTCACACCACAAGATCATTGAAATTAAAAATGCAAGTAAAAAAGTTATTAAAACAAACAGTGAGCAGTCAACACCTAAAATAAAACATTTCGAAGGCAATGCATGAAATGATGAAATGTGCACCTTGAATGCAATGCAAGTCACTTTGGATAAAAACATCTGCCAAATGCATTTATTTAAATGTACTTTTGCTTTAAACCAAAAACCTTGAACTTGTATGCATGATAAATATAAGTCTACACAATATTACATACTTTAGATGTAAATTCACAACTCTGGAAAAAGATTGTGTCCATATTTACTTCTGTAAATGACAGAAAAATGAACATGTACAGCAACAACAACATCTTGCATTCATTTTCACATGCTGCGAGATTAAACGGGTTTAAGTGCAAAAGACGTCACGTTAAGACTACAGATCTCAATGCATCAGCTTTCAGCATATAGACTTACAAAATTAATCTTTTAACAGGTTTGTTTACCAAAAATGAAAATTAATTACTCACCCTCATGTCGTTCCATACGCGTAAGACCTTCGTTCTTCAGAACACAAATTAAGATATTTTTGATGAAATCCGATGGCTCAGTGCATTGCCAGCAAGATAATTAACAGTTTTAAATGACCAGAAAGCTACTAAAAAATATTTAAAACAGTTCATGTGACTACAGTGGTTCAACCTTAATGTTATGAAGCGATAAGAATACTTTTTGTGCGCCAAAAAAACAAAATAACAACTTTATTCAACAATATCTAGTGATGGGTGATTTCAAAACACTGCTTTATGAAGCTTTAAAGCTTTACGAATCTTTTGTTTCGAATCAGTGGTTCGGATCACGTATCAAACTGCCAAAGTCTTGTGAACCATTGAAATTTTGAAACGTTTCGAAACAATATCTTAATTTTGTGTTTTGAAGATGAACAAAGGTCTTACATGTGTGGAACAACATGAGGGTGATTAATGACAGAATTTTCATTTTTGGGTGAACTATAGCCTGAAGTTGCTTTAAATTGACAAATGGGATGATACGCATTCACAGTCACTTTAAAGTGAAGGATCTAAGCATGAACTTTGCTCAGCTTTGGGCAACGCTTTCGCAAATGAGTCAGTAGTTTACTCGAGTGTGTGAAGCTCCTCTCACATGAAGCGCACTGGTACGGCTTCTCTCCCGTGTGCAATCTCTCATGCGCTCTCAGGTGTCCAGACTGAATGAAACCCTTTCCACAATGCGAGCACGTGTACGGCTTCTCTCCAGTATGAATCCTTTGGTGTCGTCTCAAGGAGTCGGCTGTATTAAAAGAATTTCCGCACTCAGAGCACTTGTGAGGTCTTCCACCGATATGCATCTTCTGGTGCTCGTTGAAATACTCCAGTTGTGAAAAACTCTTCCCGCAAAAAGAACATAAGTGAGGCTTCTGGTTTGCGTGCATCTTCAGGTGTCTTTTCAGTAGTTTGGCCAAAATAAACTTCTTATCGCACTGATCGCAGCTGAACGAGCTCACTCCAGAGTGACGGCGCAGATGGTTTTTGAGGATGTTTGTTGATGTGAAACTGCGTCCGCACTGAGAGCACGTGAAGGGTCTTTCTCCAGAGTGAACTCGCAGGTGTCTGTTAAGGTTTGCTTTTTGCGTGAAGCTCTTTCCACACTGAATGCATGTGAATGGTCTCTCTCCGGTGTGGATTCTTATGTGTTTATTAAGGTCTCCTTTATGCGGGAAGCTCTTTCCACACTGCGGGCAGATGAAATAATTTTTGCCTCCTGATTTGTCTCCAGTTGTGAAGTGATGCTGTTGGTGTTTCTCTTCCGAATCATTCTGTTCCATAAGGTCTAAAATGAAGATACGAAATTGTTAAAAATCAATTTAAGAGGAACAATTGTTAAAAGTAAACAATGAAATAAAGATGAACCGATTCAATGTGAAATTTAATAGCAGGAAGGCCATTAAAATATTTATTTTAGTTATATTTTTAATATTATATAATCTATATATTCACAAAAACACTAGAAACTGTCAAATAATAATAATGTATACAATTCTTCTTATTATTAATATTAGCTCTCGAATTATAAATTATATAATAAAAACAAATTATATCACAACACGTTTAACGGCAGAAAGGCATTGATATGTTTCATTTTATGTTAAATTTTTGGTTTTATATAAGTATATAATATATAATTTAATACTACACAATGCATTTATTTACAAAAACACCTGAAAACTGTCAAATTATATAATAATGTTATATACAATTCTTATGATTAATTATTAATATTAGCTGTCAAAATTATATAATAATAAAATGTATAATAATATTTAATGGTACGAAGGCCATTAAAATATTTAATATTAATTTTTTAGTATTATATAATGTATATTTTCCAAAATACTGGAAGCTGATATATAATAATAATAATCATTATTATCATTAATATTTGGGTTTAAATAATATAATAGTATAACAATAACAATGTTAGATAATAATAATGTTATCTACTGTTATGTATAATAATGTTATATTATACTATTATACAAATAATGTTACATTATACTGCTGAATAATAAGAATGATAAAATATTTATGTATTTGACAGTTTCAAGAATTTCTGTACCTACAGCCACTAAATCTGCTGAAGTTTTGTAACCGTAATATTCCTCAGCAGTCATCGATAAAGAAAAAATAATAGACACCAACATGTTTGCTCCTCAGATTCTTCTTTTTTAATTCTGAAGGGTTCTGAATCGCTCATGTTTTCATTCTCCTGTTTAACAAACTCCATCTTTACAGCAGTTTGTCGTGCAGAACTCAGCTGAAGTTAATTCCTCATGTTTGAAACGCGTCACATGTAGGAAGGATGTGAATGTTCTCCAGCTGTCTGTCTTAAACGCGCTCTAAAAGCCCCTGCTGTTCTTCTCCGCATCCACACTTTGTTGACATGCTGTCGGAAATGAGTCCGCTGTGGAACTCGGCAAACGGAAATCGGAACGCGACGTGTTTGAAAAGATTCGAAAGATTGTTTACGTTCGACGCCGAAGATTCTAAGCCATAAGCACGTGATCTATGACGTTCGACGCTTTAGTCGGCTGAAAACCACGTGATTGTTTCAGAATTAGGCTTCCACTGGCACTGATGATAAACATAAAATGGAAATATAAACTGAAAAGATCTGCTGCATTTTTGTTTTTAAATAGTTTATTTGCAAATGGGTTGAGTTATAGTACTGATTTGAGAAAAAGTGCCATTTATACACAGTTAAATATTACAGAGCTGCAAATCAGAAACTAATATTAACCATAAATGGCAAATATCACAACACAACAAAATTATTCACAGTCAATATTTTTGTACTTTGTGCAAAGAAATGTGTTGCAATAACATAACCAAAAAAATATATTGATGAAACTGTAAGAATACTTATTTTATGATCACAAAGTATTTTAGGAGATGTCACTCCTTTACATATGTCATAAACAGCATTATTTTTGAAGTCAGCATGAAATGGAAGTTGCGACTGTCTTTTCTTCCCTGTTGTGACCATAGACTGTAAAAAAATAGAGTGGAGTGACGTGACGGCAGCAGACAAACGGCTAAGCAGCGGCAATCCACCTGTCACTCAAGTGGCTGCGCCCTTAATTATGCAGAACTTTAAGGCTTAATATAATTTAAATGGATGAATTATAAAAAAAATTCACCCCCCTCACAGATGTCCTGAAGGGCAAAATTAACTATATAGACCAAAACCAGCCTGTTAAATGGGTCTTTCTGCTGTAAAGTTGGGCATTTTAACATGGGACTCAATGAGATTCTGCTCTCTTTTGAAGCCTGTCCCTAGTGGCCAGTCGATGAATTGCAGCTTAATTCACTTCTGTATTGGCTTCAAGAGAAACAGGGGAGGTTGCCGCTTGATTGTGATGTATATCCGAGTGAAAAAGCTTCACAGACAAGAAAAAAATGTATGATTTTGTCTACGGGGAACTGATTGGATGGTTGTGGTTTGCTATTGGTGGATTTCATGTGATTGACAGGTTGCCCTGACCTCATCATGAGAGAAGAGAAGTCGCTGCAAGAGGGAGGGGAAGTTAAATATATAATGATGTGCATGGATAAATCATTAATAATAAATACTGCAATATTCCTTAAAAATAAGAATTGTCAATTATGACTTCATGGTGACTATAAAATGGGGAAATTATGCATGTAATGGTGCTGAACATAAAGTGGGGGACTTTGTTTTTTTCTCTGTAGGTAATATCAATTCCTTTTTTTGCAAATTACACTATAGGAATGCTGAAATAACCAAACTGATCTTATTTACTTATTGATATGATGATATATTTTTATCCATGCTGTAATAATAGAGAATAGTCTTGAGTGATTTGCTCAGATCTCACTGCATCAGTTTTCATCATCTTGCTTGATCTGATAAGTGTCCGGACAATGTTTTTTCATATGAGCCGGCAGATTCCTCGATGTGCTGAAACTCCTCCCACAAAGCGAGCAGTAGTACGGCTTCTCTCCCGTATGAACTCTCTCGTGTTGTTTCAGGTGTCCCGACTGAGTGAAACTCTTGCCGCAGTCGGAGCACTTGTACGGTTTCTCTCCGGTGTGAATCCTCCGGTGTCGCTTCAAGGTGTCGGCTGAATGGAAGGCGTTCCCGCACTCGAAGCACATGTGAGGTCTCGCACCGCTGTGTGTTTTCTGATGCTTTTTCAAACAGTCTAGCTGAGAAAAACTCTTTCCACAAAGAGAACACGAGTAAGGCTTCAAATCTGCATGGATTATCATGTGTCTCTTCAGGTGTGATGGCAAAATAAATGTCTTCCCACACTGATCACACTTAAACGATCTGACTCCAGAGTGAGAGCGCAGATGCTTTTTGAGTCCGTCCGCTAATGTGAAACTCTTTCCACACTGAGGGCACGTGAAGGGCTTCTCTCCAGTGTGGATCCGTTCATGTCTAATGAAGTCTCCTTTACGCATGAATCTCTTTCCACAGTGAGGGCAGAGGAAGGATGTTTTGGCTCTTGCTCTCTGCGAAAAATTACTTTCAGTCTGTGAGCGGCTTGAAGATTTTTCTCCAGTTAAGAAATGATTAGGTAAAACCTCCAATTCAATGACTTCCAACAGACCTGAAATGACATGTTAAAACATATTAAAGAGTCACAATTAAATTAAAAAGGAGAAAATGTGATTTAAATCATTGTCCAGACACTTCACAACCAAGATGATGAAAACTGATGCATTGAGAGAAAAAGACTTTATTGCACTGAAATCACACTAGATTATTCTATATGCATGCCTAAACAGAGCTCAAGCCAATATCTATCTATCTAATAGTAACTTATATTAAGTTAATTCTAGTTGTATTTTGATGTTAAATATCAAGCATTATTATTATTTATATGCATTATGTCATATTTATATTTATCTACAACCACCAAATCTGCTGAAATGCATTAAGGTTTGTGACCTGAATGTTCTTCAACAATCATCAGTGAAGAATCAATTCAGACACCAACCTGTTTGTTGCTCAGGATCATCTTTCTTAATTCTGCAGGCTTCTGAATCACTCATGCTCTCATTCTCCTCTAACATGTCATGTAGAAGTCAGTTGTTTCTCCTGGAATAATTGAAGATGGGAACATTCCCCAACATTTTCAACTGTTGTTTAGCGTTACTCTTCTTCTTCGTTGTCTTCTGCTGCATTGACGGTGCATTCCGCCATCTAACGGGCTAGAATGTGAAGTGGGCTTTCGTTTGTATTTTGTAGTGGTATCCCTCTTTTATATCACTTTTTGAATGTGTATTGATGTTTTGGTAATATTTTAAGCAAAGCAGTCATTCTAATGAAGCACTTTAAAAATTGAAAGAAAAAAAAAAAAACTTAAACTGTAATGCGCGAGCGTGTGTGCACAAAAGCATGAAATATCTTCTGAACCGTGTGATGCGACATCGTGTAAACATGGAGCTACAGGAATGTTTATTAAGACATGTATACGGAAATTTATTTTTACGACGAAAAGTTAATCACAGAAGAAGTGTACATTCAAGTCACAGTCTGTATAAATTGCTTTTTATTTTTAAATTTTAGGGTCCGAAATGTCATTGAGCCATGCATGTTCAAAAATGATAACTTGTTGAAAATGTATTTATATATTTATATATTTTCGCATCTTTCGATTTTGGACTTTACACTGAACCTGTGTGTGATGCGCTATCGTCTGGTAAACTACAGGAAAGGTTATTAGATCTTTAGAAATATATATATTCTAAAATGCTAGGGGAAGATTAAATATTCATTTATATAAAACAATATGAGAGATCTGTTCAAAGAGAATCGAAAATTTGTTGGTGCCACTTTCAACCACGAGATGGCAGCATATTTTCACTTTCAACTTCATTCCATGTGACTTAATGACATGCTTGTTGTTAATCACTTTATTACTTTGGTGAAGCAGCTTGTTTGTACTACAACCAATATTTTTATTAGGAAAATGAAAACTAAAACTGGAAAGTCACTATGTGTATTTTTTTTTAGGATAAATTAAATTAGCATCACGCCATTGACCCATGTATGTTCTTTGTGTACTTTTGTGCGCCTATGATTTTAACTGATAAAAAAACTTTTTTCTGAATCTATAGGGAAATCTTGTGTTCGGGAATCGAGCACGTGCTGACTTGTTTGTTTATTCACTTCCTTCTCTGACTCTCTATTAATGATTAGGCTTACAGTGTAGGGAGGAAGATAAAACCTTGTCCCACTTCCTGTATCCCTCAGGGGAGAGGGAGGAAGTCAATCATTTTTGCTTTTACTTTTTGGGCCCAATGGGGTCCAAAAGTTAAGAATGCTTTTATTCTGCAGTCTTACAGTATGTTATAAATTATATTACTATGCATTTATGCATGTTTTAACGACAGCAGCAATTAAGCCGACTAAAAGAAGGGCCTCAATGTATAAAATTATTAAACTGAACATAAGAGAATTGAATAGAACTACAGGACAATAAATAGAATGAAGTGTTTCCTCAAATATTTTTCCTAAAAGTCACTAGGAAGTGAAAAGAAAACAGGAGGGAGACACTATAAAAGGAATCAGGAAAAGGTTTTTTTCTGGCAGCAGCACTATTATGAAGACTGTTATGAAAGATCACCTTCATGCTAGTGTTTGTGTGGTCAGTTTCCTTGTTCCTTGTTCGCTCAAAGGTTTGACATTATCAGCAGGTGCTGTATTATAAAGCTCATATTTGACTTTGTGATTATTTGAGAAGGGCTGAACATCCTTCTCATAAACAGGACATTAATCTTCCTCACAAAGAGAATGTGTTTATGATCCTTTTAGCAAACATATGCTCTGCTGGGAACATTTCCTCTCTCTAGCATGACTAAGCATGTAAAGATAGATAGATTACATTTAACCTTTTACATGCTAAAATATATTAGAAAATGTGCTTCAGGGGACAAGAAAATGTATTTCCAATCTGATATTTACCCAAAATGTATTCTTTAAAAAAATATATTTTGGATAATATAAATGTATTTTTAAAAAATATATATATGTGAGGAATATAAACATACACACATATATACTGTATATCAGTCGGAATATATGTATTAGTAGGAAATATCAGTTCACATTTCCAAACATTCATTTTGCCATTAATTTTAATAATCCAGCGTGATTTTTGAATGCACAATAAGTCTGACAACAGCCGGTGCTCCACATTGAGATCTGATCTCACCTTCATCAAATCCGTCTGTGATTACATGAAGGAACAGATGAGACAAACTAAATCCAGACGAACTGTGGCCGTGTCTCCAAGACGCTTGAAGAAAACTTCCGGCAAAACTACTTGAAAAACGATGCGCAAAGGGTGGTCACACCAAATATTTATTTGATTTTGTTAATAGAAGTTAATTGCTAAATAAAATCTATTTATGACAGTATTTTTGAAAGCATCCTCACTTTACAGCATTTTTACACAAGTGCCTAAAACTCTTCACAGTACTGTAGCTTTGCAGGTCAGTTTCTTCAAGCATCTTGGAGACACGGTCACAGTTGTTCTGGATTTAGTTTGTCTCAGTTTCATCCGTTTCTTCATGTAATCACAGACGGATTCGATGATGGTGAGATAGGGGGCCTAATTTATAAAATGTTGCGCAGAAACCGTCCTAAATTTGATCTTACGATTATTTCTCTGATGTGCGTACGTGTGATTCATAGAATGAACGTACACACAGAAAATACTGACATATATATATATATATATATATATATATATAAATAAATAAATAAATAATAATAACATTAATAATATTAATAATTATATAATATATTTATATATATTTTTTTTTTACATCTATATTACAGGTATATTTTTGACCTTTTTGACCTATATTTGGACTTTTTTTGTATTTTATTAAATATATATATATATTTAAAAATATCTGCTTGTGCTTGTGCTGCATTCTTGCTCACAGTTGCTGTCTATTTAGTGTGTTCCACACTGACCACTTAGTTCTCATTGCTTGTGCAGGTAGCTGCATTTGTAGCCATGACTGTACAGAGCCAAAGTGTTTGGGTGGATCATTGTTCAGTTAGCGTCAGTGATCTAATCATGCTTTGTGCCTTTATTTTGCATGCTGAAATGCTTCATTGTTTACACTGCAATACTGCAGCAGAAAATAAACTGTCCTGAAATTAAACCCCTTCTGATAAATAATGCATGGAAACACAAGCGCACTTCAAGTGTTTCTTTAGCTTGTGTGAAGAACATTAGGAAAAACAATGTTTTTATTGCACATAATTTCCAATCAAGCTGTCAAATTATGCAAGAAGTGTGAAAATATTAGTAAATCATGTATATGGAGTGTATAATCCAAAAATGTTCAATAACTTTCAGAAAAAAGGGCAAAAATGACTCTTTATTTAATGCATGTATGTCCACTGTTGGAGATTGGCAGTGGACTAATTAAACTAGTGCAAACTAGTTTCAGTGTAAAAAGATTTTCTAAAAGCCCACATGGCTAAAGTGTTCATTTTTGAAAGAACAATTATAAATGTTTTTTAATTCCCCCTGCAGAACATGTCTGTGGTTTAACATGTCCAGCAGTGGTTAAGAGAGGTCATGATCGAGTGGTCTGGAAAGTACCGTTCAGTCCATTCTAATCATAAACAGCCCTGAGGTTACATGTGTTGTCCACTGAGCACTTTTAACACACAAACACGGACATTAGCCAACAAAAGCAGCTGGTTTACAAAAATCTAATGCTTTCAATATGGGGAATTTAACGCCCGTCCTGATATAAGAATTAATTGACAACACTGGATTACAAAATGACTGAAATATTATACATTGTGACACAGAATGACAGTATTTATAGACAAAACCAGGCACCCAGAAAGAGGAACGTATTTCAAGTTAGATCTGATTATAGTTTACAGTGACACATTGACGGTAGAAACCAAACCAAATCTAAATTAAAGTATAGATGTGAGGAGATGAGAAAGCAGGAAATAGAGTGAAGAAACAGAAATAGCATTCTTATCTGCAAATTAATCAACAATAATAACTCATTTTACATTTAATATGAAAGTGAAAGCAGTGAACTTCAACACATCTGTGAACATTGGTCTGATACATGGAGCTCAATGCATTTGTCATCTGAGCATCTAAACACATTCTCTTCGCACACAGTTTGATTATTTACAGGACTAACAGCTGCATTTTACAAATGAATTTGCTACCAAAAAGTTTAGCTAGTGATTTCTGGATTTAAATTAAATAAGTGCAGAACCAAACTAAAGACATTGTTTTGGAGACCAATGCAAGATCTGGAGTCACTCCTGAATTCTGTTCACACACAATTTAATTTAAATATGGTTTTCAAACCCCGGCTGATATGATCACAGAGAGTGAGCAACAACACCCGGACTCATTTTAATCATTCTCGGGGACTTTAATAAAGCGATTCTCTCACGTGAACTTCCAAAATACAGACAGCATGTTACTTGTCCCACCAGAGACAGTATCACTGTTACACAGCAATAAAGGATGCATATCACTCTGTCCCACGGGCAGCTTTGGGGCTCTCTGATCACTGTTTAGTTCATCTCATACCGACCTACAGGCAGAAACTGAAATCAGCTAAACCTGTAGCAAAGACTGTAAAGAGATGGACCACCGAAACAGAGCGGGCTTTACAAGCCTGTTTCGAATGGACTGATTGGAGTGTTTTTGAAGCTGCTGCCACCGATCTGGACGAGCTCACAGAGACCGTCACATCATATATCAGTTTCTGTGAGGATTTGTGCATTCCTACAAAGACTCATTTAACTTACAACAACGACAAACCGTGGTTCACTGCAAAACTCAGCCAGCTCCGTCAAGCCAAAGAAGATGCTCGCAGAAATGGGGACAGAGTGTTGTACAAACAGGCCAAATACACACTGGAAAAGGAGATCAGAGTGGCAAAGAGGAATTATTCCGATAAGCTTTGGAATCAGTTCTCTTCTAATGACACGGCTTCAGTGTGGAAAGGTCTGAAAGACATCACTGATTACAAGACACCATCCTCCAGCTCTGTGGAGAATCAACAACTGGCAGACGATCTGAATGAGTTTTATTGCAGGTTTGAAAAAACACCATTCACACCTCCTGTAACCCCTGTCTCCCCCACACCGGCAATTCAGTTCAGTGAAGATGACGTGCGCCAGGTCTTCAGAAAGAACAAGAGAAGAAAGGCACCAGGCCCAGACAGCGTTTCACTAGCCTGTCTGAAAACCTGCGCTGACCAGCTGGCCCCTATCTTCACACAGATCTTCAACAGATCACTGGAGCTGTACGAAGTCCTCTCATGCTTCAAACGCTCCACCATCATCCCCGCTCCACCAGTTTGCTTACCGAGCAAACAGGTCTGTGAATGATGCAGTCAATATGGGACTGCATTATGTTCTGCAGCATCTGGACAGACCAGGGACTTATGTGAGGATCCTGTTTGTGGACTTCAGCTCTGCTTTTAACACCATCATCCCATCACTCCTCCAGCCCAAATTAACTCAGCTCTCCGTGCCCACCTCTGTCTGTCGGTGGATCACGGGTTTCCTGAAAGACAGGCAGCAGCTAGTGAGGCTGGGAAAATTCTCATCCAGCACCCACACTATCAGCACCAGCGCACCTCAGGGCTGTGTTCTCTCCCCACTGCTCTTCTCCCTCTACACCAATGACTGCATTGCAGATGACACCACACTGATCGGCCTCATCCAGGACGGTGATGAGTCTGCTTACAGACTGGAGGTTGAACAGCTGGCTGTCTGGTGCAGTCTTAACAACCTGGAGCTCAACGCGCTCAAGACAGTGGAGATGATCGTGGACTTCAGGAGAAACCCCCCTGCTCTCCCCCCACTCACCATCATGAACAGCACCGTGACTGCAATGGAGTCATTCAGGTTCCTGGGCACCACAATCTCCCAGGACCTGAAGTGGGACAACCACATTGAGTCCATTGTGAAAAAGGCCCAGCAGAGGTTGTACTTTCTTCGCCAGCTGAGGAAGTTCAACCTACCACTGCTGAAACAGTTTTACTCTGCCATCATTGAATCCATCCTCTGCACTTCTATATCTGTCTGGTTCAGCTCAGCTACCAAATCTGACCTCAGAAGACTACAGAGGGTAGTCCGGTCTGCTGAGCGAATCATTGGTACAACCCTCCCCACTCTCCAAGAACTGTACTTATCCAGAGTGAGAAAAAGGGCAAAGGAAATCACTCTGGACCCCTCAAATCCAGCACACTCCCTCTTTGAACTGTTGCCATCTGGTCGACGCTACAGAGCTCTGAGCACCAGAACGACCAGACACAGGAACAGTTTCTTCCCTCAGGCAATCCATCTCATGAACACTTGACAAACACGGAACACACAACACTATTATACTTTATTTACTTAAAACACATACTTATTTATATTTCAAATTTGCACTCATCATAACTGTACATATAAATTGTCTATATTATATATTGTTTTTGCTCTTTTTGCACTTTGTCTATCTTGTATATTTGTATATTATTCTTATTCTTTTTATTATCTGTGTCTTGTCTTGTCGCTGTCACTCTGTTGCACTGTGGAGCTTCTGTCACTAAAACAAATTCCTAGTATGTTTAAACCTGGCAATAAAGCTCTTTCTGATTCTGATTCTGATTCTGATATAGTTATCCTTGCTTTAAACAAGGTTTGCAGGGAATGCAGCATTTGAAGAATGCAGCCTCTGAATTGGGATGCAGTTTATATGTGCAAGTGACGGTTGCATTTAGACGACTTTAACGCTGAAATTTTCATTCAGTTATGGGAGTTTAAGGGGGTTTATCCATCCAGATCCTTTGCATGTATGTGATTTTAGGATAGCATATCTTGAATCAGAAAGAACAACAAAAGAGGTATTTGTTCCTTTTTTGTTGGGCTTGTTTTTTTAAGTCTTATTGAATTAGGAATCAGGAAATAACAGTGGTTAGGAGCCATGGGGAATCCCTCGATTGCCCACACACTTCTGTCTTGCCTAATCTAGTTTGGTTGCATTGCACTGTTTGTCAAGTAGCCTGAAATATGCTTTAGGTGGTAACATCTAAATAACAAAGTCAAAGTATTATTTAATATGACTAATAGACCTGATTACATTAGGTTACACCTTTTAGGGTCAGATTGGGTAGATATTACAGTAAAAAGATCTTTAAAAACTATTTCAATTATTCTGCGAATGAGATGTTACATTCACACCATTGTAGCGAATTAACTCAAATGGGAAATATTAATAATTATTCATAACTCATTATGATTATTAATTATAATTAATTATGAATATTTGAATCAGTTAATCAGATTAACTTAATGTAGCTACACTAAAATTACAATCAATAAATCAGTTCATCCTGTGAACATTGATTATTGATTATATTGATTATTAATTAATTCTAAGAGAATGGTATTTTTCATGGCCACAGAAAAACAATTCTTTCTTAGCATTTACAGTGCTCAGAGCTGGTAATAAGATCTGATCATTTAAGAGACAATCTATTGCAGACAGAGAGTCAGAACCAAATATGTATTGTGCACAAGTTTTATTAACTAAATCACAAACACATAACTAAACTAACAAACACATACGTACACACAAGTCACATGTACATGGGTAAAATGAGGTATGATAGAGTGAGACCGGAAGTGGGAAACATGAGGAGCTATGGGGAAAACCCGGAAAGAATCATCAGTATTCATTACAAAGCTCCTTTGTTAACCCCAGCACTGGTTCTCTTCAGTCCGTCGAAGAAGCAAGAGAGAGAAGGAGGAGCATTGTGAACTGGCTTTTAAGATCCAGGAGAAGTCACACCCCTGAGGGTTGATCTAACCAAGGAGATGGGTAGGATTTCCGAGCGGCAAAATTCCTCCTGTGGGAGCTTTTACGACTGAGCATGATTAAACTGGGCCGTGTGGATTTGTGTCCCTTTATACTCCAATTAATGCAACAAACACAAACTGCATCCAATGAGGAAGTCACATAAAAATATAAGTCGTGAAATGAGCATTAATTTGATATATATCAAGGGTTATCTAAACTAATAGTTCACTCATAAAATGTGCGTAAAGCAACATGCAGTGCAAGAGCCCTTTTACAAGACAGTTATAATCATACACACATTGTTCTGGGATGCATGTTCATTTATAGATCAGTTCATCTATAAATGAATGCAGGAGAGTCTGTTTCTACAGGCTTTGTGCCTACCCTGTAACTTGACTCACAAGGACTTTTGGGTGCAGATGTCTGCATAGTTCAGGGTCATAAAAAAAAACCCATGGCAACCAGTTCTATTACCTTGGGGGTTGGGCAGACACCTTGGCTTGCATTCATTGAGGGTGTTAAGAATATTTGTTAAATAAAACAAATACTTGGGTCTGATTTATCTCAGTTGTTACACCATCTTGGTTGATGATTACCTTTACCATAATCCCATGACTGTCCTCTGTGTTTTTGAGTTCAAGATAACATAACCATTATTATTATCTTGCAATGGACAAAGAATTGCTGCAAAAATAAAAAGAATGTACTTATTTAACACTTGATGCACCAGACTGATGGCAGAAGGTCTGGACTCTATCGCAGCTCTGGACTCTACCCCCGCCCAGAGGCAACCAATCACATTTAGTTTTGTTCAGCATCATGCTTAGGGGCATGAAAATGTAAAGTCGATGTCCCTACAATAACAGACCGGCATGCAATTCATTCGAGAACATCGTGCAAGTTTACTGCAACAATGGCGGACTTCACAAACTTTTGAAATTCCAGCGTTTAGTTGATTTTGATAAGCGCTCATTGTCACAGTTGTAAACACGACGGCTTTCTTCTTCCATAAGGGGGTTTGACATCACAATGGATTTGTTTCCAGGTGGATTGTTAAAGAAAGCGACACACACATCTCCCGGAAATCCTGGAGAATTCAACCAGATGATGAAGTGTTTCCGAGGTTGTGTGCCTGAATATACTTCACTTCACACAGGGTCAGTGTACAGTGTGCGTGACTTTCGTCATCAGAAGAGTACACGTGTACTGTACACACACCGCCAGATTTTTGTAACCGCACATACTTGTATGCGCAGATCACACATACACATTTCGTTTTTTTTTTCGCAGTAATTTGTTTATCCACAAGGTGGCAACGTTGCCCTGGGGGCGTTGATTCACAAGGTACTTGGAGAAAAATGCATAAACAGAACAGACCGGAACGCATGCAAGCTACAGCGACAATGGAGGCCTACATAGATGAGAGATTGTTTGAAACGGTTAAAAAGTACCCTCATTTGTACAACTCTAGCATGAAAGAATACAAAGATATTTACATGGGTTGTAACTCGTGGCGAGAGATTGCTCAAAACTGCGCATGCATCGAACGCCTGTGTACACGTACGAGTCAAGTGATGTATACTTTGCAAGCCTGTGCGTTCGACTGTGCACATACACTAGTGTACGCATAAAAAAACGTATACCCAGGGCTTCAGCCAACGGTCCGTGGGTGTGATGTCTGAGGCTGAGACTGGTAATATATATGTATATTAGGGGTGTAGCAGTACATGTATTTGTCCCAAACCCTACGGTACGGACGTCACAGTTTGGTACATGCAGTCACATGACAAATACAGTCAGTCACAGATGATCACACTCCAATCCAGAAGGGGGCGCATGCGGTAATGCAACACTGTTTGCTACCAGTAAAAAGCGCAGAAGAAAAAGAGACAATCGATCGATGTTTACATGTAACCTCTCAACCACTGTTTCAACTGTGTAAAGATATCAATAAAACAGCTTGAAAATAATATCTCGCATAGCATTAGATTTACCTCAGGCAAGTCTTTCAGTATCCACAGCATTAGTTCACTAGAGAAATGAACTCTTAAGGGGAGAATTTCGTATATGCGCCTTATTCTCCAGAGAAATGAAGAGTAATTAGTTGGTGAAGTGGATTTACTTACTGTAGAGTTAACGAAAGTTATCATGAACATTGTAATGTTTAAAGCAGATGTCTTAACAAATGTCAGTAGACCGGGAAGATTTGAAAACGAGCAGTTCATTCATAAATACATAAGATCACTGTGGAAATACAAACTGGAAGACAAAAGACAATTAGCACAATGCTGAAAAGGGGCGGGGCTATATAAGGTCTATATTAGCCTTTTCATTATATTTACTTAATGTCTTGATTATTTTATTTATATGTCATGAAAACAAGTTATGACAGCTACTCTGTAAATTATTATATTTCAAAAATGAATTAGTGTAGAAAATTAACTTTAGAATTAGATTTTGAAGTTAATGCAAAACCTGTCTTGTTCATTTTATTATTATTTGAGTGTTGATTATTATATCTAAAAATAAATAGCAAATGAATTTAATAATTTAGGCTCTGTTGTTAAGTAACTTCTTGTACTTACTATAGGGTTAGGATTAGGGTTTGGTTTGATTTAGGGTTAGTTGCATGTTATTATGCATAATTTATAGTTATTACTATAGTAACTACATGTAACATATGTAACAATGACACTGTAAAATTTTATGTTTAATTTTCTCCCCCCTGCTGTACAGAACCGTACCGAACCAATACAAAGGTACGTACCGAACAGTCATGTTTGTGTACCGTTACACCCCTCTATATGTATATATAAATATATATGCATTACTAGTCTCAGCCTCAGACGTATAGGTGATTTTTGTATTCATTACATTTAATGTTTCTTTTTTTGTAACTGAATTTCCCTTCAGACATTTCCCTGTCTATTCATCTAATGCTGTAACTAAAGCAGTAAATGTTGCTTAGTTAAACTCCAGCATTTGGTTCTTCCTTAGTGTTGTCATAATAGTTAAAAATGGTTAGCATCCTGTACTAGTGCAATAGCTGATAAAGTGCATCTAGGTGACATTCAGGCAATTTTTTTTTTTTTTTGGCCTCCCTTTGCGGGAAACATGCACTTCCCTTTTTTTTCCACTGCCAGTTAAAGCAGAGTGCATTTTCTCAGAAATTGAAGTTACTCCTTTTGAGTGTCAAAGCATAACGAAAGTGAAAGAAACAACTCTGTCTGTATGTGAGAAAACACTTTCTGTGAAGTTTGTGCAACCATCCAACCCCTCAAAATGAGCTGCTTGAATTTGCAAATGCTTCTGAAAGAGTATAAAATAACCACATTTTTCCACACTCATTTCTTTCTTTTATCAAAATCATGACATTTTACATCAATACACTAAATGAAAGTATAAAAATATATATGTATAAAATATAACTCTCTCTCTCTAAACAAAATACACAGCCTGTATAAGTATAAAAGTGTGACTGTTGTTACAGAAAGTTTGAAGTAAGACTAACAGAGAAGTTGTTTTTGCATGATCAGCTTTTGATCTAATGATCTGACACAAAAAACGGTAGTTATGGTTAGTTTGTAACTATATTTTGTTGAAAGCATACAAATCAGTTCTGCTGTATTCCTGTAACAGTTAAACCACATGTATTACTGCCAGATAAGAAGTATGCAGAAATTTTTTTTTTTACATCTAAATTAACTGGTTTTGTTCAATTTATAAATGACATTTAACATCACTGAATCAACTGAAAACATTAATTTATACCAAAAAAATTGAATGAGTTAAATCAGCTCTTTAAGATAACATTTATAGGTTACCACTTTTTACAGTGTAATGTTTTATTATCATGATCTCATTTCTCCTTTCCGGTACTTGGTCTTTGAAAAATACAACTGAATTCAAGTATTGTGAAATGGTTTGATCTCCAGCCAGAGTCTTTACCAAAAGTCGGAAAAAAAAAAATTCCAGAGAAGCCTTATCTGGGACACTTGCCCAATGCTGTAATTGTCTATAAAAGTATGAAATGTATCAAATTTCATCATGATCCAGACTCTTCCGGTCTCTGAATGAGTTGCAATACTGTCCTGACGGTTCTCTCCAGGCCTGGACATTGTCCTGGATGTGACATCACTAACACCCTGCACGTTTGCCGCTCTGTTAGAAACCCCTCGAGAGTTTCATCCAAGACCTTATTTCCCTCTTGATAGCCGTCCAGGATGAGCAAACAATCCGTCGGCCCCAGAAGCGTCTCTCTGAGGTCAGACATGTCTAATGGTTTTTCATAATTAATGCTGGACTTTACCACCTGGAAAAAGTCTCCTTCCGCTCTGCTGCAGTCCACCAACACGACCAGATGGAGCCGGTGAATGTTGAAGGCATCTGCCGTGATTCTTCGGGCCCAGCAGGACGACAGGATTTGGGCCAGGGTGGTTTTCCCGCTGCCTGGTTCTCCAAGCAGAAGGATAGTTTGCTTCTTATCAGGCAGGATGGAGCTGATGTTTAGCGATTGGCCTTCTCTGGAAGTGAGAGGGAGTGATGACATGGATTAGCATGGAAATCTAAGTAATATGTGTTTGTCATGGTAATCACTCAAGCAGCCAGTGCTGTGTTTCAGCAGTTTACTGGAAAACATCTTCCCTCACTTTTTTATAGTTTTTTTTTTTTAATACAAATCAAAATTCCTCGACTCTCACCAACCATTACACAGAACTACATCCATGCTGACCACTATATATGATATTTTCACAAAATCTCAGAATTTTTCATAATCAATCATCATTTTCATATTTTTTTGTAACTATATATATATATATATATATATATATATATAAGTGTGACGGGACAAGACGAGACATGAAATTGAGTTCATGAGAACGAGACAAGATTTTTACACAGTAATTTTAAGAAATCCTCAGTGACAAAATACATGACTAGAAAAAATTACTGCAGGTGCATTTTGAAATGTTTTAACTAATCGTCTTGTAATGAATGTCATTACAGTTCTACTTTTCAAATATGAATTATCATATGCAGTAAAAGACAACAATACTCAAGCACTGTGAAAAGGTTTTGCCACAAACTCAACTGACTGGCTGAGTCTCTTTAGACCTTACTGTACATGAATTATGAGCTTCTGCAACTTTTGAACTCCTTTCCACAAATTGATCATAGAAATAAAAACAGTATAAATAAAAATGAATAACAGTTTTCTCTTAGTCTTATTATGTGCAAACAATAAGTGCAACCATAATCAAAGTACTCTCTCGATATTCAAAGTGCAAATAGAAACCACATTTTTCTTCAAGCATGATACAGAGCTAGAGATGGTTACAGCTACACGGCCCAGCCTAAAATAGCTTTCATATTGTGAGATATTTGCATGCATCAGGGAGCAGCTTTGCGTGTTACTGAAATCGTGTTTGAATGCACGCTCGCATTTTATTTTCACTTTCGATTTTGCAATCATGCATACTCTGAATAGGGAACGGATTCTGTAAGGTAAGACATTTGTCAGACACTTAGGATCTGTTGTGCATGAATCCTCTGCCATGGTCTTATCAGTCATCTCGTCATGTGATCAGTGAACCTGTTACACTACGTTTGACTCTGCAGCTCGTGTTGGATGAGCTAGATGAGATTTAAGCAACCATTATTCAACTGAAATAAAAGGTTTTTATTTCTATAAAACGCAAAACAACAGTGGAGGTGTAATGTAAATGTAGTGGTGGCATATTAAATCCTAATTTCACCCTCATACTCCATCATGGTAGAAGACAGCTTTTCACCACATTTTAATCTCTCAAGATCTCGTCACACCCCTAATATATATATATAGGTTACAGAAAAATCCCATTTCTCATAAGTTGCTCTTTCAGAATTCTCAGGTAAATTTCATTTATAGGAACAGCGTAATAAAAAGTTTTTTTATGCTACTATTTAGTTACATATCAACTTTGTCTCAGATGTTTTTCCTAGAAAATAAAATGAGACAATTACTATAAAATGTCTATAGGAGCTCAGGTCATTTGGTATGTGAGATGTTGCTGAGATCTCTGAAACTCTAGAGGAGACACATGAGAGACTTTTCTCAGGAGAAACATCTTTTGCTGTGCAAGCACGTTCATAAATCAGTGTGTGTGTGTGTGTGTACACTCTCCTTAAGAACAGTAATTTCACAGTTTTTCTAAGGAAGTTTCCTGTCATGTTGTGAATGATATTCAGCAGAAACACATGAGTAACTCTTTGCATGTTTAAGTGTGTGTCAGATTCTTAAATCCCTCATTTCAATCACTTACTTGCTGTGAAGTACATATGACTCAGGTTTCCTTTTCACCTCCGTGTCTGTGTCGAGCTGTGAATACTGTTGTGTTAGCACGTCCCTCAGAGATGGAGGTTTTTCTGCAAGTTCTGCACAAATCAAAGACAAAAGATGTCACAAGAGCAGCACAATAGGGGACATTTCCCATTTGACTAATGCTCACATCAGCTGAATCTATAACAGGCTTCAGTGATTCAGTCACATGAAGCCTCCAGATGTGCTTCAGAATGTGATATAGACACTTTTTTTTGATATTTACAGTAGGAAATGATACAAATGATGTGCGACAGCCGCAGTCGGGGGTAAAAGGTTCAAGGGTAATAGTCAAATTTTCTGTTTCTACTGAACTGAACATGCATTAGCAGTTTAACCATTAACTCTTAATCATCATATTCATTTTCATAAAGAGCATGATTTACCTTCTGTGGTTATGTCACATGTTTGTGGCCTGTTCTCATTCACTGTCAGTAAAGCTGTGAATAAGAGACATTAATGCAAATGAGAAATACTGTTCAATAAAAAGAAATAGAGAGTTTATTGTGTTAAGGTACAATGAAAAAACATGTCTTAAAGGAATTCTGCAGGTTTAAAATGCACAACAAAAATATATTTAATATACATGCTAAATATAAATATACATGTTGCTATATGCAGATTAAGGAAATGTATTTTTCAAATTGAAAATATATTAAGTTTAAACCCTAAAATACCAAAATATATTAAAAAAAATTTACTTCAAGGAGCAATAACATATTTCCAATCTTAAAATACAGTTTGGGTAAATTGAAAATGTATTTCTTTAAACATATTTTGGACAATATAAATATATTTTGATCAAAAAAAAAAAAAAAAAAAAAAAAAAAAAAAAAAATATATATATATATATATATATATATATATATATAAGAGTATATCAATATATTCATTTATGTAAAGGTAATATATTTATATGTTTTAAATCATGTTGATATATATATATATATATATTATCGATAATACATTTCGATTTTTTTATTTATATATATTCATGTTGATATCTTTTATATTTTATCAATAATATAGTTATATATTTTAAACTTTACTTTAAAATTAAATATATATATATATAGTCATGTTGTTATATTTTAAAATGTACTTTAGATAGAAATATTTCAATCTATATTATATATAAAATACATATTTATATACATATACATGTATTGCATGCTCTCAACATCCACAGGAAATATATTGTTTTTACAGTGCCTTTACAGTCACTTTATAGTGACGTTCATATCATAACCTCAAATATTTACAATACTGGAAATTAATTATGTAATTATGTGAAAAACTCACAATCAGAGTTGGCAGAAGGCAAGTTCGGGAAAAGGAAAGCGCATTTAGATGATTCATTTCGTCTGTTTTTCTGACCTGGAAACAGATAAAGGCAGAGGTCACATACACAAGTTTTATGATTATTTATTGGAATTCATGCATGGCTGCACATTAAAAGAGGATATGAAACAGCATTTTTTTTACATAGTAATGATTTTATATCTTCTGTTCTGATCATAAGATGAAAAAAAAAAGCCTTGTTCTGTTCAGCATTCAGCTAATAGTCATGAAATGAACAAATGTTTTTTCCCTTGTCAGGCTTATTTCAATGTTTTCATATTTCAATATGTTTACATATTCTTAAAAGATAGTTGCCAAAGAAACTCCGCACGTGAGTGACTAATGCGGGATTTACATAACCAGGTTGTTTTTCCTGCAGATACTGAAGATTAATAACCTGGGGACTCTTTGTTTATGTGTCACATGTTGCTTACTGACAGAACATCAATCATGGGCTATTTTGGGATGGAATACTAACTTTAAAAATATAGGTGAAACAGTAGGCATTGCACAATAACTGGTTCAAAAATAGTTCTTTGTTACATTGATGTGTCCAAGAATTGCGCATACAGTGCACAGTATGAATACTATATACTGCAGATTAATATATTAGTATGGTTTATGAATATAACCCAAAGTCATAGCTGATAATATTACAATTACATTATTGGCAATGCTGTGGTAGGATTGGTCAGTAATGGCTGAGGTTATTTTAGGGTAATTTACTGGGTCATTCCTGTTTCTGCAGGTTTTAGTTTCATATGTCAAAAAGTTCAGACAAAATGTAATTTAAAATAAAAACTAAAAGTGTTTTATGAATTTTGAATAGCATGCGAGTTTTTCACCTGTGGCAGCTGACAAAACCTGAGTTTCTATTTCCTGTAGATAGGGAATTCCTGGTTAAGTTCTGTAATGTCATATGATGTTGACTCACATGATTACTCTCATAAATAATAAATCAATCAAGCAAATCTACACTGGCTACACCTAAATCTTCACCATATATGATCGAGACATCAGCATGTATCAACTGACACATTTTAATGGAATGTGATTCACAAGGTACTTCAAATAATACCATGGTACACGTCCAAAAATCATGGTATTACTATGGTATATGTCAAAAACTACAACCTGAATTCCGGAAATGTTGGGACGTTTTTTAAATTTGAATAAAATGAAAACTAAAAGACTTTCAAATTACATGAGCCAATATTTTATTCACAATAGAACATAGATAACATAACACATGTTTAAACAATTTTATGGACAAAATGAGCTAATTTCAAATTTGATGCCAGCTACAGGTCTCAAAATAGTTGGGACGGGGGCATGTTTACCATGGTGTAGCATCTCCTCTTTTCAAAACAAATTGAAGACGTCTGGGCATCAAGGTTATGAGTTTTGGTGTTGGAATTTGGTCCCATTCTTGAATGATTTAGGTTTTCAGCTGCTGAAGAGTTTGTGTTCGTCTTTGATGTATTTTTTGTTTAATGAAATGCCAAATGTTCTCTATAGGTGAAAGATCTGGACTGCAGGCAGGCAAGTTCAGCACCCGGACTCTTCTACAACTGAGCCATGCTGTTGTAAAACCTTTATATACCTTTCAGCATTCATAGTGCCCTCCAAAACATGCTAGCTGCCCATACCGTATGCACTTATGCACCCCCATACCATCAGAGATGCTGGCTTTTAAACTGAATGCTGATAACACGCTGGAAGGTCTCCCTCCTCTTTAGCCCGGAGGACATTGCGTCTATGATTTCCAACAAGAATGTCAAATTTGGTCTCGTCTGACCATAGAACACTCTTCCACTTTGAAACAGTCCATTTTAAATGAGCCTTGACCCACAGGACACAACGCCGCTTCTGGACCATGTTCACATATGGCTTCCTTTTTGCATGATAGAGCTTTAGTTGGCATCTGCAGATGGCGCGGCGGATTGTGTTTCCGGAAGTATTCCTGGGCCCATTTAGTAATGTCATTGACACAATCATGCCGATGAGTGATGCAGTGTCGTCTGAGGGCCAGAAGACCACGGGTATCCAATAAAGGTCTTCGGCCTTGTCCCTTAGGCACAGAGATTTCTCCAGTTTCTCTGAATCTTTTGATGATGTTATCCACTGTAGATGATGAGATTTGCAAAGCCTTTGCAATTTGACGTTGAGGAACATTGTTTTTAAAGTATTTCACAATCTTTTTACACATCTTTCACAGCTCTGCCCATCTTTACTTCTGAGAGAATCTGCCTCTCTAAGACATCCCTTTTATAGCTAATCATGTTACAGACCTCATATCAGTTAACTTAATTAGTTGCTAGATGTTCTCCCAGCTGAATCATTTTCAGCCATTTGTTGCCCCCGTCCCAACTTTTTTGAGACCTGTAGCAGACATCAAATTTGAAATGAGCTCATTTAGTGGATAAAAGTGTAAAATTTCTCCGTTTAAACATTTGTAATGTTATCTATGTTCTATTGTGAATAAAATATTGGCTCATGTGATTTGAAAGTCTTTTAGTTTTCATTTTATTCAAATTTAAAAAAAACATCCCAACATTTCCGGAATTCGGTTTGTATATATATTGTTATATATAATGTTTTTTTTTTTTTTTTTTTTTAAATATATGTAAATGAATGTGCAATGTTAGCAAAGTACCATTTTTTCTCCTGCGCAGGATGATGGAGATGAAGGCAATGGCTAAAAGCACGATGACCACAGCCCCAATCCACATGTACTGAGCAGAACACTCATGAAGGATTTCATCTGTGAAAACAAGAAAATATATTATATATATATATATATGTTACAAATGTTTAAGTTTTTTATATTTTATTTCAGTTAATGTTTATTTTATTTCAAGTATTTAAGATTAGTTTTATATACACTAATTTAACTTATCAGTATTTTAATGTATTTGATATACACTATTATAGTTTTGTTAATATTTTGAATTAGATTTTATTTTTATATTTTCTTTATATATATATATATATATATATATATATATATATTTATTTTTTTTTTTTTTATTTATCATATTCTATATTTTCATTTTCATTTTTATTGTTTTTTTAATACATTTATGTAGTTTTAGTTTATTTAATTTTAGTTATTATAGTTATTAATGTTGCCTTGGAAACTAGCTGAAATAAAATAAGTTTTTTATATTTTATTTTATTTCAGTTAATGTTTATTTCAGAAAACATGAAAATGTTTTTTTATGGTTTTAGTTTTAGTTAATGATGACCCTTGTTTTGAATATGGTATATCAATCAGATATCATCAGATATCATAATATGATATAATCCAATTAGATTTTAGAGCTATGTATCTCACAATAAACAAATTAAATTAAAGTTATATGCAGTACTACTCTATCGACACTGATACTGAATGTGATCATGCATTGAATACAAAAAACGTGACATATTAACTCTGTTACATAACAGAAGATATTACCTTCCAGACTTTGTAAGATGAACACTTGCTTTAGGGTGAAACATCATATTCTATTTACATCACAATGAGACTGGTGTCTGTTGGAAAAAAGCGGTACCAAAAGCACTCCTCCATATTTATTGGAAAAAGATCGTTTTTTTATGTGCGTGTATATCTTCAACATTTCACATCATCTGCCCCCTCATCTCAGAAATACATCAAGGAAAATCTGCTTCACACAAGCCTTAAGCGATGGAAAACACGGCCAACTTTCAAATCCGTAGGTTGATACTGATACTGAGATAAACTGATATGACTTTGTTTCCTGAAACTCCTTTAAAGTGCTACACCTCTTTGGTTATACAATATAATGATGTTGTTAATGTTTTCTATTGCAATTTGTTTTATTATTTTCCACGGGAGAAGATTTATGAATGGCAGTGAAGCCACACAACTGACACTGGTAGGTCATGTGACACTAACAACATGACGGATGTCGTATGTTCAAATTACATTCATACTGTATACATAGTTTTTAAACACAAAGTAAATTCAATTAAATTTGCGAAGTAAATTCAAATTCAAATGTAGTACCTACTCAGAGAGTATGCAATATCTTTATCATTATAGTTATCGTCCCTAGTATGAGCGGGCCTTAATAGTAGTTAACAAACCTGGGATGCTGAAGGTGGCTGTCTGCTTGATTCCACCCTTTGTGAGAAAAGAACAGGTGTAGTTGTTCACAAGATCTCGCTTCACCGTCAGATTGCTGATGACTCTGATGAGATCTTCATCTGTATTGTGCGCAGAGCTGTTGGATTTCTCCGTGAGGTTTGTGTTTTCACCGTTGCTCCAGATAACCTGAGGTGACGGGAATCCCTGAGACTCACAGGACAGCACCACTTCATCCTTACCCGTTTTCCTGATGCTTTTCTTTATGTGAGTATAACGAGCTGGAAACCATAAACATAATATATACTAAAGTTACACAAGGTGCAAGTTAAAGAGAAACATATGAAGGAGTGTTCAGGATTGTTATGTATAACAAAGTGGACAAGTTTGGAATACCATTCCACCATACTAGGACTTTTTTATTATATATGTATATGTTGTGCATACAGTATGAGAATTCACTGTATGCATTGAACTCAACCCTGAACTCTATCTGGACAAACTCTACATTTGCCAAAATGTGCAGTATTCACCGATCAGGCATAACATTATGACCACTTTCCTAATATTGTGTTGGTCCCACTTATGCTGCCAAAACAGCCCTGACCCGTTGAGTCATGGACTCCACTAGACCCCTGAAGCTGTGCTGTGGTATCTGACACCAAGATGTTAGCAGCAGATCCTTTAAGTCCCGTAAGTTGTGAGGTGGAGCCTCCATGGATTGGACTTGTTTGTTCAGCACATCCCACAGATGCTCGATTGGATTGAGATCTGGGAATTTGGAGGCCAAGTCAACACCTCAAACTCGTTGTTGTGCTCCTCAAACCATTCCTGAACCATTTTTGCTTTGTGTCAGGGCGCATTATCCTGCTGAAAGAGGCCACAGCCACCATGAAAAGGTGTACACGGTCTGCAACAATGCTTAGGTAGGTGGTACGTGTCAAAGTAACATCCACATGGATGGCAGGACCCAAGGTTTCCCATAACATTGCCCAAAGCATCACACTGTCTCTGCCAGCTTGCCTTCTTCCCATAGTGCATCCTGGTGCCATGTGTTCCCCAGGTAAGTGACGCACACGCACCCGGCCATCCACGTGATGTAAAAGATTACGTGATTCATCAGACCAGGCCACCTTCTTCCATTGCTCTGTGGTCCAGTTCTGATGCTCACATGCCCACTGTTGGCTCTTTCGGCGGTGGACAGGGATCAGCATGGTCACCTGACTGGTCTGCAGCTATGCAGCCCCATACGCAACAAACTGTGATGCACTGTGTATTCTGACACCTTTCTATCAGAACCAGCATTAACTTCTTGAGCAATTTGAGCTACAGTAGCTCATCTGTTGAATCGGACCACACGGGCCAGCCTTCACCGGTTCACCACTGTTCCTTCCTTGGACCTCTTTTGATAGATACTGATCACTGCAGACCAGGAACACCCCACAAGAGCTGCAGTTTTGGAGATGCTCTGACCCAGTCGTTTAGCCATCACAATTTGGCCCTTATCAAACTCGCTCAAATCCTTATGCTTGCCCATTTTTCCTGCTTCTAACACATCAACTTTGAGGACAAAATGTTCACTTGCTGCCTAATATATCCACCCACTAACAGGTGCCATGATGAAGAGATAGGTGTTATTCACTTCACCTTTCAGTGGTCATAATGTTATGCCTGATCGGTATATATATATATATATATAAATGAATGCACATAATGCACAGCAGTATAAAGTATATGAAGCCAAAAACATTGCTATTTAATATAATATATGGATTAAAAAAATAGTAATTTAGTATTCAATACCACACATAGGCTACTGTGTCATCAGTACTGTTCCATAACGCATTACAGAAGTTAATTATACTGCAAACCAATCAACTGACACCTTAAAAATATTGGCAGCTTTCAAACTACTTTTATGTTTGTCAAGCTTGTGTGTTTTGTAAGGCAAAAGCACCTGTAACGTTGAGCGTGACTTGCTTGTAGTCTCCCTCGTCTCCCTCTCTCACGATACACCGGTACGTTCCCGAATCTTTTATCCGGAGATTTTTCAAGTGTAATACCGCTCTGTTTTCATTCAGTTGTTGTTGGATGAGCTGCGCCCGTTTTATGAACAAGGCACTGGTGTAATTGTGGTTTTCTTTGCCTTTCTCAAGCCGATACACGTCCACGTCCGGCTTCGGATTGACGCGGCTCCATATGACGGTGAGGTCTGAAGGTCTTTTAACCATGGAGAACACGCACACTAGTTCCACGTCCCCGTGTAGCTCTGCCTCGTAAGCGCTCTTCTGTACATTCACTGTAAACAGGGCTGGAGGAAGACAGGACGAAAATCACAGATACATGAGACATTTTTTTAAGGGGAACCTATTATGCCCTTTTTCAAAGTCTTAAAAGAGTGGTGGAACTCTGCCGCATTTTTGTAGGCCAAAACCCGGAAGTGATTTAGAATTTTAGCACTTCCGGTTCCATCATCCCAGAGTCAATGGGTTTTTGGTTAAATGGCTGAAATAAGGTCCGTGGTAAACACAAGCTCAAGATACTTTCACATTTTATTCTACGTTTTTTGTTGAGGGAACCAGCGTAAATGCTAACTGCCGATTGGCCTACAAAGTGACATCATAGTTCCACCACTCTATTTTGTTTTTGGGCTCTAAAAGAACAGGTTTTCATGCTTGAATGTTCAAAAAACACAATATTTTTCTCATATTTGTCATTGTTGCAGCACCTCTCTTCCCAGTCTGTCAGTAACGCTCTGTTTAGTTCCTGTCTCTATGAAGCCCCGCCTTCTGAAAAGCACAATGTGCTCTGATTGGACGGCTGGATCAGTGTGTTGTGATTAGTCAACTGTTTCGAGCGTGTTTGGGAAATGTCCCGCCCCTTACCATAACCGTGAGTTTCAACACACTACTAACTAACTCAACCAAGCCCCGCCCCTTTATTCTGCATATGTGTTGGGCGGGAATTATTTAAATGAGGAATATTGTGACGTGTTTGTTCCCGGAAGAATACAATGGAGGCGTTTCAGGGAGTTCAGAAACAGTGCGCACTGATATACAGAATAACTGCTTTTCCCTCTCTTCTCCCTTTGAAGAATAACTCCCTTTCAGGCTTTTTTTCAGTAACATTACACTCTAAAGAAAGTGGAAAAAGCATAACAGGACCAGCCTTTAAAGCACGAGATATATGAGACAACTTCAGTGTTCAGAACTGGAAGTGAAATGATCAAAGGTAAATTTTCTTGCTCAAAAGTTGCACTTTCATAGACGCACTGGAGTTCTCAGTTGCATTTTATGTATTAACTCTGCTTGAAATGAGTTACTGGTCATCATCAGTTAGACTATAATGAAGCTAAAATAAATGTGAATAGAAGCTCAGATCATTTGATGAGAAATGTTTGAGTTCACTATCCTGGCAAATCTGAGCACACTTTGAGACTCTTCTGAATCTCTAAAGCTTTTCATTTGAAACTTTAATTTGCTTCATTAATGTTTAGGAGAAACACTTTTCTCACTTAGCAGTTTCTAGATTAATCTTTTACCATTTAAAACAGAAAACAGACAGATATGTGTAATGTATATCAGTCATACCTGAAACTGAGACGGCAGGCCATAGCAGAGCCTGAACTATGATAACCAGCATTCCCCTCATTGACCCCTGCAGGTAAAGACAACACATCAGGCTGATATCACACACACAATCTTCTTGATCTGAAGCCCAGACTGAGCTGGTTATGAGGTGTTTGGTATCTATGTATGAGCAGGTCGGCTGATATTCTGGTCACTGATGTCATGAGCCACAATGAATCAGCAGCAAATCACTTCTTGATTTACAAACACCACTCACTGAACCAACGAAGTCTGCATTAATAACAGTTACAAAGCAGTTTTTTGTTGTTGCTCAGTTGTCATGTGACCTAACATGAGTCAAATCTGGGGCATCGGTGTGTGTGACCAGTGACCAGATGATTCAGCACATTAGCTGATTCAGTGGGACAAAACCTAAAGAGACCCAGGTAGATTATCTCACACAGACAGAGAAATACAGTGACCTTCCTCAAAAAGGTCCATGTCTTTCTAAATTAAGGTCATCCAGTTAGTTTCACTCATATTTTCCCACTGACAATAACCGACAGCAATTTACATAACACACACACACACACACACACACACATACATATATATATATATATAAAATTGTGTTACTTGTCATTTCTTTGTAATTATTCGTGAAATTCACTAGTAATTTCGGAGTGAAAATTGTTTCTTCCTACGCCGATTTTTTTTTTTTACTAACTCCCATTAGATGACCTGATCAGTGACTTGAGTCAACTGTATTCTACATTTTTGAGTAGTATGCAAAAAGTACCTTCCGGACAGTAAGTGTACATCATAAATAGACATTTTTTTGCTCAACATTCAAACAGTCATAGTGGGACTGAGAGGAATGATGATATTATCAAGCACTTCACTGCTGATCATTCGCTGTTGATTGTGAACATTAGTAGGAAACTAGTGACTTTTAAGTTGGATTCCCCCGGTTACCATAGTTCACCTCACAGAAAAAACTTGTGAGATAGTGAGAAAAGAAAAAACCCACATGCTTATATAAAGTCACTCATAAAAAATAGGGAGAGTGAGTAACCTGTGGGCAACCTGGGGTTGAGTGGGTGGCAAAACTACTTACTCTAGTAAGTCCCCTTTTTCATTTTTTTGACATTCAACCAACAACCTTTGGGATACCAACCCACTACTCGCCACAAATATTTTCTATCCAGTTATGAACACACAAATGGTTAGATTATCAACTTTAGTGTGAATGAGGAAATTCATACTTGTATAGAAAAAAGGGTAACACTTTACAATAAGCTTCATTAGTTAAACATAACCATGAGCATTTCATTTGTTACTGTATTTACTAATATTCGTTAATGTTTGTTAATGAAAATACAGTTGTTCATTGTTTGTTCATGTTAGTTAACCAGATTTTCATAATGTATTAGTAAATGTTGAAATTAACATTAACAAAGATTAATAAATGCTGTATAAGTGCAGTTCATTATTAGTTCATGTTAACAAGGCTTTCCTGTAGCTCAGTGGTTAGAGCATGGCACTAGCAATGCTAAGGTTATGGGTTCGATCCCAGGGATTGCACATACTCAGACACAAATGTATAGTATAATGCAATGTAAGTTGCCTTGGATAAAAGCGTCTGCCAAATGCGTAAATATAATTAACCTTATTGTAAAGTGTTACCAAAAAAAGCTTAGACCTTAAGTGTAAACTACCTAACTAAGATCAGTCTTTAGGAATGCTCTGTATATCTGAACAATCTTACATTTAGAGTATGTTTAACATCTGCGCAGTGAAATCTGAATAGAATATGTCACTGTCTCTTACAAAAACTCTACATATTTCTGTGGAAGTCCAAGGAACTGCAAACATAGTTTTACTAACCCTTTAAGAACTATTCTGACCACTTAGCAGTTAGCCAAGGGGTTAATTAGTTTTACTTTGCAGATTCAAATTATACAAGTCTACATTTTTATGTAACTGACTTTAAAAAGTTAAAAATTTAAAAAATTTAAAAAATGTAAAAAAAAAAAAAAAAAGATTAGTCCAGAGCTCCTGAATGTAACTCAGTGGATTTAGCTTTCTGAGCCTCCATATCCAGCATAGAGAAAATTATGTTCATTATAGAAATTTCCATCACTTTTTACTACCATGACACTTTACTCTACCAGAGCCCAATTTCTTTGTGCACAAAACTGCCTCTTTTTAAATTGCATGTTATAGCAGAAATACAGATTGCAGCAAAACCACCTTCCACAAAACCACAGGAGGTTAAATTGGGCTAGTACACAATGTAAACAATAGCTTAAAAATGTATAACTTTAAAATGACAAATTAAAACAATATTAAAATAGTAAATTAAAATCAATAATTATGCTTTCATTTAATTTGCTCTATACCTATTAGTAGAGATCGGATTTTACACTTACTTAATGATGAATCTCATGAGCTGCAGATGACTATAACGTGTCTCTGTGTTTTGTTTATGCAGGATTGTGGAGAGGAACAGCTGTAAAACGCTTTTCAGGCGCGTGTTTGGTTCCTCCTGCTCTGTTGATTGGGTGTGCGCTGTGACGTGAAGCGACGCTTTTCAAGAAAATCGAGTCTCGTGGAAAAATCCTAAATAATTCAACCTACCTTCACTTCAGCTATATGGATACCGAGAACGCGATGACAGGACCATTAAATCACCACAGAATCCAGTAAACCATCACTGGAATGAACATGTAAATTCGCTGACATCACATCGATTAGTTACGATCGATTCTTACATACTTTGTTGAAAGAAAATGATCAGCTTTGGATCGTTTGTTTCTCCTGAACACTTAGTCTTTCTTCCCAGGTTTAGTCCTTTGGGTATTTCACAAGTTGTCCATCAGTTTCATTTTGGCCAACATGTAGAGACTTGGAAGGAATTTAGTATCATTTTACAATAATTCTCCTCAGATTTAAAAAAAAAAAAAAAAAAAAAAAAAAAAAAAAAGAAAGAAAAAGGAAAAGGATTTCCACCACAGATACTGCCCTTGAATAGAAATGAAGGTCTGCCATCATTTACCGACATCTCGCATGACTCTTTCTTCCTTCTTCCCTTTCTTACCATGTAATTAAAGTATATGAGGACCGAGTCTGTGAAGCTTTAAAATGACCACAAAAAGACTTTATAAATAAGGTCCCATTTGTTAACTTTAGTTAACTACATTAGTTAACATTAACTAACGATGAATAGTTGTATTTAATGAACCTGAGCTAATATGAACTAACAGTTTTTATATTATGTAACATTAACAAAGATTACTTTACAAATGTATTGCTCATTGTTAGTGTTAGTTAAAGCAAGAGGGTGAGTAAAATGACAGGATTTTAATATTCGGTTGAATTATTAATTTAAAGTTCAATAAGAAAGATTTATTTCTCTGTAATAGGTTCTTACATTACTGAAATACTACTTATGTTTTTTGATTTGGATAAAGCATCTTTTGCCAGTAAAGAATATCAGGGGATTTTGTTTATATAATGCTCAAGATGAAAACATAAACCAACTAATTTCAATAGCATTAACAGTGCTCATGTAATCACAGGGCATTCTGAATCTTGTATAGCTGGAAAATTTTGGGTATGATCATCTTCCTGCCAGTAGCAAATCAATTGAATTGCATCATCATGGTATGAATTTGATTGTCTGGGTTTCCCAATCTCAATCCAGGGGACTCGTTCAGATCAGCTTTACATGTATGATGGAATTTCCACTACACCTGCCACACCTCACTAATTTGAGAAATTAATTAATGATATTTTTATTATGTTTTTCCTCTTCCTTCACGGAAAGACACCCGAATCTCATGTCTTGTGTTTTTCCAGGCCAGACCCGTTTGGTGGGCGTATTACTTGCCTTTAGATTACTGCAAGGCATGGGGAAAACCTTGGGATTTTAACACATGACAAAACACAACAAATACATGTATTGGAGTTCAGAAGTTGACACAGAATTTAAACTAATATATAGTAGTGGCCAAAAGCAATGTCCAGCATAGGAAAAGTTACATCTTCACCCTTGATTTATATTGTTGTAACACAGTTCATTGTTCAGGGAAGAAGGAGGCGGGAACCGGCGAACATTCAGCGTAACATTAATATATAAAATAAACAAACAACAAAACGAAAGTAAAAAACGGCAATAAACAAAGCAAAACATAAAGTCCAGGCCTGGTCCTCTCTCGTCCTTCACTGTCATAGCTTCTCCCTTTATGCTTCCGGAGCTCCTCCATGAGAGATACGAGACCGGTGCAGTGCGCACTCCTTAACAATCACACCACCGGCCTCGCGCCATTCTCTTACGGATCAGACCCAAAGCCTGAATCACCACTTTTGACCACAGAGCACTCGTGTGTGTCCAGCCGCAGCGACACATCAGCCAGAGCCCGAGGAGAAGAGGACAGAGCTGACCCTCGCCCCGGAAGTGAAGCTCCATTATGAGTCTGACCAGGGGTGTGAGCCCGTAACATCAGCGGACGAAGGAGTCGTGACTACAGAAAATGAGGACTGGCTGATAGACTTCAATGAGGAAATATCGACTCCCACCCTATCCCACCAGGTACCTTCATTATCGCTGTTTCTGAACAGCACTAATGACTGTATGAACTATGAGTTCCCCATTTCATCGATCTGCATGGACTGTGCTATTTTTACCGTTTTTCTGTCATGTTGTATTGCACCGTGAAGCTCAGCTAGTCCTCCAGCCCCACTGCTGCCGGATGTCAACAGGCTTGCACCATCTCCGGGTAGTCCCTGTGAAGTTAAGCCACATGTCGTGCATCCACCTGCAGCGCCCGTGTGAGAGGATCCTGCAGCTTCGCCTCCAGCCTCTGTTCTCTTTGCTCCATCTCAGCCCGTTGACCTGTCGGCTCCGTCTTGGCTCCTCCCATCTTACGGCCATCTGCTGCACTCCGTCCCTCCACCCCTACGGCTGCAGCAGGTTCCTCCTTCCTGTCAGTCTCACCTCTGTCCTCCGTCACACTGGCTTTACCTCAGGCCTTGGGTACTCTGGCTTCACCTTCGACGGTCGTCGCGCAACATCGCTTTTGCCCCCAGTACCAGCGATGTCGCTCGCTTCCATGGGCTCTCTGTCTGTGCCATTGGATCTATCGGCCGCGTCTCCATCGGTCAACCCCCAATAGTCATCAGCCTCAACACCATATGATTCTGGACTCCTCCCTCTCGCGACTCCACTTTGGGCTATCGGCACTGGCAAGCTCTGGGTCTGTGCTAGCGGACCATCTCAACCATTGCTGCCAGGGGATCCTCATCATCACATCACTCCTCTGTCATCTCCTGTCACCATCCCTGCACCTCATCCTGTTTTCATTCCTTAACCACCTCTGCGCTCTCCTTCAAAGCCGCCTCCCATATCCTCGCCATAACGGCGCTAGGTTGCGCCATCCCGGAGGGGGGAATCCTGTCACCGTTATGTTCCATTTAGAGCCCGAGGAGAAGAGGACAGAGCTGACCCTCGCCCTAGAAGTGAAGCTCCATTATGAGTCTGACCAGGGGTGTGAGCCCACAACAGCGGACGAGGGAGTCGTGACTACGGAAAATGAGGACTGGCTGATAGACTTCAATGAGGAAATATCGACTCCCACCCAATCCCACCAGGTACCTTCATCATCGCTGTTTCTGAACAACACTAATGACTGTATGAACTATGAGTTCCCCATTTCAGATGTGAAATCTATAAATCGCAAATGATCGTGAACTGAATGGCCATCGTCCAAATCCTTTAATTTAGAATGACAAGCTGAAGAATATCTTAGATTTCCAAAAACCTGCAGTAATCTGACAAGGAAAAGTGTGTACGTCTGCTCAGATCCTGACGTGGCTCTACGCACTGTTCCACGTCAAAGACCACTTTTATAAATCAAGTCAAGTCACCTTTATTTATATAGCGCTTTTTACAATGCAGATTGTGTCAAAGCAGCTTTACATTGATAACTGGTATATAATTTTGGCTGCACAGCAGCTCTTAAAGAATAGTGTCAATGTCGGCAGATCAAAGCACTGTTGAATATCAAATGTCAAGTGTCCCCAACTAAGCAAGCCAAAGGCGACAGCGGCAAGGAACCCAAACTCCAACAGGTGACATCAGATGGCAAACAGGTGGCAAATAGACTGCTGTGTTAAAAATGGAGAAAAAAACCTTGGGAGAAACCAGGCTTAGTCGGGGGGCCAGTTCTCCTCTGGCGAACAGTGCTTTATATGAATATAATATATAAATATGAGCGTTGGCATGGATTTAAGCGTACGCACAGTCTAAGATCAAATCTGTGCAGACGCATGCTTTATAAATGAGGCCCCTCATCTGTTTTTCATGGAATTAAATAATTTACAAATCAAATGTATGTTGCAATCTTTAGTTTTACCAGCATCTAATGAAGCCAAGCAGTTTGAGAAACCAAGCAAGAGTTTTGATGTCCAATTCTCAGAGATGTTGAGAATGAAAAAGGAAGTTCTATATTTTACACTGATGTGATGACTAACATTTACTGTTAAGAATGAAGAGTAACTCCTTCTTCAAAAACACAGAATGACAAACGGTGCATCCGTGAACTGAATGACTGATGTGCGGTGTTAGTTTAGTCATTCAAGATGTTTGGTGTGAAGTTTGTTTGACTCTGTAATTCAATCCTGTTGATAAAGCAGTTTTCATGGTAATTGATAATCATTTCTCTTTTTGTGTTTTCAGTCAACTCAGTAACTCATTCAGTCATCAGGCTACACGAGTTTGACCACCAAAAAAGAGAAAATGTCCATTGAGCAGTTGTGTGGTTGATGCCAGAGGTCAGAGAAGAATGACCAGGGCTGCGTTTCTCAAAAGCGTCATAAGCCTAAGTAGATCATAGAGACCAATGCCACTGGTGGTCTCATTGATCAGTTTAGGCTTATGATTCTTTTGGGAAAGGCAGCCCAAACTGGTTCGAGCTGATAGAAAGGCAACAGTAACTCAAATAAGCACTTGTTACAACCGAGGTCTGCAGAAGAGCACACCATTGCCACTCCTGTCAGATAAGAACAGCAAACTTTGACTACAATTCACACAGGATCCATCCTGCCGTGTTTCAGCAGTTCAGGCTGCTGCTGATGTAATGGTGTGTTATATATTTTCTTGCCACACTTTGGGCATTTTAGTACCAATTGAGCATTGTTTAAACACCACAGCTGACCTGAGTATTGCTGCATGTCCATCCCTTTATGACCACAGTGTGCCCATCTTCTGATGGCTTCTTCCAGCAGGATAATGCACCGTCACTAAGCTCAAATCATCTCAAACTGGTTTCTTGAACATGACAATGAGTTCACTAGACTCAAATGGCCTACACAGTCACCAGATCTCAATCCAATAGAGCAGCTTTGGGATGTGCTGGAACGGGAGATTTGCATTATGGATGTGCAACAAATCTGCAGCAACTGCGTGATGTTATCTCAATATGGACTAAAATCTCTGAGGAATGTTTCCAGCACCTTGTTGAATTTCTGCCATAAAGAATTAAGGCAGTTTTGAAGGCAAAAGGGGGACCTGGTACTAGCAAGGTGTACCTAATAAAGTGGCCAGTGAGTGTACTTTTCTTGGCAGATTCTGAGGAACAATCAAACCATAAAGGTGTTTATACATGGGGCAATTTTTTGAGCAATGTTGCTGGGCAATGTCACCGAGCGATGATGCTTGGGCATTTTCCCATTGAGAATGGGCAACAAATTTCGTTTCCAGATAGAAATTTGTTGCCCATTATC